>JAUMJK010001245.1:0-468313 GCA_033558105.1 Coccyzus lansbergi | reverse complement strand
GGTCGTCGCGTCCCGTCCCGTCCCGCCCCCGCCCCGGGCTGCGGTACCGCTCAACGGCCACGACGCGGCAGCACTGAGCAGCACACAAGTGCGCATGCGTGCCGTACAACATGGTGGCGCCCATAAAGCCGCACTGCGCATGCGTGCCGGAGTACATAGTGCCTCGAATGTAGCCACTGCGCATGCGTGGCGCTCGCGCCCCTCCTACTACCCCTCAACTGTCAATCTGCCGGCGCTGATTGGCTGCTGCGGTTTGAGCGCCGCAGGGCCCGTTCCAAGCTTTTAGAAATGCCAGCTTGGGCTCTGGAAGGGGCCTGGGGGCATTTAGAAGGGTCCTGTGTGGAGCCGACAGAAGCCGAGCGGATCCGAGCCGCTCTTCGAACTGCGTGGATCTCCGCTTCGCCCCTCCCGCTCGGGCTGCAGTCCCACTCCGCGGCCACGGCACGGCAGCACTGAGTCCACCACCCACCCCCACCCCCCGGCTCCCCCAGTCCCGATGGATCTGCTCTCTCCCCAGGGTCCCGGGGAGCTGGCTGGTCCCTGCACCCCCCGGGAGGCAGGAGCTGGTCTGTCCCAGCTGCAGGGCTGCATGTGGGGGGCTCCTTCCACAGGAGGTACCTGATGCCCCTCCCCACGCCCCAAGCCCGAGGTCGAGCTGAGAACAGACACAACTCATCACATACACCTCAAGCACCTCGAGATAGAGACCTGGACTGGACAGGGCAGCTCGGGGGGAGCTGTCAAAACCCACAGAGCTGGGGCCTGGCACACTTGTCACAGCCTTACTGCTGAAGAGTTTTCTAACTCTCCCCTAGAAAGTGTTTTTCACACTGCTCTCATATTTACCTCCTCTGAAGCCTCTGGTACTGATGTACATTAAGAAAAAAAAATCCTGGCAATATAGACAAGCTAACAGTTTTCTTGGGCATTTCATCAAAAAGTTCAGGACAAAACCAGTAGGAGCTATCGCTACAACTACACTGGAAATCTCATTTAGGCTGAGCCTAAATCCTTAGGGCCCCAATAGCCGCTAAAATAAAATCCCTACTTCTACTAATAAAACAAGGACAACAAAAGACAATATTGACTGCAAATGTTTGTGGTAACATTTCTCTGAAGCTGCCTTACTGCCAACCAATTTTACTCTAAGACTAAAAAGCAAATCCACAAGCAAAATCATTACCTGAATCTCACAGAAGAGACCATGACAGTGGCTCAAATGCAACACGAAGAAAACCACACGACTGTTCCAAACCCAGCGCAGAAAGGAAGAAAGGCAGGATTCTGCAGCCCCTTCCTTCACTGACTGCTCCAGCTGCAGGTGAGAGCCAGCTCGAAATCAAGAGGCCTTTTAAAGGGCAAACCCTTCACCTGTACCTAATTGCTGACCACGGGTGGGGCACAGACTTAACCAACCCAACTATTACCTTCAGAGGTTTCTGAACAAGACCCACCCTTTTAACAGCAAAACTGCAGCATCTCACTTAGGATGAGTAAGAAATTACTCCTAAAAATAAAATGTTGTTGGTTAACTGAAAATTCAGTGTATGACAGCCTGAAATTCAGGCTTGACTGAAATTATATAAAATTATATATGTTATTAAGCCACTAAATGTCAATTATCATTGTTAAAAAACTGTACAGATTAAAAGATTTCTAGCTGCTGAGACACAGTGCGTTGAAGAGTATTGGTAACTGTTAGATACAATATGCTTTACATAAGCATAGTCCCATCTAACATTTAGATAGAACTGAGCTTTTATTAAACTTCTTTCATCTGTCTCATGCAGTAGCAAATTCAGAGACACTCCCATTTCTGAGCAGCAGGACGAGCAGCAAACTCTAAAGGGCGTGTTCCACTGTTTCTTCTCCATCTTCTTCTTGCCATTTTCCCATCAGTCTTCCTGTCACGTTCAGCCACCTCTGATGCACAGTCACAAGGCTAAAACTCAAGTCCAATAAAGCTGTCAGAGAGAAACTAAAAAAGTGAGCAGACATAAGAGGAAAGGCTGAGTATCCCTGCCCTCCCCCCGGACCTGCGCAGCACCCAGGGAAAAAAAAAAAAAACAAAGAAGGAAATTCAACTGGTAAAACATCTTGCTCCCTCCATGAGAAACACACGCGTGGAAGCGAAAGGTGCAACGGTGAGGCAGCTCTTCCAGACACATGTGTCGGCACCTGTTCAGCAAGCACCTGTCTCCAAAGGCTCTGCAGGAAAAGGACTCAGCCTGGCAGAGAGGGGCAGCGATCGGGTGAGGAATTTTGGGTTAGTTCAGGCACATGATATTTATAGGAAGGAACAAAGCCTGGTTTGGCCTCCAGAGGACAAGATGCCTGGACATGAAGCGAGACCACGGAGACCGCAAGGCACTGCCTGTGTGCCAGGCCTCAGACAGAGCTCGTCCCCTTCTGCATGTCAAGCATAACATGAACAGAACCGAGCACAGGATCGAGACCGAGCAGCCGCACAAAAGCAACGGCTCCCACTCTTCTCCACCTGTCAAGAGAGCGGAGAGTGACAGGACTCCCCCTCCTACTATCACACACACGCCCATCCACACCGCCATCTACCTGAGATGTCGGGAGACTTCAGCACAGTCAGTGGCCAGTTGCTGGGTTTCACTCCTACACTGCGGTGTTTATCCGCGCACCGTGTTTGCCTCATGAACCTGTGAAAATAGCAATCAAAGCCAAAAGGAAGCAAATGTTTGCAGGTTTGACAAGGGTGAAACTAGCAGTAGGGGGGATCATCGGTGCAGAGAAGGCAGGCAGGCACCTGTCTGTAACTGCGCTCGCTGCCTCGGGCACTGGAGTGAGCCACCAGGAAGACGCGAGGCACATTTCGAGGTTTTGTATTTTACAGAGATCATTCTGATCCCAAGACTACGCTTGTAGAGCTCAGAAACCCAGCCAGCTTGGCAGGGCTGCCTCTGTCATTCGTGGAGCTGGTTTTGCTCGCTAGGTTTGGGAGCTTTTTTCAGAGCAGTTGCAAACTTAACGAAGAGTCGGTTTGCAACAGGAAAACTTGAAAGGACAGTCTGAAGGCAGCTCAACAGCGACACTGGCTCCTTTAGTGTGCTCTCGCATAATCCCTCTTGGGGTTACTTCACAGCTCCCTTTTTGTTGCCGGCGCAAGGAACAATTTTGTTCCCCACATTGCAAGCAATGCTTCCCTTCGCACAGGTTCGGTCAGTGCAGAACATCGCGCCCTAGTACTGTCGTCTCGATCTGGCACAGGCTTAAACGCGATGCTGTCACACGCTAACTCGACACAGAGAACACTCTGGCTGATACCGTCAACTCTATCGACAGCGATTAGCAAAGTCGACTCCCAAGAAAGCCACGTACCTGAATGCTGCTGGCCTGGAGGTCACCGCCACATTGCTTCTCCCCCTCTCCCTGGAGAGGGTCGGGATCCCACAGGGGTTATCTCATCGCCAACACATCTGCCAGAGTCTCTCTGCTGACCCAGTAAAAGAAAGTATTTGTTATGGCCAAGTACTACATGTAACCAAGCTTGAAATTAACCCCCTACTGCTCTTGCCACCGCACACAACACCCCTGCAACCGGGCGAGCTCTGAGCTGTGCCAGACAGGCCCGAGCCCACTAAGCATCTCTAGCTCTTCCTTCCATGCAGAGGCAGTCAGAGGTTTGGCTGCTGAAGCCCCTGACAACCTAGTACTGTCACCTCAATCTGGCATTAGATAAATGCGAAGTCATCGTGCACTAACCCAAAGCGGAGAATGCTCCGGTTCACATTGTCAGCTCAATCGACGGCAATTAGCAAAGAGGAGTGAGTCCCGAGACAGCCACGTACCTGAACGCAGCTGGCCTGGAGGGCACCGCAACAGCGCTTCCCTCCCTCTCCCTGGAGAGGGGTCAGGATCCCGCGGGGACTCTGTCATCACCAACACTTCTGCCAGGTTGTCTCTGACGACAGAGCGAAAGGAAGGAGCTGTTAAGGCAAAATGCTCCAAGTACCCGTGCTTGAAAGGAACCACCCCCTGCCCCTGCAGCTCTCGCCACCGTGCACAACAGCCCAGAAAAGCGACACACAACCCCCCCCATACTCGCTCTCTCTAGACTAAGAATACAAAAGTGCTTTCCCAACAGCCCTTTCCGCTCCTTCCCCTCCTTTTCCTCCCATTTTGCCCCATGCTCCCCCCTGCTTTCCCCCTCCCACCCCACTTGCTCTCGGACCACGCCTCTCCTCCCCATCCCCCTCCTAGTGCCCTTCATCCCCTCAATTCCCAGAGGTGTTGAGTTGTGGTTTTGGAAATTTTGAAGATTTGCAGTGAAAACTGTCCTTTTGGACCATTTGGAGTTAGATTTGTTGTGAAAGTCATGTATTGGGGGAGCTGGTTGGGGGATCTGGGGTCAAAATTCCCACATGGGGGGACGCTGAGTTGAAATTTTGAAAAGATATGAGGTGAAAGTTGTGGTTTAGGGGAGTCTGGGGAGGGCTGTGGGGAGAATTTGGTGAAAGTTACATTTCTGGGCAGTTTGTGAGGGGATATTGTTTGACTTAATTCTCATCACTGCTCTGGTCAGCCTGGTCCGGGATCTCCCCACCCCCACAGGAGAACGTTTCTGCCCGAGATCTCATCTCAATCTCCTCTCTCTCGGCTCAAAAGTGTTCCCCTCATCCTTTCACAGACAGTTGGGGCTTTTCCCTATTAATGCAGCCACTGTAAATCCTGGTCTTCTAAGCCAAACTGACAAAGCATGTCACGGAAATCACAGAATCAGAGAATAGTTTGGGTGGGAAGGGACCTCAAAGCCCCCCTAGTTCCAGCCCCCTGCCACGGGCGTCCCTGTACCAGTACCCACCACTGGATCCAGTTGCTCAGGGCTTCATCCAAGGCCAAGTTGGGAGCTGAAATGGCTCTGAAAACCTTGAAGCAGGGCTGCTCTTGTGACACGATCTGTTTGGTTACCATGGACACACTCAGGCTCCCAACAGCACCGCTCCTTGGATCTCAGAGATCGGCCGCCGGCAATCGCTGCCCAGGGAACCGTTAGCAGCAAAGCCACTGGTGCTGCAACCAGCAGCTGTTTGGGAAACCTCTGAAGAGCAAAGGGGCAGCAAAGGTCAGTGCTTTTAGAAAAAAAAACCCAACTACATTTTATTTAATTCCAGTCTCAGCAACGTCTGTTTTTTCCATGGCGATGTAATCATTCCTCTAACATTCCCACAGTTCTGTGACTACTCCTACCCTAGAGCCACACAATTCGTGTTAACTCTGTTCTGCTGCTTGTCTGTCGTAACACCCTTACAGCTCTTCAAGTCTGTCTCCCCAAAAAACTGCACAGATTCCTGTACAGATTCCTGTACCTCCCCATTCCCGGTCTACTCCCGATGCAGCTCTCACGTTCCCAGTTTGGAACCTATTCTGCTATTGCAATGATAGGTGAATTTATTAGAATTATTCTATTATGTTCACCTCTACTAGTCGATTTGTTTGTATTTTCTTTAAAAAAGGGCAGCGGTTGTATTGGGAAACCATTAGGCTTAATAAGATTTCTCCCTAGTTCTAAATCCTTGATCGTGCTCTTCCTCTTTTCAATAAATAGTTTACAAATTCAATGTGCAAAGTCCCACTTCCTCTTTTAAAAGCGCAAGAATCATTAACACTGATGCAGGCTCTTTCTCAGCGCAGGGTCAGGATGAGGGGGAACAGACGAAAGAAGGGAGGCCAGGTTGGATGGGGCTTGGAGTCCCCTGAACCAGTGGGAGGTGTCCCTACCCATGGCAGGGGTGGAACTGGGTGGGCTTTGAGGTTCCCTTCCCTCCTAAACCATTCCATGATTCTAAGATTTTCCTTTCTTTAGTACCCGTTGTGGGCTCAGCTGTACCTCTTACATTGCAGGCACTTCAGCAGTTTTAAAACACAAGACTGCATGTTATAAAAAAATCTGGATGCTCCCCCGAAAGGATTGCTTAAAAACAATCAGCAAATTCCTAAGGCAGGATTGCAGGCACAGCGCTTACTCTGTCTAGAGATAATCAAATAATTACTTATTACTTGCTGTTAGTTCAACAGCTCCCTGCCTCCCTCACATCACAAAAAACGAATCTAATTACTAGACTTCCCTTTCCTATAATACACTATCTTTTAATAGCTTGGTATGTACAGACAATGGATTTTTCAAAGCACTGTAGACACAGTGACCATTATTCATAGAACTGTGAAATGGTTTGGACTGGAAGGGACCATGAAGGTCATCTGGTCACAGAATCAAAGAATCATAAAATGGTTCAGGTTGGAAGGGACCTCAAAGCCCATCTAGTTCTTACCTCCTGCCATGGGCAAGGACACCTCTCACTGGATGAGGAGGCTCCAAGCTCCATCCAACCTTACCTTGAAACCCTACAGGGAGGTGTCACACCCCAAGGTAGTCAAAGTAGAACCCAGAACTGTATTTAAACATTTAGTTTACTACCTATAATGTTACAATTATAAGCCAAGAATACAAGTTTAAGTCTAGACCAATATTAGCATCCTGTAAGGGTGAGAAGAAGGACTATACGACCTGTACGGGGTTCAGTGATAAAGTCCTTAGATGTTTCCTTGAAGCTGCCATGAGTGAAATTTCTGCAAACACTCCCCTGTTGGTAGAACTGTTGACATCAGTGGGGGATCTCAGACAAGCTGAGCGGGAGCTCCAATTAATGCTCTCATTCTCTCATAGTCCATTCTGGAGTGATAACATCTGAGGTATCAGCCAGCCCATCTCCTTTACCTTTCACTGGTGGTGCCAATGGTAAGGGACACAGGGGATTGCAGTGCAACGCCCCCCCCCCCCTCAACGTGTAAGAACCCAGAAAACTCTGGAGTCATGCGTCAGGATGTTTCCATCACAAAACCTCATAGTCTAAATCATCCAAGTACAACATATGCAGATTTCTAGTCACAAATCTTACTAATACTTCTGTTTTGAGCATCACCTCTGAGTCTTTGTTCTGTAGCTATGGTGTAACTCTGCATATCTGTGTTGGCACGCGGGAGGAGGTGACCAGGGGCCAGCCTGGTCATCCTGACAGGCAAACAAGTGGCAGAGACATAGTGGTTCATTCCTCCCGACTCATCCTTGCTGCACAGGTGGGCTTCGATGCGGCTGCTGGTGTGGAGTGCTGGTGTGGACCTCTGTGTGGTCCCTCTCCACCCTGCGACTCAGCAAAGCAGCAGCTTCAAGAGGGGGAAGGATATGTCAGGAAGGGGCATCCACAACTTCTCTGAGCAACCTGGGTGAGGGCCTCCCCACCTTCACAGGAAAACATTAAGATCTCATCTAATCCTCTTCCAATTTAAAGCCATTCCCCCTCATCCTATCACTCCAGACCCTTGGAAAAAGCCTCTCCCCAGCTTTCCTGGAGCCCCTTTCCGGGCTGGAAGATGCTCTAAGGTCTCCCCAGAGCCTTTTCTTCTCCAAGTTGTACAACCCCAATTCTCTCATCCTGTCCCCAGAGCAGAGGTGCTCCAGCCCCCCTAGTCATCTCCCTGGCCTCCTCTGGACCTGATCCAACAGATCCATATCCTTCTTCTATCGAGGACTCCAGAATTGGGTGCAGGACTCCAGGTGGGGGTCTCAGCAGAGTATTGCAGAGGGGGGAGAATGCCTTCCTTTGCCCTGCTGGCACTGGGTGCAGCCCAGGACACGGCTGGCTTTCTGGGCTGTAAGAGCACGTTGCCAGCTCATATTGAGCTTCTCATCAACCAGCACCCCAAGGCCTTCATGGACACACTGCTCTCAGTCACACCAAACATTTTAGCTGCCAGGTTAAAACACAAGAGGCCACAAAGGCTGGGGGTGTGGGGGAGAAGCAACAGTCAGGTAAGAGGCATAAAGGCTTACAATTTGTAATTGTTCATTCCGTTACAGTTTGATTTCCATCCCTCTGGAACATGGCATCCACGACGAAGCAGCTGAAACAGGACACAACACGCACTGGGAAAGATAAGCAAGGGGCAAGAACCAAGAATGAAGATCAGTCCAAAGGAACAAGTGACACGGAAGCGCTCGCACAAGAGAGGAAATTGTACTTGCAGAAGGAATACGAGATTCTCACTGACCTCATGAACACGTACGTGGGAAGAGTAGAGAGCTTGCTGCAGGAAAATAAGTTCTTAGAAAAGGAAGGCAAACGGATTCAGAAAGAGAGCAACATCTGCCTGTCCTACGCTACAAAACGCAGCCAGAAGCACCAGAACCTGGTAATAACACTAAATGACCAGAATCACATTGACCTGTCTAAAGTCCTGAAGGAGAAAGAGAAACTGGTCTCGCAGTGTGCAGCAAAGGAGGAGGAAGTCAGGAGAGTGCTAAAAGAGGTGGAGACAAAGTTCTCCTCTGTGAACACGGAGGTTGAAGACCTGCAGCGTCTCTTTGGCCCATCCGTTCAACTGGAACGGACCGAAAGGATTAGAGAGCTGGAGAAGGAATTGCTGGTCACAAAGATAGAGTGCGCGGAACAAATGCAGAAAATCAGGAGTGAGTTCCAGCAGGCCAAGGCCGACTGCGAGAGGGACTTCCACCGAAAGATCCAGGCAGTCACCGAGAGAGTGGAAGCAGCAGCAGCACAACGTGTGATTGAGCAAATCAAAGAAATACGGGCAGAGAATTGGCACCTGCGCCAGGAGCTGCTCAGACTCATTCAACACTCAAAAGTCCTTAAAGACACCAAAGTCCAACTGGAAGAGCAGCAGCAGCAGCTTCTTCGGGAGAACAAATATATTCTAAACGCAGCACACACACACCACCGGTTTCCCCTGCAGGAGGCACACAGCGCAGAGAGCAAACCCTCCAGCTCTCACAGGTTGGGATACATCCATTGACCTAAAGAACCACTTCTCCACCCCTCGCTCACAGCTGGACAGCCAGATGTTGGGTTGACAGAGTAAACGTCCTGTGGGTGGATGAAGAGATTGATTTATGTAGTGCGTGCTCAGCAAGCCATCCGGACAGCACATCTTCAAGGTAACCTCAGCTTTAACTTCCATGATGTCTGTATTAAGATTTGTAACTGCAATCCCTTCAGAAACAATGACATTTCCTCTCTGAGTTCAGACTTTGAAGTTTCATTAATCAGTATAGTCTTAGACATAGCGAGGCCACCTCTCTGCTGCTTTTCTCCCTGCTGAGGGCGGAGAGGCCCTGGCGCAGGCTGCCCCGTCCCGGAGGGGCTCGAGGCCGGCTCGGACGGGCCTTGGTGGCCCCGATCCAGCGGGAGGCGCCCCCGCCCTGGCCCTTTGGGGTCCCTCCCGAGCCAACCTCGCCGGTACCTTGGTCTCGGCGATGCTGAGGCCGAGGCAGAAGCGGCGCGGGGCGCGGAAGCCGCTGAAGGAGAGGCACAGGGAGCCACCGCCATGGCGTCCGCTCCGCGCGGTCCCGCCCAGCGGGGGCGGTACCTCCTCCCGCGCAGCCAATGGGAAGGCTGCTGCTCTTCACTGGCAACCAATGGGGAGACGATCCCTTCCTCCTAGCAACCAATGGGAAGACTGTTCCATTTCCCTGGCAACCAATGGGGAGGCAGCCCCTCCCGTTCAGGCTTGTACTGCCCCAATTCTCCTCCCCATCCCAGTTTGCCCAGTTGGGTACCAAAGCCCCTCCCAGTGTCCCAAATTGCCGCCCCCCAGACTCTAACTCGCCCACTGCCTCCCCGTTTGCATTCCCACTGCTCCAAGTTGCCCTGTAGTGTGGTTCTGGTGCCCCTAGTTGCCTGATTTCATAGAATAGAATCATAGAATCACAGAACAACCAGGTTGGAAGGGACCCATCGGATCTTCTAGTCCAACCATTCCTATCTAACACTAAACCAAGTCCCTCAAGACCTCATCCACCCGTGTCTTAAACACCTCCAGGGAAGGGGAATCAACCACCTCCCTGGGCAGCCTATTCCAATGCCCAATGACCCTTTCTGTGAAAAACCTCCTCCTAATCTCCAGCCTAAATCTCCCCTGGTGGAGCTTGAGGCCATTCCCTCTCGTCCTGTCCCCTGTCCCTTGGGAGAAGAGCCCAGCTCCCTCCTCTCCACAACCTCCTTTCAGGTAGTTGGAGAGAGTAACAAGGTCTCCCCTAAGCCTCCTCTTCTCTAGGCTAACCCCCCACCCAGCTCTATCAGCTGCTCCTCATAGGTTCTGTTCTCCAGCCCCTTCACCAGCCTCAAATCATCAATGATTTGCCCCAAATCATCTCCTCCCCAGCCCAGTTTGCCCAGTTGGGCCCCAAAGCCCCTCCCAGTGCCTTCAACTAGTCCCACTGGTGGGGCACCCACATGAAAACTGCCCCCCCCCCCATACCCCCACATTCCTCTTGTTTGTATCCAAAACACTGAGTACTTGAAAAGCCTTTAGAAGTGACAGGGCTTTGAGGGACGTGGCAGCTTTGGAGGGGTTGGAGGGGGATGGGATATAAAGAGGAGCAAAAGAACCCTCGGAGACCCCTAAAACAAGTGAAAAGGTGGAGAACTGGAGAGGCTGTAGAGGACCCCAAGGCGGGTGATGAAGTTGTCACCCTACAAGGACATGGTGGCATCCAGAGGGACCTAGACAAGATGGAGAAATGGGACCACATGAAGCTCATGAGGTTCAACAAGGCCAAGGGCAAGGTCCTAGACATGGGTCAGGGTGATCCTAAATCCAGGATGGGTGGAGAATGGACTGGGGGCAGCTCTGAGAAGGATGTGGTGGCCGTAGTAGAGGAGAAGTCTCTGGAGGAGTTGTTGAGCCGACAACAGGCACTCGCAGCCCAAAGACCCAGCCGTGTCCTGGGCTGCATCCAAAGCAGCATGGCCAGCAGGGCCAGCAGGGCCAGGGAGGGGATTCTCCATCTCTGCTCCATCCTCATGAGGCCCAAACTGGAGCCCTGTGCCCAGTTCTGGAATCTTCAGCATGAGAAAGAGATGGAATTGTTGGAGCAGGTCCAGAGGAGGCCACTAGGATGATTTGAGGGCTGGAGAACCTCTGCTGTGAGGACAGACTAGGAGAGATGGGGTTGTCCAGCCTAGAGAAGAGAAGGTTCCAAGCAGACCTTAGAGCCGTTTCCAGAACCTGAAGGTGCTCCAGGAAAGCTGGAGAGGGACTTTTTCCAAGGGCCTGGAGTGACAGGACAAGAGGAACAGCTTGAAATTGGGAGAGGGAAGATTTATATTGGACGTTGGGAAGAAGTTCTTCATGCTGAGGCTGGGGAGGCCTTGGCCCAGGTTGCCCAGAGCAGGGGTGGCTGCCCCATCCCTGGCAGTTCAAGGCCAGGTTGGATGGGACTTGGAGCCAAATCCAGTGGGAGATGTCCCTGCCCATGGCAGGGAGTGGAATTGGATCACTTTTGAGGTCCCTTCCAACCCAAACCAATACAGCAACCTGATCGTAGCAGGAGGTGTCCATGCCCACGGCAGAGGGTTGGATTGGATCATCTCTGAAATCCCTTCCAATCCAAACCATTGTGGGATGCAATGGATGGGGCTTGGAGCACTGTGAACCAGTGGAAGGTGTCCCCATGGCATGGGGTGGAACTGGATTGACTTGGAGGTCCCTTCCCACAAACCATCCAGTGCCTCCATTAATTGCCTCAAATACCCCCCAAATTCAATGAGGAGATGAAGGTGGCACCTCAATACCTTGATCTAAAGTGGTTCATGGTTACTGCCCTCTAGCCGCCTCTGGACGATCTCCACCAGGGAGTCGGAGTAGATACGGAGCAGCCCCAGAGTCTCGGGGTCCAGCGGCAGCAGTGCTGCGGTGTTGGTGCCGGTGTCGGTGCTGGATGTGACGGCGCGGGAGTGCAGCTCCGCTTTCATCCAGCCAAAGAGGCTGCCCAGCACTGTCCTGGCGTGGTGGACATCGCGCTCGGTGGCTTCGGCGCAGACCTGAGGGACAGGGGTTCCATCATCATCCCTGGTCCCTTACAGGGCACGGCGATGGCTCCCCAAGAGGAGGTGCGAGTGGAGTTTTTGGGGATGTGACCCCAAATCCATCAGTGCTTGGTCCCACCAGAGCAGGAGAAACAGGGAATGGTGCCAAAACCACCATAAATTGGGAACCTCCACCTTGGGAAGCACCAACCTGGTCGTAGAACCCCAGCATCTCCTGGAAGCGAAGCCGGAGCAGCTCCAGGGCCGTGGTGAAGGTCTCCATGTGGAGATGGGACTCTGTGGGCACCATAGGTGTCGTGAGCTATGTCCCCTGCTCCAGGAGGACCTCCTTGTCCCCATCCAGAGGGATCTGGGGTGCAGGAATCCCTTCTTGGGCCTCACTCACCGATGGCTTTGCCAACGCCCAGTTCCTCTCCCGTTTCCTTGGGTCCTTCATCCAGTAGTTTCTATAGAGTTGGTGGAAGATCCGCCCAGTCTGACTCATTTTTGGGGGCATTTCACCCCAAAATGTCCCTTTCCCCTTTGGTAGAAAAGCCACTCACCACTTCCTGGAGCTCCTCGGCTGCTATTGGCTGCTTCCCAAGCACCTCCTGGGTCTGGACAGGGCTCCGTGGCCGCGCTGGGAAGGTGACCGCGAGCCTGTGGGACCAGACAAGGTGTTGGGAGAGCCAATTCCCATCCCCATGGCATCCTTGTCCCCATTGTCCCCACAGAGTCCTCCTCCCTCAGGGTTGAGGGCACAGTGGGGACAAGGACATCATGGGGACAAGGGCACCACAAGAACAAGGACGCCATTGGGATGTCATGGAGACATTGTGGGGACAAGGGCACTGTGGGGATGAGGACATAGTGTAGACATCATGGGGACAAGGATGCCACGGGGACAAGGGCACTGTGGGACAGATGGACACAGTAGCCAACCTGCCATTCTTCTGGCAGCGCAACAGGAACCGAGCGGAGATGCTCAAGCGCGGGTTGAAGACAAAGGTCTTCTCCTCCTCGCCAGGGGGTTTCAAGTCCCTCAAGGAGCCATTGAAGCGCTCTGGGGACACAGATTGGGAAGAGTTAGCATTGGGAACAATGGGGATGAGGGGACAATGAGGATGAGGGGACAATGAGGATGAGGGGACAAGGGGGATGAAGGTGCCATGGGGATAAGGGCACCATGGGGACAATGGCAATGAAGGTGCTGTGGGGACAGGGCCACTGTGGGGACAATGGGGAAGCGATGGGGACAAGGGTGCTGTGGGGATAGGGACACCGTGGGGACTAAGATGATGTGGGGACAAGAGTGTGATGGAGCTTGATGTGAACATCAGCCAAAGCCCGTGGACCCGCCTGCCCACGGCATCACCTGGTACCTGGGGAAGCCGCCAGCGTCTCGAAGTGCTGCTTGAGGAACGTCTGGTCCTCGGGGCTGGGTGACACGGAGCCACTCTCCAGCAGGGTCTCCTCCACCGCCCTGGTGGTTCCTGGCGAGTCCTCGTCTGCCAGGATGGAACCGGGAAGGAAAACCCACCGTGACCGACATTGGGACCCCCAAGAGTTGAAGCCATCCCCCAGAATTTTGCTTGGCCACAAGGGTTGGCACCAGCAAAAAAAAGCTGGTGCTCCTGGCAGAGCCTCCTGTTACCGTCCACTGAGCTGTCCTCCTGTCTGGCTCTGAGCTCCTCTGGACACGGTGGCGGCAGCTCCATCACACGATGCCTTGGGAGAGGGAGAGTGGATTGGCAATGGCAAAACACCGGATGCCACCGGCAGGACTGCCTGCGGCAAAGCTCCAAGCCAGGGATGAGGGTGCGGTGGGGATGAGGACCCCGTGCTGTAGCATTAATCAAAGCCCACATAAGAGGGTTGATGTTGGCCCAACACCGATAACCAAACCTGGCGCTTGCTTCCCTGCCTGCTGGCATCATCCAGCACCCACCTCCTCGCCTCCTCCAGGCTGGGCTCAGTTGGTGAATCCAGTGCTGTGTGGGTTTCCTCGTCCACAGAGAGCTGGAAGTCCTCGCTGGGGTCACCTGGAGATCTTTCCACCTGCTTGAGACAGGGATGGTGGTCAGGATCCATTTGCCACAGAAAGATGGGTGTTGCCAGGCAGGGCATGGTGAAAACCAGACACAGGTGAGAGTTAATCCTCAGACATCCAGGTGGGAAAAAGCAACCTTGGCAAGCAGGAGCTCCAGGCTACGGGGTTCCAGGTCCACCTCATCCTCAGGGTGGGGTCTGAGGGGGGTGAAGTAGGGCGGCTCCACCTCCGGCAACGTCTTGATGGGGTCCATCTCCACCTGCTCAGCCCAGCGCCCCTGTGGGCGGTAACCGCACCGGACACCGGCAGCCACACCATCATCCACCTCTCCCAGCTGGAAAGAGGGAGAAGAGAGAAGATCCAGTGGAGATGGAGCAAAGGGATCTCCACCAACTAGTTCTGACACCTCTCCCATGGGCAGGCCCATCTTCTGAGATCGGGTTGCTCCAACCTTCAACCACAGCATCCCACAATGGCTTGGATTGGAAGGAACCTCCAAGCCCATCCAGTTCCACCCCCGGCCCTGGGCAGGGACATCTCCCACTGGATCAGGGGCTCCAAGCCCCATCTAACCTGGCCTTGAACCGCCAGGGATGGGGCAGCCACAGCTTCCCTGGACAACCTGGATGAAGATATTAAATAGCACTGGTCCCAGTAGGGACACTAGCGAGGGACAACCCTGAGGGACACCAACTGTCATGGCCAAGTGGTGGCACGGCACAGCTGAGCAACTCACCAGCCTCTTTGCCCACAAGGGCAACCTCCCGTTGGTGAGGACGGACACTGGAGCTGAAGAAGAAGACCATGATGAGGAGCAGCACCATGTGCTGACATCCTTGGAGAAAAGACATGGAAAATGGAGGTCAACCACCGAGCAACCCCAACGCACGTGACTCTGAGTCCTCCCTGGAGGGCGTCTGCGGGGAGAAGGCCGAGTCTTCTTCCTCATGAGAAGCTTCAGCAGGTAAGGACATCCCACCAGAAGCCATCACGTAGGTCTCACGCCTGGAGGACAGGAGAACAGTGGAGCTTTCTGTGGGAAGGAAGCCACGTCTTCCACTTCCTGGAAAGCTCCACTGAATGGAGAGATTCCATCAGGAGGCACCATGTAGGTCTCACATCTGGAGGACAGGAGAAAAATGGGGACAAACTACCTGAGTGGCACTGAGCAACCAAGGTCCTTCTCTGGCGCTGGATGGAGGTGGTGGAACTCCAAGAAGTTGTGCCTCATGCGGGCAGTGAGCTCGGAGCTCAGGCGCCAGATGAAGATGCAGCTGGGGGTGAAAAGGAGCAGTGGGGTTAGGTTCCTTCCACTGGTTGGCTACGGGGGATTGACGTGAGGAACATCGAGTGATGGAACCAACCCAAGCCCTCCAGAAACATCATCACAGGTGAACCCAAAGGCAGAGCTTCTACCATCGGGTGTGGGGAGAAGGTTGTGGGGCAGGGGGTGTCGGGAGAAGGTTGTGGGGCAGGACTCCCACCTGTCTCCAGACACAGTGATGAGCCTCTCGCCGTTGGTGCTGAACCGCAGTCCTGTGACGATTTCTGTGCCAGGGGGAAGCCATCATGTGGTTTCTCCTTGACGTTGCAACCTCCATGCTCAGTGCCAGTGCTTGGAGACCTCCCAAGAGTCTTCCCACCACCTCCTCCCCATTCCCTGCCTTCTCCTCCTGGTTGTCCCAGAGGAACCAGACAGACCTGAATGACCAGAGAGTTTTGCCACGAGGTCCCCAGTGCGGAAGTCGAGGAGGGCAATGGTTTTGTCGGAGCAGCTCGTGGCCACCAAGGTGGCTGAGGGATCCAGATGGACCTGCAAGAGAGGAAACTGGGTGGTAGTATCAGCAACAGGTGGGAAAGGAAGAGCACCCAGGTAGGTCCTGTGGAGCACGGAAGGGTTTGGATGGAAGGGACCCTTGAGGAGCACCCAAGTTTGGAGCCTGCAAAGCTCTGAGCTTCTAATGAAGGTTTCCTAATGGGCCATCATAGAAGGGCCCCTTGAAGAGCACCCATTCTCTGCAAGGTGGGTCTCCTTTTGTCTGTCCATCCAACTCTCCCTCTGTCCATTCCCAAGTCCTCTATGGGGCTTTTCTCTCTCCACCCATCTGTCCATCCATTCAGCTATCTCACTGTCTGTTCCTCTGTCTGTCCATCCCTCTGCCCATCCACGCTTGCATCCATCCCTCCATCCCCAAGTCCTTCTCCACAGGGTTGTTCTCCCTCCACCCTTCTGTCCACCCATCCATCTGTCCCTCTGTCCACCTGTTCCTCCATCCCCAAGGCCCCACCTGGCTGCTGGTCCTTGTGCTTGGCCCTGTTGAATCTCACAAGGTTCCCCCTGGTTCTCTAGGGCCTCCAGATGGTGGCTCTTCCCTGGAGGGTGTCAGCTTTCCCAGTGGCCTATGGCCCCCCAGCACAACCAGTCCCACCCCACTGCTGCACCTGGTGCTGAGGGAGCCACCATAGACACCTTGATGGTGGCACCACCTTCTCACCTTCAGCAAGGAGCCGTCATCACCATGCGAGCCCTTGTAGCAGCTCCTCAGCTTGCCAGTGGCCGTGCTGTAGACCCTGCAGGAGGAGCAGGACAGGCGGTCAAACTGGCACCAGGAGGAGAATCATCGGATTGTTTGGGCTGGAAGGGACCTCCAAGCCCATCAGTTCCACCCCCTACTACTTCTCCAGGCTGAACAAACCCAACTCTTTGAGCCTGTCCTCATAGCAGAGGTTCTCCAGAGCTCTGATCACCCTAGTGGCCTCCTCTGGACCCACACCAACAGCTCTATCTCCTCATGTTGGAGATTCCAGAACTGGACACAGGGCTCCAGCTGGGATCTCACAAGGGTGGGGCAGGGCTGGAGAATCCTCTCCCTGGCCCTGCTGGCTGCGCTGCTTTGGATGGAGCCCAGCCCATGATTGGGTCTCTGGGCTGTGAGTGCATGTTGCCACCTCCCGTTGAGTTTCTCCATCACCACCACCACGTCCTTCTCCTCAGGATGCTCTCAATCTGTTCTCCACCCAACCCGGATTTGGGATCGCCCCAACCCACGTGTAAGACCTTGACCCCAAGCAGGTGTGGCCCAAGTGCCCTCACCTGATGTTTCTGTCCTGGCAGGCGACAGTGACGTGTTCCTGCCTCCTGTCGATGTCCATGTCGTACAGAGTGGTCTTCTCAGCGACATGATGTGTTCGAAGGAAGCTGAAGCCATTTGGGAGCTGGAGGAAGAACAGAAGAACATTGCCTTTCCTGCCCATTTGTTTTCCCAGGAGAACCCCTGGAGATGCCAACAACCTACCCTGTGAGCGTGGCGGAAGTAGACGCTTTTATCAGCCCCGCAGCTTATCAGCTGGACGTTCCCATTCCCTACGGAAAGGTAATTGGAGAATATGTCTGGTCCAAAGTCACCACCACGTGGATCCAAAGAGAGGAATGAATCCATCAAAATACGGATCGGAGTGGGATCCACGCGCTTGGGATCCTCTCTAATGGAAGGTTCCCTGCTCTTCCACTGGAGACACCCATTTCCAACCCCGTCAATCACAGACGTTGATGTTGAGGTATGGAAATCCAGAGGGAAAAAGCCTTCTGGAAGGAAGAACCTGGGAAGAGCAGCCCAAAGTGGGACACGGAGATGACTCCAGCCACCCACCAGCAAACCGGAGCGCCGTGACAGCCGAGGAGTGGTCATCTAGGGTTTGCTCCAGCTCATAGCTCCGGTCAACATTCAAGACGTGGATAAGTCCATCTCTGCTTGCCGATGCCAGCAGCGCAGCTCCTGGAGAGCAGGAAATGTGAGAAGTAAAAGGTCCTAAGGCTTCTCAGCAGAGATGTTTCTCACCAAAGCTCCTCCTCCAGGATCCAGGGAGGTACCTTTCCCATCAAAGATCTTTTTCACGGTCCCTGAAGTGACCTTTTCCAGGACACCTCTGTCTTTAAGTGGAGAAGATCTCCCACTACTAAATTCCAGTCACCACGAAGCTGTTCCCCAAGTGTTCCTGGCAAATCCTGAGGACATTCCCGGTGGTGCCACCACTGGTGGGATGGATCCTTACCGGTCTCTGGCTTTGAATACTCCAGGCAAAGAACTTCCGAGTCATGAGCTTCCACTTTCACCACCTCCCGCAGGAACCGCAGCTCATGGATCCTGTGAGGTAAGCACAGTTGGCTTGGCCACTGGGAACCAGAGGAACTGGGCAGGATACACATTAGTGAGGTGGCTTGGAGAAGGTCACGATGGCTACCACAGGCAGTGGGTGGTCCACATGGTCACCCAGTGGCCACCACTGTCCCTTGGTGCTCAACTGAGCGTGGTGCCCCTTGCCTGATGGTTCCTCCTCTGTCCCCCGACGCCAAGTGCTCTCCGTTGGGGCTGACCTGCATCACCCGCACCCCGGATTTGGTGTCGAGGTGACCCACAGTCTCGCCACGGTCGGGCACGCTGGACGAGTCCTGGAGGTGCTGGGGGTCCTTGTCCACGTAGATGATCTTCTGCAGGGTCTTGGTGCAGGAGAAGAGGGGAGAACCATAGAATCACAGAATGTTTGAAGTCGGAAGAGACCCACAAGGACCACGGAGTCCAACCCCTAGTCCTGCATGGGACAACCCAACACAGGCACTTGTAGAATGTTTTGAGTTGGAAGGGATGCATAAGGACCACAGGGTCCAACTCCTGTCTTTGCATAGGACAACCCAACATTCTCCCCATGTCTGAAGGCCTTGGCCAAAGGCTTCTCGAACACTGTCAGCCTTGGTGCTGTGACTTCTTCCCTGAGGAGCAGTTCCAGCGCTCCACCACTGTCTGGATGAAGGACCTTGTCCTAATGGCCAAACCAACCCTCCCCTGGTGCATCTTCGCCCACCTCTCCCATTTGTCCATATCTTCTGCAGGTCCTCTTTGCCCTCAAGAGCATCAACATCTCCCCCCAGTTCTGTGTCATCCTAGTCCTGCCTCCAGGCTGGATGGGGCTTGGAGAAACCAGGTAGAGTGGGAGGTGTCCCTGCCCATGGCAGGGGTGGAACTGGACGGGTTTTGAGGTCCCTTCCGACCAAAACCCTTCCATGATCCAGAAGCGTGAAGAAGCTAGAGAATATCTACAGCCCAGAGAAGCCATGGTACCTCCAACACAACATTGTACCGTGCTGTAGGTGCTGTCCTGGCTGGAGCTCCTGGGGCTCTTCTCCAAGGTCCACACGCGGATGGTGTTGTCTGAGGAGCACGTCAAGAAGGAGTCGGGCGGCAGCCTGGACCTCTTCTCCTCCAACACGGGGTACACCTGCACCAAGGGGTCACACGTCAAAAGCCTGTGGATACCCCCAAATTGTCCCCTATGGGACCTGCTTGCCCTTCACCTCAACGTTCCAGATGATGGAGCTGTGGAAAAGGTCCGACCACACCTTCTTGATCTTCTGGAGGTCCCTGATGTCCCAGACATAGACACTGTGGTCCTTGTAGATGCAAGCCACCCAGCAGTTGGAGGTGTCGTAGGCCAAGGTGATAGTGTCGGGATAGACCAGGTCTGGCCGACTTCAGGGAGAAGGAGATAGAACTGGGTCACATCCTGAGGGTGGAGAGTTATGAGGGGCTACCAAAACCCCAAACACCTCCAGGTGCCCCCAAACACCCCTAGGACCCTCCCAAAACAACTCGAGGTGCCTTAAATGCCTCCAGGTGGCCCCAAATGCCTCCAGGGGACAAGGGGGCTCCGGTGTCCCCACAGCCACCTCGGGTACCTTGGGGCACAGGGCTGGGTGATGTCCACGCCGAGGGGGTGAGGTCTGGGGAGGTCCCCCAGGAAGCATAGGTCAGAAGCCCGGAAGATCCTCACGGTGCCATCGGAGCAACCACAGAATATGAGGTCCTCGCTGAGGCAGAGGCAGGTGGCCAGCGGCACCTGTGGCCAAAGAGTGTGAGGTCCTTCCTGGTGGGCAGCACCTCGAGTAACCCAGAAGATCCAAGCCCACCTTGAGAGCGACGCGTTCCTCTAGGACCCGTCGCTGGTTGAAGCGGCAGAGAAGCCCCGAGGAGGAGATGCAGAAGGTGCTGCCCAATGCCCGTCCTCGGCCGCAGCCAACGCCGCAGAAGACATTGTCGTGAAGGTCCCCTAGAAGCCCCGAGCGTCCTACCAGCGGCACTGTCTCGTTGGTCTGCAAAGCAATTAATGAGCCTTAATGAAGGAAACGGCTCCCAGTCCTCAGGGCCAGGAGGAACCGTGGGCGGTGGCAACGTCTCCGTGGCCACACCAGGCACCCATGGGCGTCCAGAGGCTGGACGACCTCCAGCTCCACAACTTCAAGGTGGACGGAGCAAAACACCCTTGAGATGGGACGTGGCATGAAGTTTGGGTACAACCGAGGGCACCTTCAGCAAGGTTGCAGATGACACCGAGGTGAGTGAAACTGTCACCCCAGAAGAACAAGGTGACATCCAGAGGGACCTGGACTGGCTGGAGAGGTGGGACCACATGAACCTCATGAGGTTCAAGAAGGCCAAGGGCAAGGTCCTACACCTCAGGCAGGGAAATCCCAAATCCAGGTTGGGTGGAGAATGGATCGGGAGCAGCTCCGAGGAGAAAAGCTCATGATTCTATGGTTCCACAGGTGGAAGAAGCAGGAGAACACCTTCTACAGCCCTAGGAAGTCCTGGCTGCCCCATCCCTGGAGGTGTTGAAGGCCAGGCTGGATGGGGCTTGGAGCAACCACATCCAGTGGGAGGCGTCCTTACTCGTGGTAAGGGGTAGAACTGGATGGGCTTAGAGGAAGGTCCCTTCCACTCACCTTCAGCTCCCTCAAGGAGTCCAGGAACCAGAACTTGACGTGGCGGTGGCCAACAGTGACAAAGTAGCTGTCTTCAGAGAAGGCCAGGGCCATCACCCTGCAGGACACCTTGTTGGAAGCCAGCAGAGAATCCTTCTGCTCCCAAAAAGAGAAGCGGTTGGGTCGTGGCCCACCTGAAGGTCTGGAACCACCGCCCCCCATGAGCAAAGATGGGAAAGGGTTGGATTTTCCACCAAGTTTTGGACAATTCCAAGCTCACCTTCCAGTCCCAAACGTTGATGACCATGTCGTGCGGGTGCCCCACTGACACCAGGAACCTGGTGCTGGAGGAGAAGGCGACGCAGGCCACACCGTGTTTGTGCCCGTGCAGCGCCGAGACCTGTGACCGCTCCTCCACGTCCCACACACGGACGGCCGGGCGGTGCCCGTGCTGCAGGGTGGAATCGGGGTCACGGTAAGAGCATCTGCCAGCCTCCCACCAGCCCCTGCAGCCTCCTGGTGACTCCAGAAGGCCCCAGACATCTCCAGGTTCCACCAAACACCTCCAGGAGGCCCAAAACGCCTCCAGGAACCCAAAACGCCTGCAGATTCCACCACCATCTTCAGGTGCCTCCAAGTTCCACCAACGCTTCCAGGTGCCCCCAAGTGGCTCCGGGAGCCTCCCAAACAGGAGGTGTTTGAGGGGGATTCCTGGAAGCATTTGGAAGTTCCTTGAGGTGGTTGGGGGAAATCTACAACCCCCAAAAGAGGAGGAGAGGAACAATCCCGATAGCACCATCTCACCGGTGCCAGGACACCCAAACCTAGCGTGCAGGGGAGTCCAAATGGGTGGCACTCACCTCTCCGGTGACGAGGAACTTCCCATCAGGTGAGAAGGCGACCGCGCTCAGGGCTTTCCTGCAAAACAGTGGGGTCTTCTTCATCACCTGGGCTGCTCCCGAGGTTTAGGGGGGGACCTGGAGGGGGTTTGGGGATTCCTGAAGGTGTTTGAGGGCACCGGGAGGTGTTTTGGGAGTTCCTGGAGGGGACCTGGAGATGTTTTGGGGTTCCTAGTGGATTTTAGGGTCCCTGGAGGTGTTTGAGGGCTCCTGGAGGGGCCTGGGGATTCATGGAGATGTTCTGGGGGCACCTGGAGATGTTTTGTGGGTCCCTGGAGATGTTTTGGGTTCCTGATGTTTTTTGAGGAGGTTCATGGAGTGTTTGGGGGCATCTAAGAGGTTCTGGGGATCCCTGATGGGTTTTGGGGATTTTCTGGAGTTCTGGGGGATTCTTGGGGCAGTTTAGGGTCACCTGGTGGGTTTTGGGGTCCTCGGGAGGGTTTTTTGGGGGGTCACCTGATGGGTTCTGGGGTCTCTCATAGGTCTGGGGCTACCTGTTGGGGCTCAGAATGTGTCTCTGTGAGTTCTCTCGTGGATCCAGGACAACTACCACGCACCTGGAAGGGGGAAAGAGGGGGTCAGGGGGGGCTTTGGGGTGTGGGATGTCAGGAAGGGTTGGGGTTCAGGTTTTGGGGTTTGGGTTTTGAGGTTGGGGTTCAAGGGGGGGTTTACGTTTTGAGGTTCAAAGGGAGATTAGGGTTCAGCATTTTGGGGTTCAGGTGGTTGGGGTTCAGGTTTTGATGTTCACAGACAGGTGGGTTTCAGGGTTTTGGGGCTAAGGGGGTTTGGAGTTCAGGGAGGTCATGAGGGGTTTAGGGTTGAGGTTTTGGGGTTCAGGGGGGTTCAGTTCAAGGTTTTGGGGTTCAGAGGGATTTGGGGTTCAGGGTTTGGGGTTTAGAGGGTCGAGGTTCAGATTTGAGGTTCACAGGCAGGTGGGTTTCGGGATTTTGGGGTTCAGGGGGTGTCAGAGGGTTTGGGGTTCAGGGCGGTTGGGGCTTAAGGGGGTCAGGAAGACTTAAGGGTTCAGGGGGTTGGGGTTCAGGGGGTTGATGGGAGGTTCAGGTTTGGGAGTCCCCTCACCCAGCCGCCAGCCCCAGGCGCCCCCCAGCACAGGCCCCCAGCCCCGAGCAGCCCAGTACCTGTTCCAGCTGCACCTGTGGGCACAGAAACCAGTGCCACCAGTGCTCCCAGCACAGTACTGGTGCCACCATGGCCTCCCAGTAGAGCCCCAGGGCTCCCAGTACAGCCCCAGGGCCTCCCAGCACAGTACTGGTGCCACCATGGCCTCCCAGTAGAGCCCCAGGGCCTCCCAGCACAGCACTGGTGCCACCATGGCCTCCCAGTACATCCTCAGGTCTCCCAGCACCCTCCAGTACAGCCCCAGCATCATCTTGGTCCCTCCCAATTCCTCCCAGTGCCCCTTCAGTCCCTCCCAGTCTCCCTCATTGTCCCCCAATACATCCCAGTTCCTCCCAGTCTCCCCCCATTTTCCTCTCAGTGCCACTCCAGTCCCCTCATTTTCTTCCCGGTCCCTCCGAGTGGCCTCCAGCCCCTTCCAATCCCCTCTGTTGTCCCCCCCATTGTCCGCCAGTTCCTCCCAGTACACCCCTAGCATAGTCCCAGTCGGCCAATTGTCCCCTAGTCACTCCCAGTTCCCCCTCGTTGTCCCCCAGACCCTCCCATTGTCTCCCAGCTCCTCCCAGTCCCTCCTACAATGCCAGAATGAACCCAGCAGCGTCCCAGCCCCACGATCCCTGGTCCCCAAGACTCTCCCAGTCCAGCCCCAAGCTCTCCCAGTTCCCTCCAGTCCCCCCCACTGTCTCCCAGTCCCTTCCAGTGTACCCCTCCCAATCCCTCCCAGTCCCTCCGACCCCCCCAGTTCCCCTCACTGCCTCCTGCGGGCCCCTCCCGCGCCGCCGCGGCTGCGGAGCCGCCATCGCTGCGAATCGCGCGCCTCGCGCCAGGCCCTGCCCCCTGCCCACTAAGGCCAATGGTAGCACAGAGTCTGCCTCAAAGCCCCGCCCCAGCCCGATCGGGCCAGTCGCGGCACGGAATCAGCCCCAAAGACCCTCCCCCAGCCCGATCGGGCCAATGGCAGCGCGGAACAGGCCCTCAGGCCACACCCCCTCCCCGCCCTGGCCGCGCGGAACCGGGACCGGCTGCATGTTCGGCAGGGCCAGTGCCCGTGTGCTCTAGAGGATGTTGAGGCTCTAGAGCGAGTCCAGAGAAGAGCAATGTTTTGCGGAATCAAACTCTCTAACTCCGTTAAGGGTTATAAAGCAGGTGTGCGTTTATTCGCCGGCGGGTGCGAGGGGCTGATCCTCCTAACTCTGGAAAATCTGAGAAGCGACGAGCTCGGTTGGTTTATCTGGCAGTGCGAGATGCACCAATTGTTGTCATAGTTACCCATAGTTACTGTCCAACACTGAAAAGAGCTACTGAAAACAGAGGGGCAACAAAAATTAAGTATAAACTAGCTGTGAATAAAATTGATGTTAACTCCCAAGCACCTCAGTTGATTTGTAGCCCTGGTACAGTTCTTTGTCAGGGAGCTGGCACAGCTCTGAGGGGAACACGGACACAGAGACCAGCAGAGGATCCCAACCAACACCTTGTCCCAGTTCCTGCACTCCCCTGAGCCTAAGGAACATGGGGACATTGGACCAGGAGACCAAACCCAAGGCTTGGAGGAAGGGACACCCTCCAGGGCAGCCGCCTGGACTGTGCTAGAGAGCCCTTCTCCAGGGTAAAACCCACCAAGATGAGTCAAACCCAGAGCACCTTCCCGACAGAGAGTGGGGTGGCTGCTGAGGGCCGTGGGGCACACTGTGAGATGCAGGGAAGAGCAGTTTGGCATTGCACGAGGCTTATTAAGGGATGTTTAGAAGACTCTGGGCAGAGTCCAATGGGATGAGGTTTAACACGGCCAAATGCCAGGTCCTGCACTTGGGGCACAACAACCCTGAGCAGAGCTACAGACTGGGAGAAGTCTGTCTAGAAAACTGCCAGGAGGAGAGGGACCTGGGGGTGTTGGTCAACAGCTGACTGACCATGAGCCAGCAGTGTGCCCAGGGGGCCAAGAAGGCCAATGGCATCCTGGCTTGGATCAGAAATGGTGTGACCAGCAGGGCCAGGGAGGTGATTCTCCCTCTGGACTCAGCACTGGTGAGGCCGCTCCTTGAATATTGTGTCCAGTTGTGGGCCCCTCAGCACAAGAAGGATGTTGAGGCTCTGGAGCAAGTCCAGAGAAGAGCAACGAGGCTGGTGAAGGGACTGGAGAACAGAACCTATGAGGAGCGGCTGAGAGAGCTGGGGGTGTTTATCCTGGAGAAGAGGAGGCTGAGAGGAGACCTCATTACTCTCTACAAGTACCTGAAAGGAGGTTGTAGAGAGGAGGGAGCTGGGCTCTTCTCCCCAGGGACATGGGACAGGACAAGAGGGAATGGCCTCAAGCTCCACCAGGGGAGATTTAGGCTGGAGATTAGGAGGAGGTTTTTCACAGAAAGGGTCACTGGGCATTGGAATAGGCTGCCCAGGGAGGTGGTTGATTCCCCTTCCCTGGAGGTGTTTAAGGGACGGGTGGATGAGGTCTTGAGGGACTTGGTTTAGTGTTTGATAGGAATGGTTGGACTAGAAGATCCGATGGGTCCCTTCCAACCTGGTTGTTCTGCGATTCTGTGATTCTCTGATGCTGCCTTATTGCAAACCAATTTTACTCTAAGACTAAAAAGGAAATCCACAAGCAAAATCATTACCTGAATCTCACAGAAGAGACCATGACAGTGGCTCAAATGCACCACGAAGAAAACCACACGACCGTTCCAAACCCAGCGCAGAAAGGAAGAAAGGCAGGATTCTGCAGCCCCTTCCTTCACTGACTGCTCCAGCTGCAGGTGAGAGTCAGCTCGAAACCAAGAGGCCTTTTAAGGGGTAAACCCTTCACCTGTACCTAATTGCTGACCACGGGTGTGGCACAGACTTAACCAACCCAACTATTACCTTCAGAGGTTTCTGAACAAGACCCACCCTTTTAACACCAAAACTACAGCATCTCACTTAGGATGGGTAAGAAATTACTCCTAAATATAAAATGTTGGTGGTTTACTGAAAGTTCAGTGTATGACAGCAGTGTATGACAGCCTGAAATTCAGGCTTGACTGAAATTATATAAAATTACATATGTTATTAAGCCACTAAACATCAATTATCATTGTCAAAAACCTGTACAGATTAAAAGATTCCTTCCATATTCTAGGTGCTGAGACACAGTGTGTTGAAGTGTATTGGGAATAGTTACATACAATATGCTTTACACAAGCATAGTCCCATCTAACATTTAGATAGAACTGAGCTTCTATTAAACTTCTTTCATCTGTCTCACACAGCAGCAAACTCAGACACACTCCCATTTCTCAGCAATGGGATGAGCAGCAAACTCTAAAGGGCGTGTTCCACTGTTTCTTCTCCATCCTCTTCTTGCCATTTTCCCAGCAGTCTTTCCATCACATTCAGCCACATCTTAAGCGTAGACACGAAGATAAACTCAAGTCCAATAAATCTGTCAGAGAGAAAATAAAAAAGTGAGCAGACATAAGAGGAAAGGCTATGTATCCCTGCCCACCCCCCAGCCCTGTGCAGCACCCAGAAAAAAAAAACCCAAGGAAATTCAACTGGTAAAACATCTTGCCCCCTCCATTAGAAACACACGCATGGAAGTGAAAGGTGCGACGGCAAGGCAGCTCTTCCAGACACTTGTGTCGGCACCTGTTCAGCAAGCACCTGTTTCCAAAGGCTCTGCAGGAAGAGGACTCAGCCTGGCAGAGAGGGGCAGCGATCGGGTGAGGAATTTTGGGTTAGTTCAGGCACTTGATATTTATAGAAAGGAACAAAGCCTGGTTTGGCCTCCAGAGGACAAGGTGCCTGGATGCAAAGCGAGACAAAGTCACTCGGCTGCTGGATGAAGGAAAGGCTGTGGATGTGGTCTTTCTGGACTTGAGTAAAGCCTTTGACACAGTTTCTCACAGCATTCTGCTACGGAAACTGTCACCTCTGGCCTGGACAGACACACACTCTCCTGGGTAGAAAACTGGCTGGATGGCCGGGCCCAGAGAGTGGTGGGAAATGGTGTTAAGTCCAACTGGAGGTCAGTGACGAGTGGTGTTCCCCAGGGCTCAGTGCTGGGTCCAGTCCTGTTCAATGTCTTCATCAATGACCTGGATGAGGGCATTGAGGGTACCCTTAGCAAGTTTGCAGATGACACTAAGCTGTGTGCAAGTGTGGATCTGCTGGAGGGTAGGGAGGCTCTGCAAAAGGACCTGGACAGGCTGGACCGCTGGGCAGTGTCCAACGGCATGAGGTTTAACACGGCCAAATGCCAGGTCCTGCACTTGGGGGACAACAACCCTATGCAGAGCTACAGACTGGGAGAAGTCTGTCTAGAAAGCTGCCAGGAGGAGAGGGACCTGGGGGTGTTGGTCGACAGCCGACTGAACATGAGCCAGCAGTGTGCCCAGGTGGCCAATGGCATCCTGGCTTGGATCAGAAACGGTGTGACCAGCAGGTCCAGGGAGGTGATTCTCCCTCTGGACTCAGCACTGGTGAGGCCGCTCCTTGAATATTGTGTCCAGTTGTGGGCCCCTCAGCATAAGAAGGATGTTGAGGCTCTGGAGCAAGTCCAGAGAAGAGCGACGAGGCTGGTGAAGGGGCTGGAGAACAGACCCTATGAGGAGCGGCTGAGAGAGCTGGAGTTGTTTATCCTGGAGAAGAGGAGGCTGAGAGGAGACCTCATTACTCTCTACAAGTACCTGAAAGGTGGTTGTGGAGAGGAGGGAGCTGGGCTCTTCTCCCAAGGGACAGGGGACAGGACAAGAGGGAATGGCCTCAAGCTCCACCAGGGGAGATTTAGGCTGGAGATTAGGAGGAGGTTTTTCACGCAGAGGATCATTGGGCATTGGAATAGGCTGCCCAGGGAGGTGGTTGATTCCCCTTCCCTGGAGGTGTTTAAGACACGGGTGGATGAGGTCTTGAGGGACTTGCTTTAGTGTTAGATAGGAATGGTTGGACTAGAAGATCCGATGGATCCCTTCCAACCTGGTTGTTCTGTGATTCTGTGAGACCACGGAGACCGCACGGCGCTGCCCGTGTGCTGTGCCTCAGACAGAGCTTGCCCTGGCCCGCACGTCAAACATAACAGGAACGGAACCGAGCGTAGGTTTGAGACCAAGCAGTCACAGAAAAGCAACAGCTCCCACTCCGCTCAGACTGTTGAGAGAGCAGAGAGCGAAAAGACCTCCCTCCTAAGATCCCACACACGCCCATTCACACAGGCATCTACCTGAGACATCAGGAGACTTCGACATAGTCAGTGGTCGGTTGCTGGGTATCACTCCTACGCTGCGGTGTTTATTCACGCACCATGTTTGCCCCGTGAACCTGTGAAAAAAAGCAATCAAAGCCGAAAGGAAGCAAATGTTTGCAGGTTTGACGAGGGTCTGTAACTGTACTCGCTGCCTCAGGCACTGGAGTGAGCCACCAGGAAGGATTTAACAGAGATCATTCTGATCCCAAGACTACGCTTACAGAGCTCAGAAACCCATCCAGCTCAGCAGGGCTGCCTTTGTCATTCACGGAGTTGGTTTTGCTCACTGGGTTTGGGAGCTTTTTTCAGAGCAGCTGTGAAGTCAATGAGGAGTCAGTTTGTAACACGGAAACTTTAAAAGACAGTCTGAAGGCATCTCAACAGCAACACTGGCTCCTTTAGTGTGCTCTTGCATAATCCCTCTTGGGGTTACTTCGCAGCTCCCTTTTTGTTGCTGGCGCAAGGAACAATTTTGTTCCCCGCGTTGCAAACAATGCTTCCCTTTGCACAGGTTTGGCTGGTGAAGCACATCGCACCCTAATGCTGTCATCGCAGTCTGGATAGGCTTAAATGCGATGCCGTCATGCACTAACTTGATGTAGAGAATTCTCTGGCTGATACTGTCAACTTGATCGATGGCAGTTAGCAAAGACAAGTCCCAAGAAAGCCATGTACCTGAACAGGTGCTGGCCTGGAGGTCACCGCCACATTGCTTCTCCCCCTCTCCCTGGAGAGGGTCGGGATCCCGCAGGGGTTATCTCATCGCCAACACATCTGCCAGATTCTCTCTGCTGACCCAGTAAAAGAAAGTATTTGTTATGGCCAAGTACTACATGTAACCAAGCTTGAAATTAACCCCCTACTGCCCCCTCACCACTCTTACCACTGCACACAACACCCCTGCGCCCGGGCAAGCTCTGAGCTGTGCCAGACAGGCCTGAGCCCACTAAGCTCCTCTAGCTCTTCCTTCCATGCAGAGGCAGTCAGAGGTTTGGCTGCTGAAGCCCCTGACAACCTAGTACTGTCACCTCAATCTGGCATTAGATAAATGCGAAGTCATCGTGCACTAACCCAAAGCGGAGAATGCTCCAGTTCACATCATCAGCTCAATCGATGGTGATTAGCAAAGAGGAGTGAATCCCAAGACAGCCACGTACCTGAACACTGCTGGCCTGGAGGGCACCGCAACAGCGCTTCCCTTCATCTCCCTGGAGAGGGGTCAGGATCCTGCATGGGCTCTCTCATCACCAACACTTCTGCCAGGTTGTCTCTGACGACAGAGCGAAAGGAAGGAGCTGTTAAGGCAAAATGCTCCAAGTACCCGTGCTTGAAAGGAACCAACCCCTGCCCCTGCAGCTCTCGCCACCGTGCTTTGTTTTCCAAAGCTCCTTTCCCAGTCCTTTCCCTCCTTCTTTCCCCGCTTCTCCTCCCATTTTGCCCCCTGCTCCCCCCTGCTTTCCCCCTCCCACCCCTCCTGCCCTTCCCCGCCTCCTTCCTCCCCCTCCCAAGCGGGGATTTCCCACCCCGTGGGGACGCAGGCCGAGCGCAGACACAGCCCCGACCGCCCCTCAGCCCGAGCCCCGGGGGCAGCCAAACACGTCCCGGCCCCGGGCGGAGCGCGGCTCACGGACAGCGAGCCCCGAGCGGCGCCGCCGGACACACACAGCTCCCCCCCAACCCCCACGGAGCCTCTCCGGGCGCCTCTCACTCACCCGAGCCCAGCCCCGGTGGAGCCGATCCCGAGCGGTGCCGCTGCGGACACGGAGGGCGAGCGGAGCCCGGGACATGTGCGCAGCAGGACCCAGTCGCCCGCGCTCCGCCTCGTCCCGCCCCCCGAGCGCTCTCCCGGCGCTGATTGGCCGCCGCTCGCTGAGTGACGCTCTGTGCAGCCAATGGGAGCGCTCTCTGCGGGGCCCTTCCCAGGCGCGGCCGAGCGCCCCAGAAACATGCGGAGGCGAGCCCCGCGCAGCCGAGAGGAGCCGAGACACACGGGACTGTGAAGGGACACAGGGAACGCGGGCACCCCGGGCAGGGACAGGGGCACACGGGGTGCGGGGAGAACACGAAAGTCCCGGGTGCCCACGGGGGGACGCGGGGCTCTGTCCCTCTCCCAGCCCGTGCCTGCAGCCGGCGGGGGGCAGAAGGGTAGCGGAAAGCAGAGCCGACCCGACCCGAATGGCGCCACGCGGAGCCGACAGAAGCCGAGCGCATCCGAGCAGCTCTTCCAACTGCCCCGCTCGCCGCTCGCCGCCCCTCTCGACTCGCCAGCCCCTGTGGGTCGTCCCCTCCTGCCCCCGCCCCGGGCTGCAGTACCGCTCCGAAGCCACGGCGCGGCAGCACTGAGTCCCTCCCATTCATTGCCTTGGGCACCGAATGCCTGAGCGTTCCGCGCAGTGATTGGTCGCATCTCGATACCACCTTAGCAGCGCTGCCTTCTGATTGGCTGTAAAAACGGATCTCTCATTGGTCGCTTCTCGATTCCAATTTTCCAGCACTTTCTTCTGATTGGCTTTAGACTACGCGCTCTGATTGGTCTCTTCTCGATTCCACTTTGCCAGCTCCGTGCCCCGCTTAGCTCTGAACTCTGTGCTCTGATTGGTCGTCTCTTGATCCTACTTTGTCTGTGCCGTGTTCTGCTTAGCTGTGACACTTTTATGCTCCAAGTGCGCATTGATGGCAATTGGCCCGGTTTGCCCTCGTTGGATCAAATTCCTGGTTTTAGGTCAATTTGTCTTTTTATAGCAATTGGCCACGTTTGTCCCTATATGATCAATTTGCCCTTTTGTTTAATTTGCCCTTTTACTGTAATTTGCCCCTTACGTGGTTTATTTGCATTATATAATTTATTTGCCCTTTTATGGCAATTTGCCCTTTTTGACTTAGATGGTAAATTTCCCATTTTATGAGCAATTTTCCCAGTTTGCATTATGTGGTCAATTTGCCCCGATACTGTTAATTTCACCTTTTACGCCAATTGGCCCAGTTTTCCCATATATGGTGAATTTGCTCTTTTATGCCAATTTGCCCAGTTTGCCCTTACACGGTCAAGCATCGGCCCCTGTGCACCCCCGTCCCGGGCCCAGGCTGCACTATCTCTCCACAGCCACAACGCAGCAGCAATTTTTGCCGTCGTTCCTGTTTTTCCCGCTTTCTCTCCTTGTGGGTTTGAGCCCGAAGGGCACCAAATTGGCCAGAGAGCTCCAGCGGTGCTGCCTGCACAACCCTCCCGCGCTGCCGGGCTCTGCATGAGCTGCCGGGAAGGGCAGCGAAGACCAGAGCCGACCCAACCCGAAGAGTGCAGCGCAGATCCGAGCCGCTCTTCCAACTGCACCGCGGCTCGCCCGCCGCCGTGGATCGTCCCCCCCCGCCCCGGGCTGTCACTCCGCGGCAACTGCTCGGCAGAGCTCAGTGGCCCCACCACGCACCCCGCGCCAGGCCCCGGCCTGCAGTACCGATACTCGGCCAGGGCACGGCAGCACTGAGTCACTCCCCTCATTTCCTAGGGTATCCGGCTAGCTGTGAGTTCCGCGTTATGATTGGTCGCTTCTCGATCCCACTTAGCTGGTGCTGTCTTCTGATTAGCTAGAAACTCCGCGCTCTCATTAGTCCCTTCTCAATTCCATTTAAACAGCCCTGTCGTCTGATTAGGTATGAGTTCCGCATTCTGATTGGTTGCTTCTTGATCCCACTTAGCTGCGCTGTCTTCTGATTAGCTTCAGATTCTGCACTCTCATTCGTCGCTTCTCCATCCCACATACCATGGGCCTTCTTCTCATTGGGTCTAGCCTTTCTATGGCCAAATTGTCCTGTGATGGCACTTGGCCCAGTTGGCCCTTACAAGATCCATTTCCACGTTTTAGGGTAAGTTTGCCCTTTGAAGGCAATTGGCCCACTTTGCCAAGGGTCGATTTGCACTGTATGGTCAACTTGCCCTTTTATTTTTCAGTTTGCCCTTTTATTACAATTTGCCCCTTACGTGGTGTATTTGCCCTTGCATGGCTTATTGGCCCTTTTATGGTAGTTTGCCCAGTTTCCCTGATATGGTAAATTTGCCATTTGCCGAACCCTCCAGTAGGTCCACGCTTCTCCCGAGCTTAGTGTCGTCTTCAAACTTGCTAAGGGAGCACTCAATGCTTTTGTTCAGGTCACTGATAAAGACATTGAACAGGGCTGGACCTAGCACTGAGCCCTGGGGACACCACTTGTCACTGGCCTCCAGCTGGAGTTAACTCCATTTACCACCACTCTCTGGGCCCTCCAACCAACTAGTTTTCCACCCAGGAGAGTGTGTGTCTGTCCAGGCCAGATGTGACAGTTTCCATAGCAGAATGATGTGAGAAACTGTGTCAAAGGCTTTACTGAAGTCCAGGAAGATCCATCCACAGCCTTTCCCTCATCCAGCAGTCGAGTGACTTTGTCATAGAAGGCGATCAGATTTGTTTGGCAAGACCTGCCTTTTGTGAACCCGTGTTGACTGGGTCTGATCACCCGGTTCTCTTGCATGTGCTTCATGACAGCACTCAAGATCACCTGTTCCATGACTTTCCCAGCACTGAGGTCAGACTGACTGGCCTGGAGTTCCCTGGATCCTCCCTGCTACCCTTCTTGGGGATGGGCACAACATCAGCCTCCAGTCCAGTGGAACCTCCCCAGTCAGCCAGGACAGTTGGAAGATGATGGAAAGGGGACTGTCCAGCACACCCACCAGTTCCTTCAATGCTCTTTGGTGGATCCACAAGGCCCCATAGACCAGTGGGTGTCTAGCTGGGCAAGCAAGTCTCTGACCACCTCCTCTTGGATCACGATAGCCTCACTCTGCTCCTCTCACTCCTGGCTTTGTACACAGAGGGAACAACCACCCTTACTATTAAAGACTGAGGCAAAGAAGGCATTAAGCACCTCAGCCCTGCCCTCGGTCACTGTTGTTACTTATGCATCCAATAGGAACTGAATATTCCCCCTACTCCTCCTTTTATTGTCAAGAAAGATTGGGGCTCGGGGCTGAACTTAGACGAGCGGAGTCGAACGCAGCCGAGCGCCCCAGAAACATGCGGAGCCGAGCCCCGCGCAGCTGAGACACACGGGACTGTGAAGGGACACAGAGAACGCGGGCACCCCGGTCAGGGACAGGGGCACACAGAGTCCAGGGAGGACGGGGAGGACACGAGAGCCCCGACTGCCCACGGGGGACGCGGGGCTCTGTCCCTCTCCCAGCCCGTGCCTGCAGCCCGTTGGCCGCAGCCGGCGGCGGGCGGAAGGGCAGCTAAGACCAGAGCTGATCCCTCCCGAAGGGCGCCGAGCGGATCCGAGTGGTTCTCACCACTGCCCCGCTCGCCGCCCGTCCCGGCTCGCCAGCCCTTGTGGGTCGTCCCCTCCTGCCCCCGCCCCCGGCTGCAGTACCGCTCCGAAGCCACGGCGCGGCAGCACTGAGTCCCTCCCATTCATTGCCTTGGGCACCGAATGCTTGTGCGTTCCGCGCAGTGATTGGTCACTTCTCGATACCACCTCAGCAGCTCTGTCTTCTGATTGGCTACACGGACGGCCATCTCATTGGTCGCTTCTTGATTCCAATTTTCCAGCGCTGTCTTCTGATTAGCTTCAGATTGCCCGCTCTGATTGGTCGCTTCTCGATTCCACCCCCGCTAGCGCTCTTTTCAGATTGGCTATGTATTCCCCGCTCTAATTGGTCGCTTCCCGATCCCACTTAGCTAGACCTCTCTTCTTATTGGCTTCAACTCCGCGCTCTGATTGGTCGCTTCTCAATTCCATTTTAACAGCCCTGTCTTCTGATTAGGTATGAGTTCCGCGTTCTGATTGGTCGCTTCTCGATCCCACTTAGCTAGCCCTGTCTTCTGGGTGACTTTGGATTCCGGCCTCTCGTTGGTCGCTTTGCCATCCCACTTGGGCCGAGTTCTCATTGGGTTTAGCCCTCGATCCGCGCCTCTCCGGGCGCGTCTCACTCACCCGAGCCCAGCCCCGTTCGAGCCGATCACGAGCGGTGCCGCTGCGGTCAGCGAGGGCGAGCGGCGCCCCGGCCCCGTCCGCAGCAGCACTCAGTCGACCCCGCTGCGCCTCGGCCCACCCCCCGGGCGCTCTCCCGGCGCTGATTGGTCGCCGCTCACGGAGTGACGCGCGGCGCAGCTAATGGGAGCGCTCTCTGCAGAGTCCTTCCCAGGCGCAGCTGAGAGCAGCCGAGCGGATCCGGGACTCACGGGGCTGTCAGGGGTCATGGGGGTCGCGGGCACCACGGGACGGACAGGAGACACGCGGGACACGGGGTTGACGGGAGCGAACACGGGTGTCATCGGTGGCTGCCCACGGGCGACACGGGGCGCTGTCCCTCTCCCAGCCTGTGCCTGCAGCCCGTTGGCCGCAGCCGGCGGCGGGAGGAAGGGCAGCGAAGAGCAGAGCCGAGCAGTCCCTCAGGGCGCTTTGTGCAGCCGACAGAAGCCGAGTGTCTCTTCGAACTGCCTGTATCTCCGCCCCTCCCGGCTACCCCGCCCTGGGCAGCAGTACCCCTCCGCCGCCACGGCACGGCAGCACTGAGTAACCCCTCCCCCATTCATTGCCTAGAGCATCGACTCGCTGTGCGAACGGAGCTCTGATTGGTCGTTTCTCAATCCCAACTTACAAGCGCTGTCTTCTGATTGGCTGTATATTCCAAGCTCTAATTGGTTGATTTTCAATCCCTCATTGCTAGTGCTGTTTTCTAATTGGCTGAATGAACCCCACTCTGATTGGTCAATTTTCAATACCACCTTGGAAACTCTGTCTTCTGACTAGCTGTGCATTCCACACTCTGATTGGTTATTTTTCAATCCTTCCTTGATAGTGCTGTCTTCTGATTGGTTTGACAGGCAGACTCTTGATTGGTTACTTCTCAATCCCACCTTGCAAGCACTGTCTTCTGATTGGCTGTGGATTTCGAGCTCAGATTGGTCGCTTCTCGATTCCCATCTCGCCAGCTCTGTCATCTGATTATGTGCGCGAACCGCACTGTGATTGGTCGCTTCTGGATCCCACTGTGCTACTTCTGTGTTGCGATTGGCTGTGGATCTTTTACAGTCAAGTTGCCCTTTCAGTGTCAATTTGACCAGTATGCCCTAATATGGTCTATCTGCCCTTTTATGCTCTTTTTTACCAGTTTACCCTTGTATTTTCCATCTGCCCTTTTATGTCAATTTGCCATGTTATGGCAATTAGCCACGTTTGCCTTGATGTGGTCAGTTTGCCCTTACACGGTCAATCGTCCGCCCCTGTGCGCCTCTCCCCCCGCCCCCCGGGCCCAGGCTGCAGTACCGCTCCGCGGCCACAGCACGGCAGCACCGAGCTGGATCAAGCTCTTTTGCCGTCGGTTCCCGTTTTCTCCTCCCTTTGCGGGTTCGAGCCCGACGGGCACCGCATCGGCCGGAGCGGCAGGTCCCGCGGCGCTGCCCGCGCAACCCTCCCGAGCTGCCGGGCTCCGCAGCGGCGCAGACCGCGCCTGCCTTCCCTCGGGCCGAGCCCCAGCGAGCTCCGCTCTTCCTGAGCCGAGGGGACGCTCGCAGAGCCCTCCGCGGCAACGAAACCTCTCTCACCTTCACCTCTACCTGCCCAAAGAGGACTCTCCCCGTATTACCCTCTCCCCTACGCTACTTCTAAAACCCCTTCTGGCCGTTCCTAGCCGCCGGCGGCCGGGAAGGCAGCGAAGAGCAGAGCCGAGCCTTCCCGAACAGAGCCGACAGAAGCCGAGCGGAGCCGAGCCGCTCCTTGAAATGAGCCGCCCGGTCCCCGCCCCGGGCTGCAGTTCCGCTCCGCGGCCACGGCACGGCAGCACTGAGCCCACCCCCCCATTCATTCCCGAGGGTCTCAAAGGGCTGCGCGTTCCGCACTCAGGGGTCACTTGACGCTCCCTGTGGGGCTCAGGGACGCTGAGCGCCCGGCACGACCTGTGGCCCCTGTGCCGCGGGGAGGGCGCAGGGCTGCTCCCTGCTGGGATGAGCTGGCTGATCCCTGCACCCCCCGGGAGGCAGGAGCTGGGCTGTCCCAGCTGCAGGGCTGCATGTGGGGGGCTCCTTCCACAGGAGGTACCTGATGCCCCCCACCACCAAGCCCGAGGTCGAGCTGAGAACAGACACAACTCATCACATACAGCTCAAGCACCTCGAGATCGAGACCTGGGCTGGACAGGGCAGCTCGGGGGCAGCTGTCAAACCCCACAGAGCTGGGGCCTGGCACACTTCTCACAGCCTTACTGCTGAAGAGTTTTCTAACTCTCCCCTAGAAAGTGTTTTTCACACTGCTCTCATATTTACCTCCTCTGAGTCTTCTGGTACTGATGTACATTAAGAAAAAAAATCCTGGCAATACAGGCAAACTCACAGTTTTCTTGGACGTTTCATCAAAAAGTTCTGGGCAAATATAATTTTCAACTGCTTACGACACAAGCCCCACATTAAACAAACCACCTCTGGGAAAAACAGTAGCAGCTACCACTAAAACTACACTGGAAATCTTATCCAGGCTGAGCCTAAATCCTTAGGGCCCCAATAGATTAAAAAAAAAATTTTTTTAAAAAAATCCCTACTTCTACTAATAATACAGGAACAAAGAAAGACAACATTGGCTGCAGATGTTTGTGGTAACATTTCTCTGAAGCTGCCTTATTGCAAACTAACTTCACTCTAAGACTAAAAAGCAAATCCACAAGCAAAATCATTACCTGAAGCTCACAGAAGAGACCATGACAGTGGCTTAAATGCACCACGAAGAAAACCACACGACTGTTCCAAACCCAGCGCAGAAAGGAAGAAAGGCAGGATTCTGCAGCCCCTTCCTTCACTGACTGCTCCAGCTGCAGGTGAGAGTCAGCTCGAAATCAAGAGGCCTTTTAAGGGGCAAACCCTTCACCTGTACCTAATTGCTGACCACGGGTGGGGCACAGACTTAACCAACCCAACTATTACCTTCAGAGGTTTCTGAACAAGACCCACCCTTTTAACACCAAAACTACAGCATCTCACTCAGGATGGGTAAGAAATTACTCCTAAATAAAAATTTTGCTGGTTAACTGACAGTTCAGTGTATGACAGCCAGGTTCTAGCTGCTGAGCCACAATGCACTGAAGTGTATTGGTAACAGTTACATACAATATGCTTTACATAAGCATAGTCCCATCTACCACTTAGATAGAACTGAGCTTTTATTAAACTTCTTTCATCTGTCTCACACAGCAGCAAATTCAGAGACACTCCCATTTCTCAGCAGGAGGACGAGCAGCAAACTCTAAAGGGCTGTTCCACTGTTTCTTCTCCATCCTCTTCTTGCCATTTTCCCAGCAGTCTTCCCGGCACATTCAGCCACATCTTATGCGTAGGCATGAGGCTAAAACTCGAGTCCAATAAAGCTGTCAGAGAAAAACTAAAGAAGTGAGCAGACATAAGTGGAAAGGCTGTGTATCCCCGCCCTCCCCCCGGCCCCGCACGGCACCCCGGGCTGTGACAGGAGGGGTTCAGGGGGACAGGAGGGACACGGGGCACTGTCCCTCTCCCAGTCCTGGCCTGCATCGCATTGGCCGCAGCCAGCGGGAGGGCAGCGTGCTACCGTGTCTGTGGTGTGTGTAAACATGTATGAGGCATAAACATAACAAGCACACGGCCTGTATGGTGTGTGTGACAGGCTGCTTGTGTGTGCAAGGGCACAGTGGCGTGTGTGTGGCTGGTGCGTGGTGTGTGCATGGCTGCTGCGTCATCTTGATGGCGTGTACAAGGCACGTGGATGATGTGTCCAGCATGTACATAACATCAGCACAGTGTGGCGTGTTGCTTCTGGGTCCAAGGCATGCGTGGCACGTTGCTTCTGTGTGCAAGGCTCATGCATGGAGTATGCATGGTGTGTATGTAGCATTTACATAACATGGACATGGTGTGTGACATGCTGCTTGCACGTGCAAGGCACATGTGTGGTGTGTGCACGGGGTGAGCATAGCATGACCCTAGAACGTGTATGGCACGTGTGTGGTGGCACTCACCTTTGCCTTGAAGCAGGGCCCTGCCTTCAGGTCTCACAGCCTTTTCTTCTCCTCAGAACCCTCTGGCCACGTGCAAGTTCTCCCCAGAGAAACGGTCCTAGTTCCCTTGCCGGATCCCAACAGAAGGACGTTCATGACGTCGGTTCTCAGACATTTCAGCAGCGGAAACTCCCTTGTTCACCAGGCATCAGTGTTTCTCCCCACTTTGAGTCCAGCTGGTCGCTTGCCCCGCTCTGGTTTTCTCGGCCTTGCAGCCCATCCTTTGTTCACTCTAGAATGGAAGAGAAAGTGGATGTTGGCTTTCCCATGACTCTGAGGAGACACTTCGCCCGAAGGACATTCTACATAAGCACATCACCCATCTCCAACGTGCCCCCACCCTGCGTGAAGAGTGTCTTTGGCGCAACAACCCACAGGCAGCAGTAGGGGTTACTGCAGTCGGTGAATCCACAAACTTCCCTTTCTGTGGGACCTGGGAGCGTACGGAGCCTTCTGCGTTCACTTGAAGGATGAGATCTGCCCAATCTGGGCACAGAGAGGCAAAAGAAGCCACTTCAGCTGCACATACCTTCATGATAAGGAGGCTGCTGGTGCTGCGGCACTCACGTGGCGAGGATGCCCGACGCCACGTCACCTTTCCACCTCTAGAGCTTGTCCCTCTGGCTTAGCAAGCAGATCAGCAGTACCAGCACACGGTGTCCTCACTGGAAAAATTCAGACCCACGGGATGACCCCACAACAGCTTCCAGCTGCAGATCCTGACAGCGAAGCTACCTGCTTAGTTACACTGCCATCCATATCCACACCAAGCAAACACAAATGTTCCACCCTTGCGGGGCCCTGAGGCGCCTCTGCAGGCTTGTCAGGGATCCAACCGCCTTCTGAACTGCGCGCATTCTGCTCGGCCATCGCCTTCCCCAGGGCTTTCACCCGACAACCGTGACACAACATCAACTCGTGTATAAGCACATACGTACACACATGCCAAGGAACGTTAAAAGGCAACAACATGAGGCCTCGCTCGGCCACAGTGCCATGAAGACAGTCCCACAGAAGCCAGACCGAGGCCTTACACTGAACCAGCAGGGACCAGGTCAACCTCACCCTCCTTCTCCCTGCCCCACGCCATGCCAGCTCGCTCACCATTACTCCTCACGACAGGACAGAACAATACCGGGCCTTGAAAAAGCAGGGCGGTTCTGTGAGACTCTTGCCAGGTTTTCTGCAGTGAGGACATTCTCCAGACTGGCCTTTTGGGCTGTGAGGAAAGAGACGAGCACAATATGTTAAGGAATTTCTAATGCCACCTCGAATACCATCATGATGCTAACAGACTCATTTGTCCAGTTACAGGTGATAATCGGAGCTTAAGTATGAAAATAGACAAAGACCCCCCCCCCCCCCCCCCCCCCAACCCTGCAAGATGAATGACAATGTGGTCAATGACAGGACCACATCACTGGCGCAGAAGCCGGGCTGATACACCAAGCCCTCATCCACAGAGGAACAAATGGAGGAGACGGAAGCTGCTTCCTGAACCAGGAGTCAGCATCACAAACGTCACCTTTGCTCAGAGCTGCAAAGCGGACGCTTCTCCTCTCACCTGAATAGCAACTGCTTCCGTTTCACCCGTGGGTGCCCTTCTCTTCTTCCTCCGTGAGTGTATGAGAGACATGGGAAGGCTCCACAGTGCTCTGCAAAGGTGAGGGACATCTAAGAGGCACGTCTGCATTTCCCCAAGGTACTTGAGGTACCTTTAACTCTGCAGCTACCACTAAGAAGGCAACAACTCCCCTTATGTGCCGCTGTTACGGGACATAGTTTAACACCAATACTAAAAAGAAGTCTAAAAAGATGTTGAGCCTCAAAATAGAAGAGAAGGCTGAACAAGTATTCTGTGTAACTGGAAACAGAGAAATGTCTGAACCGAAAGGATCTGCAGCAAGCGTAACAGTTGTTGCACTGTTGTAAAATGCTGTGACACGGAAGGGTTTTAAATGCAAAGAAGCCTGGTTATAGAAGAGAACCAAAGAAGCAACCTCCCTCCTGGCTCTCTCTACACTAACAACATAAAAGCACATTCCAAATCTCCCCTTCCCGTCTCAGCGTGTGTACAGTGTGCATGCAGTGTGCTTGCAGTGTTTCTGCCACAGCATGGGTATGGCATGTACCGCTGGGCAATGTCCAATGGTATGAGGTTTAACACGGCCAAATGCCGGGTCCTGCACTTGGGGCACAACAACCCTGAGCAGAGCTACAGACTGGGAGAAGCCTGGCTGGAAAACTGCCAGGAGGAGAGGGACCTGGGAGTGTTGGTTGACAGCCGACTGACCATGGGCTAGCAGTGTGCCCAGGTGGCCAAGAAGGCCAATGGCATCCTGGCTTGGATCAGAAATGGTGTGACCAGCAGGGCCAGGGAGGTGATTCTCCCTCTGTATTCAGCACTGGTGAGGCCGCTCCTTGAATATTGTGTCCAGTTGTGGGCCCCTCAGCACAAGGAGGATGTTGAGGCTCTGGAGAGAGTCCAGAGAAGAGCAACGAGGCTGGTGAAGGGGCTGGAGAACAGACCCTATGAGGAGCGGCTGAGAGAGCTGGGGTTGTTTATCCTGGAGAAGAGGAGGCTGAGAGGTACAAGTACCTGAAAGGTGGTTGTGGAGAGGAGGGAGCTGGGCTCTTCTCCCAAGTGACAGGGGACAGGACGAGAGGGAATGGCCTCAAGCTCCGCCAGGGGAGATTTAGGCTGGAGATTAGGAGGAGGTTTTTCACAGAAAGGGTCACTGGGTATTGGAATAGGCTGCCCAGGGAGGGGGTTGATTCCCCTTCCCTGGAGGTGTTTAAGACACGGGTGGATGAGGTATTGAGGGACTTGGTTTAGTGTTAGATAGGAATGGTTGGACTAGAAGATCTGATGGGTCCCTTCCAACCTGGTTGTTCTGTGATTCTGTTCTATGTACACGGTTCATACATAATATATGCATGGAGTGTGTTGCATGCATGGGGTGAGCACAGCGTGAGCCTAGAATGTGTATGGCGTGTGCATGGGCCACTGGTATGTGCATGAAGTGTGTATGGCTGGTGTGTCATCCTGATGACCTGTGCTAGTGTGTTTGATGCATGTGTATAGCATGCACACAGAATGTACGTAACATGTACATGGCATATGTGTGTGCAAGGTATGTGTGTGCAAGGTTTGTGCGTAGTGTGAGCAAGGAATGTGCACAGCATGTGCTTCACCTTTACTGAATGTGCTAATGTGTGAGTGGCATGTGGATGGCATGTAAACAGCAGATACATAACATGCAAATGGTGTGTGTGCAGTGTGTGGAATGTTGCTTGGAAGGTAAAGGAAGGGCAGTGCAGGGCAAGGAAGGGCAGTGCAAATGCAGTTTTGATGAGGGTGAAACTGGTAGTGGGGGGGATCATTAGTGTGAAGAAAACAGGCAGGCGCCTGTCTGTAAGTGCACTCGCTGCCTCGGGCACTGGAGTGAGACACCAGGAAGACGCGAGGCACACTTCAAGGTTTTGGATTTAACGGAGCTCATTCTGATCCCAAGACTACGCTTATAGAGCTCAGAAACCCAGCCATCTCGGCAGAGCTGCCTCTGTCGATTGCAGAACTGGTTTTGCTCGCTGGGTTTAGGAGCTTTTTTCAGAGCAGCTGTAAAGTCAATGAGGAGTCAGTTTGTAACAGGGAAACTTGAAAAGACAGTCTGAAGGCAGCTCAACAGTGACACTGGCTCCTTTAGTGTGCTCTCACATAATCCCTCTTGGGGTTACTTCGCAGCTCCCTTTCCGTTGCTGGTGCAAGGAACAATTTTGTTCCCCACGTTGAAAGCAACACTTCCCTTTACACAGGTTTGATTGGCGAAGTACACCGCATCCTAGTACTGTCATCTCAATCTGGCATGGACTTAAACGTGATGCTGTCACACACTAACTCAACACAGAGAACGCTCCGGCTCGCTCCGTCAACTCGATCAATGGCGATTAGCAAAGACGAATCCTGAGAAAGCCACGTACCTGCAAACACTGCTGGCCTGGAGGGCACCGCCATGTCGCTTCTCCCCCTCTCCCTGGAGAGAGGTCAGGATCCCAGAGGGGTTATCTCATCACCAACACGTCTACCAGGTTCTCTCTGCTGACAGAGCAAAAGGAAGGAGCTGTTAGTGCAAAACACTCCAAGTAACCGCGCTTGAAATGAACCCCCCCTGCCCCTGCAGCTCTCGCCACTGCGTGCAACACCCCAAAAAAGTGACCCCTCCCAACCCCAACCCTCCCTCTCTCTAGACTAAGAACACAGAAAGGGTCACTGGGCACTGGCAGAGGCTGCCCAGGGAGGGGGTTGAGTCACCTTCCCTGGAGGTGTTTAAGGGACGAGTAGATGAGGTGCTGAGGGACATGGGTTAGTGTTTTAAAGGAATGGTTGGACTCGATGATGGGTCTCTTCCAACCTGGTTGTTCTATGATTCTATGAACACAAAAGTCCTTTCCAAAGCTCCCTTCCCACTCCTCCTTTCCCCCCTTTTCCTCCCATTTTGCCCCATGACCCGTCCTTCCCTTCCCCGCCTCCCTCCTTCCCCTCCCAAGCGGCGATTTCCCCCGCGGGGCCGCAGGCCGAGCGCAGACACAGCAGCCAAACACATGCCGGCCCCGGGCGGAGCGCGGCTCACGGAGAGCGAGCCCCGAGCGGAGGCGCCGGCCATAGAGCGCTCCCCCCGCCCTGGAGCCTCGCCTCGCCGGCCGCCTCTGACTCACCCGAGCCCAGCCCCGTTCGAGGAGTTCACGACCTCGGGGTGGGGGGGGGAGGACGCGGGGCGCTGTCCCTCTCCCAGGCCGAGCTTACAGCCCGTTAGCCGCAGCCGGCGGCAGGCGGAAGGGCAGCGAAGAGCAGAGCCGAACCGTCCCGAGCGGAGCCGACGGAAGCCGAGCGGAGCCAAGACACTCTTCGAACTGCGCCTTACTCCGCCCCGCCCTCTGCCCCGCCCCTCCCAGCTCGCCCGCCCCTGTGGGTCGTCCCCTGCCCCTGTGGGTCGTCCCCTCCCGCCCCGGGCACCGGGTGCAGTACCGAAACTCGGCCACGGCACGGCAGCACTGAGTCACCCCTAGTCATTTCCTAGCGCATCGCCTAGCGGTGAGTTCCGCAGTCTGATTGGTCGCTTCTCAATCCCTCTTAGCCAGCGCTGTCTTCTGATTGGCTGTGGATTCCGCGCTCTGATTGGTCGCTTCTCCATCCCACTTTGCACATACCGTGTTCTGATTGGTTTATGCCCTTTTAGTGTTAAATTGCCCTTTGATGGCAATTGGCCCAGTTTGCCTTTATATGATCAATTTGCCCTTTAATTGCAATTTGCCCCTTACATGGTTTATTTTCCCTTTTATGGCACTTTGCCCTGTTTGACTTACATGGTAAATTTGCCATTTTATGAGCAATTTTCCCAGTTTGCCTTATATGGTCAATTTGGCCTTATACTGTTAATTTCACCTTTGATGGCAAGTGACCTAGTTGTCCCTTATATGGTCAATTTGCTCTTTTATGGCAATTTGCCCAGTTTGCCCTTATATTGTAAATGATAGGGACTGTGCGCCCCCCCCTCCAAGCCCCGGCCTGCAGTACCGCTCTGCGACCACGGCATGGCAGCACCGAGTACCCCCAGTTATCTGGGGGATATATATATATATGTATATATACACACACGACTATATATAGTTGTCAACATGGTGACGCCCACGCTATAGTCTCTGCGCATGCGTATCTTCCAACATGGCGGCGTCCCTATGGAAGCAGTGCACATGTGTGTATTCCAACATGGCGGCGCCCATTTTGAGCTATTGCACATGCATGCAGTTCAGCTTGCCAGTACACTTGTTAATTCCTGCGCAGGTCGAGCGGGGACTCTCGCAGCGCTTCTGTCGTTTGCTCAGGGCTACGGGCAGCCCTTGTGGGTTAGTTCCCAGGCGTTTCCTTGCAGCGCACACAGACCCCGGCGTGCTCCCTGGCTCAGCTGTGGCAGCGTGAGGCCGCGTCCTCTCTGCCGCAGCAGCCTCACCCCTGCCCGTGGTGACAAAGTTGTTCTGACCGAATACATCAAATGAACATTAAACGAACGTTAAACAGGAGGGCTGGATCTGTCACCTGCTGAAAAAGCTGAGCCAAAAGTGCTGTTTCTCGGCATTAGTTAGCATAAAGCTGTCAGGAGGCTGTGACTCTCTAAGTCGGCTCTTCCAGCACCAGGAGCCTGGGTCAGAGCCTGCAGGGAACACACCGACACAAGAAGCACCTTCTTGCCTCATGGGTGGAGGTGAAACCTGTGTCCCTCAGAGGTAAAGGGCTTTAGGACATGGAATCCAAGGCTAGTGGGGAAGGCTCGCCCCAAGCTGTGCCTCCCAGCTGCTCTGTGCCAGGAGACAGAGCGGAGGGCACAGGAGGAGGCTGCACCAGCCCCACTGCCCTCAAGGGTGTTTCTGTGGCAGTTTTGTGTGAGGTGTGGATGGCATCAAACCTGGTGTGTGGCATATAAAGTGAAGGAGATATGTCCTAGCAGGACGAGCTGTCTGGAGTGAGTACGAGCAGCCTGTAGACGTTTATCTCTCAGGGAAGGGACACAGGTTGGCTTCCTCGAACTTTTGGGATCCCAGAAGCAACATACAATTTTCTCAAAGTGCTACAACAATGCTTCTTCCCGTGGTGTGTTAGGGAAGCAGCTTGGATTTAATTCTTGCAGTTCTTTATCCTTAGGGTGTGAACGGGGTTCCCAAGGGCTCGGTGAGGAGCAGGCTTTTGTCTGCCAAGTGCTGCCTGCAGCATCCAGTGAGAGAGAGAAGCTCTGGTCAGGGAGCCTCTAGATGTCACTGCCATGCAGCAGAAATGAAGCCGGTGCCACTGGGGACACAGCCCAGCACAGCTGGCAGGGGCGCCCAGGGTAGCATCACCCAACCTGGCAGAGGGCAGCAGGAAACCTGCTCGGGAAAGGCCGCTGCACACTCCATCTGCCTGGGCATCCTGCTCCCCAGGGCCCAGAGTGTGCAGCTCCCGCAGCGTGGGACTGGGTGCTAGGAGCATAGCCAAGAACTGCAAGAGAAGTTTTTGGGGCTAAGGAATTGCCAGGTAAAGTAATTTCAGCTCCGGCCCTTGCAGCAGAAAGATCCTAAAGACAAGTGCTAAGGCTAAGCATGATGATGCCAAGTGCAGTGAGTACCCCCACCAGCCCAGGGAAACAGTCCCTGTCTTCACCTGTGCTCCCTCGAAGCTACCAAAACACAGGGAGGTCACTCAGATCCACCTGCCTCCCCGAGTCTGGGGCAAGGTGGGGAGGACACCCCTCCTCTGAGAAAGGGTCAGCATCTCACTGAGGGCAGCAGCAAGAGCTGAGCATTCCCAGGCTGGCAGGCATCCCCCCAGGCTGCGCACTGGAATACCAGTCAGCTGCTCAGCTATCGTCACTTCCACACCAAAGTCCTCCTAATGCAAAGTCCTCCTTTTGCTTTCCTCAAATCCTGCCTAATTTCATCAGCTCTATATCCTGTCTTCACTCCTAGAGAGTACAGCATCACTGATCTCACCTGCTTCAGCTTCTGCTTTTCAAATCACCTGCTTCTCATCCTCTCAATGGTCTTAGCATCACAAGGATTTAAAAATAGAGTATTTGTCGAGGTGTTTCTCTTCAATTTCCAATAGCAGATCCTCTCAGTGTTTTTCAGACTTGTGTGTTTTGAGTACTGGAAACTGATTTTCATAAAAAATAATTAGAGATAGTATTATTATAATTGCATGACTCTCAGAGCTTTCACAAATGCCAGGAGCGTCGTGGGAATTGTATTCACATTTCAGAGCTGGCAAACACAGATGAAGGTGCAGGAAGACCATAATAGGGACACCAGCTCCACAGAGTTTACCTCCTCAGCATTAGCACACAGAGCTGAGAGATAGAAGTCCTCCCTCTTTATCTACCACCCCACTGATCTTAACGTTGACCCTTGTGTTTGTGAAATGTATTAAGCCTCTCCTTCCTTTGGGGAATAACAGCCACTGCTGTATTATGGTCAAATCATTGTTTTTCTCCCATTGATTCAATATTTTTTCAGACTACCAAACACCCTTGACTTTGCTTTTGGGATGGTTAATCAACAAGTCTGTCACAATGATGGATTCCTCCTGAATTGTTGCTTAATTAGCTTGGTTGGAAGTATAAATCATGCGGAATACCAATTCTTCCAGTGCTGCAGACAGGCAGCCACACTCAGTGACAGTGCTGAGTTATTACTTTGTGCCCCCACACAGGATCAGCCTGCGGGGCTGCAGGTTCATCCGCAGACCCCGACATGCACAGACCGTGCTGGGGCAATGAAACTGGGCTCCAGCTGGCACCAGCAGCCGGCTGCACAGGCTCCGGGCACCCACATCCCTGGCATCTCTCCATGAGGAGACAATCTCATCTGTGATGTTCCTCACCCGGGACTGGAGGCTGCTGTGGAGGAACCTTTCAGTCTGTGGCCAAAGTCATTAGAGACAAGGATCTCTGCCTCACAACAAACAGAACTTCCACGGAAAGGCAATTACACATCATAACAAAAGGAAACATAATTATCTGCAAATGAATATTTTTAGGACTGATCTTAATGTGCTGATCTTAACAACTCAGTATTTTTTACAGAAAGGCTTTCACACAACAGGGATGCATTTAAACATTTCGACTTGAACCTTTTGACTTGAAACCTTTTCATTTTCACCATTTTACCAGGAATGACTTCTGTGTAGCTATCAACAGCTCTCTTCCAGCAGGGCTGAGCGTGCCAGAGCAACCGTGATCCCCATGGTCTGTGTCACACAGCAGCACTTCCAGGTTTCTCCTTACCCTTTTCAATTCCCAGCCTACACTGAGCAGGCACACAATACATCTACTAATACACCTTCTTAGCAAAACAAAGTTATTTTTTCCATGTCTGCCTTTTTTTATTTACCTTCTCTCTGTGACAGCTTTGGCATTTATTTTCAGAGTTTAATTAATGATTAATGAGTTCAGGTGGGATATGTAAGTCACACCTCAGAGAAGGAATCAGTTTTGTTTAAAAATAACTGAAAAATATTATAATAGTCTGATTTTACTGCTTTCGCTTTCCCTTTCCCATTCCCAGCAAAGAGATGGTTTCAGTGGCTCTGTTTGTACAAAGTCCACCAACACGAGGAACGTTCCCCAGGCTACAGGAGGAGATGCTGCCACAGACTGAACTCACAGTAACCAAGAGGCAGGCTCCTTCTCTAAGTTGTGACGCAGTTGTTGCCCCAGCATGCAACTCCTCGCTGCCAAACAAGGAAATCTGTTGCTGGCACAGGATGCCTCGATGGAAACTCGAATGCAAGGTCTGGGTGAGGCACAGCGTGGATTGTATTGCCATGGCAACCCCGAACTACTTTCATCCATCGACATCCACATCCTTCTTTCTGGCATTTAACAGAGTCTTCAAAGACTTTTTTCCCTGACAGCCATGTAGATTGTTAGATTTGCTTTTATCACCACAACAAACACGTATGAAAGCAGAATTTGTGTGGGAACTACAGAAATGTTACCCTTATCTTGCAGATATATTTAAAACTTTTGAGCAGGAAATTTATTAGTAGAAGCTCAGTATTTTTAGACACTGGGACTGAGAAAGAGAAGGCAGGTCAGATAAACTTCTTTCCTGATACAGATGCTGAAAATCATGAAAAAACACTGAGCTATCTGTCCTGCATCTCTGATACACCTCTTCGTTACGGTAGCAAATAAAATGGGATCCCTACAGTTGATGAATTCAAATACACACAAGACTTTTTTTTATTAACAACAATTAAAAAAAAAAATCACAAAATGCCTTGTGTTATTTATGAATTATGATTAATTCCTTCAACATTTTTCTGGCATTTAAAAATGGCACACAAGCAAATTAAAAAATAATTCCAATAAAACAGTCTCTTAATTGGTTTTGTAACCTAAGTGATAGACATTGCTCACACACAGATTCTGCTCTTACTTGCAGTGGATTTAATGGAGCTTTTTGTGACTCCTGTGTGTTAACCAGGAGAACCAGCCGTGCTTTTTACAGGAAGATGAGAGGAGAATATGGTCCACACTTCCAGCTCACTCTGACCATTAAGTCCCACCAGTTTTCCCATGGATCTCCCACATTATCCCCTTTCCTATCTCCAAGCCCACTTTTCCTGGAAACGACTCTCCTTCCAGACACCCGAGTAACACCGAACGTAAGCAAACGTCTGTAAGAAACCTGGCCTCACTCCTTCCCCGTGTTTCATTTTTCCTGAACGGCTCTTGCACGTGTTTCCTTGGGCTGTGTCACACTGGGGAACAGAAAAGCCACCTAAAACAGAGGTGAAGAGACTCACTCAGAACACAGCGCCACTGTCAGTCTTTAGAAATCACTAATAAGAATATTTTCTCCAACAGAATTTTTTCCACCAAGCACTAAGTGTGTTTTCTCACATGGCCCGTGGTATGCTGGGCTCTAGTTTAAAGAATTCCAGCCCTCTGAGGGGCCCCTGCTGTGACCGCCCAGTCCCCAGCTCAGAACTGTTTAAGTAAACTGCTTATGAACACCCTACAGGCAGAATTTCATTCAAAACCAGTAAGTGAAAATTATGATTAATGATATATTTGCAGAAGTTATCATCAGTTTATGAATGATTCATGAAAGGAAAAAGAAGACTAAATAGCCTATGAATATCATTGCAAGCAGTAATTTAAACAACTTCATCCCTCAAAGCGAGGTCCTTCCAGCCTTGTGTTTATCTACCGACAGCCTGTGGAACCGGGGTGGGCACCGTACGGTGGACACCGACCTGTCCCCACACATCACCACATACAACACAATTTGCCATGACAAAGGGAAGGTGCACTGCCCAGAGCACCCCAAAAGGGTGCCCTGCAAACAAATAACTGCATGCAGAGCTCAGAGCGGTGAAGGAATCGCTGTGCTGAGCTGTGAAGCCCAGCTCTTGCCGCAGATGGACACACAGGATGCAATTAGGAGCCAAGATAGAGGAGCAGCCAGGTACAAATAGAGACATGATCTGCCCCTGCTCTAGGTATGAATCTCCCATGCTTCCTTCCTGGGAAGTGCAGTTTAAACCCTTATTGTACATTTTCTCTTTCAGGTTTTCACCAAAGCCAGCATCCAATGTCAACTGCCATCAGAAATGTGATGTGAGATACCGGAGATGCTGTTCATGTATTATTATTGTAATTACCACCTGGATGCAGTCCCTGAATTTCAATGAAGGTCCTGTTTTGGGGGGCTTTTTCACTCAGTTTTTGAACAGGGCTGATAAGGAAGCATGTGACTTCACCTAAGAATGCTCCGTGAGTTCCTGGGGTGAACCAGAACACAGAGGCAAGAGGCTGCTGTTTCTCCGCTAACTTTTTCTCTAAGGATTGAGTTTTTCCCCGTTTTCTCCTCAGTGCCAACTGTCTGGGGCCAGTGCTAACGCTTTACCCATCACCGCTGGGAACTGCTGCACGGTGGCCGAGATAGTTTATGGATGTTTAAACAGAACAAGTGTTTCAGCAGAAGGCACAGTTCCTCACTAGAACCAAGTAGAACTGAAAGTTCAGGGAAACCTCAGGAGGAAAAAAAAAACCCTCCAGGTCTGATATGAAGGAAGTAGGTATCACATCAAACAAGGTAGGTGCTGTGGTTCAAAGGCAAACTGAAATACCTAATTCAGTTAAAAACATGAAAACAGACTGACCAAGAAATCTAAGTGACTTCATATCCCCACCCTCTACTTGGCTTTATGTCTGCTGCAGCCACGTAAGATATGCAGGCGTGAATGCATCCTGCAGAAGACAAAAAAGACAAATTCTGCCAGTTGACCTATTGAAAAAGTATTACTGCAGGTGGGAACAGGGCCATGTGGCCAACTGAGCTGGTGGTGGTGTCAGCAACCAGTAAGGCCACCAGCAATTTCCCAGAAAAAAACCATTCCAAGTCCGATTGACTCTGCATCCCCTCTCCCACCCAACTCACGCAGCAGTTCTCACCTTTTTTCCTTCTCTCCAAGCCCACCACAACCCCAGGATTAGCTTTCTGCAAGTCTCCTTTCATGTTCACAGTGTCCACTGTAAGGGCAACTACCCTTTTATCAGTATATGAAGGAATAATGAGATTTCTTACCAGCCAGACTAAGCTCTGACAGCTCTTCAGGTGTACATGACAAGAGTCAGCCACTGGAAAAAGAAGAAAAGCTGCATTTAGGTAGTGACACTACACGAAGTCTTCAGACACATGTCTCAGTACCTGCAGGCTGTGACCATGATTGTTTTGTCCTGCACAGGACAATTCAGGGAGGCTGGAACTGCCTTTCTCCCTTATTACAATTCAGACCCACAAACGCTTTCCATATGTTACATTCCTTGATAAATTACTGCAGCAGCCGCAGCAGGAGCCGTTGCTGAAAAAAGACGGCACCTGTGTGACTGCAGGTGGAAGGGATGGCAGGTTCTAGGGAATGTGCTTATCCTATGGACCATCCCATGAAAAGGGCTCAGGGCCCCGCTTGGAAACTGCTCAGTTCTTGGTGCAACAAAGATGTAAAGAACTGTGAGCCACTGAACTAGCACTAAACTCAACACAGTGTACGCAGGAGCCAGCGAGATTGTTAAAGTCTTTTTAAACCCTGTCTTGTCAAATAACAGTCCCCAGACTGATAAACTGCAGCACTTGGGCATATCGCTGTGGAGCACAGCAGGATTTTTGCTTCAGACCAGCTGATAAAGAGCCTGATGTATCCCCATTTGGCCAGCTCTCCTTCAGGCTGTGCTTTTAAGACAAACAGCAGCAGCAAGCACGTGTCTGCTTTCTTTTCTTAAAACAAAGATGTTTTGTGATTAAGAATTAACAGATGAGGCAGTAAGAAATGAGGGCATGGATCTCTTCTTGTCACATCTTCAAAGTCACTTTGAGCAATATTTCCAACAATGACAGGTTGGCAGCAGCACAGGAAGGTGCTATGCTTTGGGTGTGATGGCCCCTGCTGAGCTGTGCTCACCCAACCAGGCTGTGTGGCCAGGGCCAGAGAACCCCAGGACCATTCCTCCCACGGCTCATCAAGTACATCACACATCATCCTTAACTTCACCCTTCTGCTAACAAACTCAGAGAAGAGAAAGAAGCATCCTCACCTCCATTGCTGTCATTGAAATTCGCGATCCGCCTTCTGCTAAGTTTTGAAATGCATCTGTGGGTAGAACAGAGAAAAAGGTATTTCATGGGCAGGATGCAAGAATGCAAGGCAGGCATGAGGCTGTGGCAGCTGAGGAGCTGCAGTCCCTGCACTGGGACGCTCTGCCTGGCTCAGGTGTCCACACACATTGTCCTGCCCAGCCACAGGGAGTGCTCAACGTGACTGCTTTTATCTGCTCTCTTAATTTGTTTCAACAGCTGCTCCTGCCTGCAGACTGACAGGAGGACAGGGAGCTAATGAAACACATCTTCCCACAGGGAAACTTCCCGTTGGTCCCTCTCCATCCTCCTGGCCGTAAGCGATCACAGCATGCCCCAGAGTGAGTGCTTCTCTGGAAGTCATTAGTATGCCTTGCAGGCTTTCTCTGGGGAATATAAATGCAGATGCTGCTGTTATTCAGCTAGAGTTTGAAATTAACATCACTGGAAGTTTTCTGACAGAGCACTTTGCCTTCAGAAAATTTAAACCCATTCAAATATTGATATTCTAAGTGCACATTTATATTGCAGTTTGTCTAGGAGAAGTGTTCAAACCCAAGTGTTTGGATGAAGTCAAAACACAGTATTTTGAGTTCTTTTTATTCATTTTGAAATTACTTCTCTTCTAGAAATGTGCCATCATAAAGAGTAATAAGAAGTTGAAACAAATTTAAGCCTGTCTATCCTTGAATGAGACATTTCTCCAGGAGCCTTTTCCCCACCCTGAATGGAAAAGGCATTGTAAGATCAGGAATGTTTTGAGACCTGCCCAGCTCGAGACCAAAGTGTGAGGCTGCTGGGGGAGCACAGGGACAGGGCACGAGGGTGAGCTGCTTGCCAGCCCTGCAGGAGGCAACCAGAGCTACCTGCGAGACGCAGGGCCAGGAGAAGGCAGGAGGGAAAGCCAAACAAGGAAGCACATCTTGCCTATAGGGCTCGGTGTAGGAGAAAGGCACAGAACAAGCAAAGCCCTATGTTGTGTCCATCCCTCGATGAGGCTGCATTTGTGGAGCTGAGTTTGTGCCCAGCAGCCTTCCTAGGAACAAACAGCAGCTTTGACGTTCCCTCCTCTAAGCAGAGGTAAGTGCCCTTTACTGCTTCATTAACTCCAGTTAAATAGAGTTTGCAAAGACGCTGCTGCTTTTAGCTTGGGTCTCATGTCTGGCTATCCTGAAAGGATAAGTAATGATTTAATAGAAGAGATTTTATCTTCCCTACTCCACTCACATCATCATAAAGGCGGACGGCCTTTTATTCCTGCTTGTCATCCTTATCCTCTCCTGTAAAAATCTTATTCACAATGATTTGAAATGTTTGAGAAGCGTGTTCCACATTAAACCCTCTGCAAGGCGATAACTCAAAGACTCAAGAGCATTTCAAGGTACTCATTACAGACAGCAATGAAGAGTTTTAGAGATTCTTTTCCGCACAGACGTAACGGAGCTGTCTTTACACCAGCTCTAGAAATGTAAGATGACCTTTTTTAAAATTTAAAAAAATGCCAAAGTACAAATGTAGGCATAAGGATTTTCATCATGACGTGTATAATCACAAAACACGGGTGTTTATAAAAGTTGTCTGGTTTTCAATGAAAGCATTCAAATCAGGACACAATCTTGACTTCCTGAGCTGCTTCTCCTGCACTCCCTTGGAATGGGATTTTAGGCAGTGCCATCCAGGTGGATCTGCTGGCTCCTACTGGCCCACAAAACACCAGTGGCAAAAAATGAACATTCATTTCCATACGCTGCCAAACCCCAGCTCACTCCAATGATGAACTAAACTGCTGTTCACGCACACAAGTCACAGTTGCTGGGTTTGTTTACCTACCAACATTTCTAGTCAAAATACTAAAAAAACAGTATCAAAACCTATGTTTTTGTAAACCAGAATTCTACTTACTTTCATGCAAAGCCTTATTTACAGACACTCCCTCCTTGTGGCTGCCGGGCAACAGCTGGACACCACACAGGGCATTTACCTGCTAAGAAGGATTTCAGACCTTCTCCTTACAGAAAGAACTTCGCTGAACTTGGTGGGAACATCTCTCCATTAACAAAAACAACAAACATGTTCCTTGCTGTGGTTCAGACTTCTCCAAATATTAACCAAAAGAGAATGCCTTCCAATTGAGTTGAGCTGCCCCTTCCCTCTCTGCTGGCTGCAATCGCGTGCAGCCTCCTCTCTGGTGCTGGCTACGCTCCACACCGTCCCCAGGGAAGCTCTGCTGTGGATCAGGATGCTCAGGCTTTTGCGGAAGGACACCAGTACAAAGATACACCTTGTTTTCAGAAAATGAGTCTGAGCACACAGGGGCTCTAAGGACAAACCTGCAGAGGCTGAACTCAGGCAGCAAGGACTGGCCACTGAAGAAGTTCTGGATATCCATTGCCGTCACTCCTCGGCAGGGAAAAATACAGAGCAGTGTGGTGCTGCTCACTCAGACGCTCACGAACTCTGACGGAAAATGGGGACTGACCTTCCTTGCAGCTCCTGTCAGGGAAGGTATCACTGTATTCCCAACTGCAGCTTCCTCCCAGCACTGAACTGCTGTCTACCCTGCTGGCTGCTCCAAACAGGCTGCCCAGAGGGATGCCTCGACCACATTTGCACTGTGGACATGCTTGTTCTTTCCAAGCTACACTGGTAAAGGTGTTTTATCACATCTAGTGGGGTGTCCCTCACCTCCTGCCACTGCCCTCAGTCCGGCTTTTCTCTAGAAAGGACACCTCTGCTACCCCCTGTCCCCAAGACTCACGTGTCACGGTCTCAAGGCGCAACATGCAGCAGATGAAGTCCGAGAATCCGATTCTCCCAGCACCATCACCATAGCGCAGGGCCAGCAGGCGCATGAGCTGATCATTGGCAACCAGACCTGCAAAGGGAAGAGGAGCGAGAGCACTGGGGATGCACTGGGGGAGGATGGACCAGCTCTGCAGGCTTTGGGCACCCTGCAGAGAACCCCGACACCCCCTCACCTCCACCCTGCCACCCTGGTCTGCTCCACACCCCTGGGTGGAGCTCACCTTCCCCTGGTTTGTGCATAAGCCTTAGGCAGAGCAAGGGAAAATGCAAATCTGTTTGTTCAACTGCTCGAATTGTGGTTGAGGCCAACAAGCAGAAAACATAGAGCTAACTAATCTTCTGTGGTCTTGGTTTGCCTTTTTAGCTTTTATTTTCCATAAGAAAGGGTGTTTTCTTGCGCTTGTAACTGTTAAAGTTGAGCGAAGCATTTATTCTACAACACCACTGCACTTTCTGCTGAAGAGGGAGACACCACACGCCCACGCTGTTGTGCCGTTCAGCATGCCTGGGATTCTTAATTTTTACATTTTCTCTTCCATTAGAAAATGGTGAAGGGTGCATTTCTTTTTTATGAGCTGATTATTCAGTATTTGTGTCACAGTCTGTTTGGATGGAAATTGGTATTCAATTGAATGAACAAAAATTGCCTTTTTGAATGGTTCTTTTATTAGTTAAATAAAACTACCCTAAGTGCGCTGGCTACATAAGATAAATGATTTAAGTATATTTTGAACTAAAAGCCGATTTGCTAAACAAAAGAGATTTTTTTCTGCAGCAAGCTGGACTGATAGCTTGGGTTTAACGATTCTCCATGACTTCAGAGAAGTCTCATTTTCTCACTCCCAGCTTTTAGTGGCTCAGCTGGAAGAGACAGATCTTTCTTGCCTTTTCAACCAGCTCCTAACTTTCCTGATTTAAATGAACTTGTCATGGAGCCAAATGAGTTGAATAAGCAGAAAAGAAGGAAATGATTTCCATACACCTGTGCAGTGGAGAAAGCCTGTGGAAGGGGATTAGGATGTCAGCAAACTCTGGGTGCAAAAGCTGTGTTGGAGAAGGTCTCCAGCAGGAAGCAGACACACAATTTTGAGTATATAAATAGTGGAAATACAGTTGGGTTTAAGATACGTTTCAAAATTAAGATAAACCAAACTTTAGGGTTTTTCCAGGAGAAAAAATAATTTGAAAAAAAATCTAATTAATGAAATTTCCTCTTTGATTCTGGTTTTAAATGACTGCCAAGAACAACTGTAGTAGTAAGCAATGAATCCCGTCTCACTTCAAAGGCAGTAGGAATTCAATCAAGCTCTCTGGAGAGCAGATTCCAGCAAGCATTGCAGTGCTAAAACACTGACAGTTTGGCCTGGCCAGTGCAGGATATCCCTGCTCTGAAATCTTCCCACCTGCAATGCCTCTGTTAACCTCACCAACAGGATCAACATTCAGTGCTCTCTGTTCCCAAGATGTTTCAGTATGGGCTGCTGTTACCTGTAAGGTTACTCCCACACCTCTTGTCTGCTGGACTCCTCACTCTAGTTTCAGTCAAGCTTCATAACACAGACTTTACGTTTCCCTATTCTTTTTTAATTATCATGATGCATTTAATATTGAGAGTGAGGAGTCTGCACAGCCCTCAGGCCAACGCTCCCCACGGCAGGGCAGCACGGCTGTGAAAGCTGCCAGCCTGCTTTTCTCTGGCAGAAACTCTGCCCCTTAGTCATGCTTTGAAGCATTAGGGCAACACTGAAATTAAGACCACGTTTCAGTGTTTTGCTGGGGAAAGCACTAGACGCTGCAGGGAAGAGCTGGCTGGGAGCTGTATTTAGACACATTAGTGCCATTCCCAGCAGCACCAACCTCCTGAACTTTTTATTAGGCTGTTCGCTCCCTCCTGCTTAGAACCCATGACAGGGGTCATCCTAATGCAAAGCCAGACTCAAACACAGCTGCCTGGCTTAGAAGGCAGCAAGAATGAACTTATAATTTTCTTTTTTCCTCCACTCAGAACTGCTTATGGCCTAATGTGTGTTGATTTTGCCTTTTAATAGTGCCTTTTTATCCCCTCAAACAGCTGCACAGCTTTGGCTGCCAGGACTCCTCAATCTACGACTTTCCTCCCAGTTTTACCCTTTAGCACCTCTCTTACAGAACAGACCTGTCAGCTTCCCATTTGGCATCTGGCACACCGAGCGCAGCGCTCCTCAGGCAGAGGCTGACTGCTCCCTCCTTCCAGAGACAAAATCCCGCGTGTACATGCCCCATGCTGACGGCTTCACAGACAGCACTTTTGTACCTGGTTCCCCTTGGGGACACCACAAGAAGCTCCAGGCAGCTGAACAGGAGTGTCTCTACCATCCAATCGCTGTCTCAGAGCTGTATTTCATGCATGGAGCCTCTGGGGAGTTGACCCAGCAGAAACACCCTGCTCACACGAGGGTCGCCCTGTGCAGCCAACTGAGTTCCACGCAAACTTGACAAACACCCATCACTGTGGCGTTCCCTTACAGACCCAGTCACTGCCCCCAGAGAAACTGCAGGAACTGGGGCAAGTGCGAGCATCGACCATTCCTTGCTCCTTTTCTCTACTGGATGTTCTGTCCATGAGTGAGGGGGATCATGGATAATGCTCTGCCTGGTGCTGAGCTTCTCTGCGTCCCTGCCAGCAGCCCAGCTGCCACACAAAGGGTTTCTCCCTGAAAGAAGCTTTCTGCCTCAATGGCCTAAAACAATGCAGACCCTGGAGCAGAGCTGTGATCTAACTGGCTCCTCTGTGCAATCCAGACTGCTTTCTCCCCGAAACTCTTTTTCATTCTTTCCTTCACTGCCACAGGAACAAGAAAGGGAGCTGCTCAGCACCTATGGACGTACCTGCTGTTTGTATCGCGCTCCTCAGTTCAGACACATCAAGAAAACCAGAATGATTTCTGTCTTCCTTGCTGAAGATATCCTAAATAAACACAGTGTAGAAGAAGATTTTAAACTCCTATCAGCAGTCTCCAAATTTACTGCTACATCTAATTATGTAGGATGTCTTCCCTCTTTAATAAAAGGGCTGTGAGGAAGCTCAGGAGATGAGATGGGCGACTACAGTAAGAGATGTGTTTATAGCAGGCTCAGACAGTATATTACAGTGTAAGAAATCCCAGTTTTGGGTGGGTGGAAGACATTTTGCTCCCTCTCCCTGGTTTATGTGTGCACGCAGCAATGGGAATACTTGTAGCTCTACAGGCAAAAAAAAAATCATTGTCTATGAGAACTGAAATAAGCCACAAGTCCCTGTGTCCCAGACTGGTGTGGGGTCATCTCTCCCTGTGCACTGCTGAGCCCCGCAGGCCATACTGGAGGTGCTGCCAGTGGGAAAAGCACTGTGGCTAGATGGGGACCTGGCACCCCATGTCCCAGGTGGCCTCAGTCCATCTCCAGAGGGATGAAACGAAGGAGAGCCCATCCAGCTTCAAGGCCTCGGGAAATCTTCCCATTCTACAGCAAGACTGGAGGGAGAAGGACCTGACACAGACACTGACTGAGTTTAGGTGGGATCCTGAATACCAAGTTACCATCCTCACTGCTTCCAGACCTAATGCTTATTCTGGAGCAGAGATATTTCTCCCAGGGTCACTGGACCCTGTAAATTTCCACTACAAACTGCAACAATGAGAGAGTGACATTTTTCAGGTTATTCTGTTCAAGAACTCATTTGAGCTTAGAAACAAAAGAGATTTTCATAAGATTCTAAGCCTATTTACCCTTCCTACCTTTTCCTGTGTTTTCCTCAATATTCCCTGCTCCAGAAAAGCCTCATCTGCTCATCTGGAGCACTTCACACACACCACTGCTTCCTGAGCTCCAGTCTTTGCCTGAGAGGATGGAGCTCTGACCCACTAAGCAAGCCACTGCGCAGTTTTTGCTCGCGGTGCTTTGCTCTCATGGAGCACCTGCACCCCAACGATGCGAAGCCTGATTGCTCAGCACAGCAGAGAGAGCAGCCCCACGTACCTTGTACTTCATGACAGTGCGCCAGAGGGTCCCAAACTCCTGCAGGGTGAGTCGTCCATTCGAGTTGAGCTGTGCATTTAGTTAAGAACCGAACAGTTAATGAGAGCGAAACCCAGCTTTCTGTGACACTGAGGATGCTGCCTTCACACAACGGCTCCAGATGCAGTCTCTTAAATTTGTTACTTTGTGTTGAGAAAGCCAAGGGCTTTTCTGCTCTGTTACACTTACAGGTAAATTCACCTTCCTTGGCACATTTTACAGCAGCTCACACCTGTGCTCACAAACAGCAAGACATTTCCATTTATGTGGTGCCTTTAAGCACATGGGAACCTGCAGCGATCAGTTCAGCTGAGATTTGGTCACTGAGCACAGAGGCCCCTGTGTGTGAACACGACCCCATGCTCCATGGGCACGAGGCATAGATTCTCCTGGAGGAATGGGAACCGAAGGAGCCAAGAGCTTGAGGAGCCGATCCTGCCATCAGAAGGCAGTAGCAGCCTCTGAGCCACACAAATGCCACAGGCAAGAAACCATGAGCTGCAGGAACCCAGGGGTGCCAGCAGACATCCCCCAGGGGTGATTGAGGGACTGTTCAGTGGCCTTCTTCCCTCCCTACACCATCTAGGAGTCCTGACAATGCAGCAACTCAGCTAATGCAGCTGAGATGGCAAAAACTCCCTGAAAGCAAAACTCATCGCCAGTGAGATATAAGCAGAGAAGCACCACTGATATGAAACCTGAATAAAAAAAGCTGATCCTGTCTTTACAGGGCACGATAGGTCACACTGTACATGGGACGTATGGAGCCGAGAGAATGAAAAATCCATCTTGAATTAAAGCAGAGCAGTGGCTTTGTCAGTTCTTCACACGTGCCATGCATTCACAGCATTCACTTAGCCCACGAGGGGGTCTGGGAATGGAGGAAAGTCTCTCACTGGTGAGACACAGAAACTTGGAAAGAGAGAAGGACTTCCAGTCATTTTTATTCATTCCCTGGCAGTTTGTAAGGGTCTCCAAATGTCTCAAAGTTATTTGAAGGCACAGAAGAAAAGAGACAGTGAGCAAGCAAGGGGGAGAAAACACACAGTGGAGAATTTATGTCTTCATGAAGAAGCCCTCTTGTTCTACAACAGCCAGCAATGCCTTTCCAGCACTCTCTTGTTAGCAATATAAAGACTGCATGATCCAGCTAAATAGGGAAAGCACACTGGAAAGGAAGAACGGCCTGCCAGGCAAGCGCCTGTGACTCAGCAGTGACAGGGTTCTTCCCCCTCACACCAGCTTCGCAGGCAGCCTGCTCCAGCTCCCATCCCAGGCCAGCATGGTTGCAGCAGTGATGGAAAAGCTGACCATCCCCTGAGCTCTGTGTCACCTCCTCACCTTGGGCCCTGCCTGGGACCCTGCACCCAAGGGTGAAGCTCAGCCAAACCCCAGCGCTGCAGAGGGGAAAATGAGAGCAAGGAGTTAGCTGGTAGCAGGTGGTTGACCCTCACCTCCCATCAGAGACCACAGAGTGAGGGAATGCAGAGCAAAATCCCTGCATAGATGCTGGGACATTTATTTACTGAGGACTGGATAATATTTACTTGCAGGTTCTCACACTGGGATGCTCGGCTCAGGCATAACTCAAGGCGAGGATGGGCAGCGCCAGGGAAGTTTATTGCTCCTGCTGAAAGGATACATCCATCAGAGCTAAAATGCCTCTGCATGAATCAAAGCTGAATCTTCCTCCCAGGTTGGTCATTTCATCTATAAGGATTAACAAAAGAGAAGGAATCGGTGTGAGTGAGGCGGGTGACAGAGGCACCAGGTCATGTTCAGAGGGCAGAAGAACACCAGTCTGAAGGCTTGTGCAGCTGAACTGCCCCAGATCCAGTTCAGGCTCTTAGACAGCAGCAAGAGCAATGTGTCAGGTCCGTTAACAGAGTCTGACATGTCTCAGCCTGCTCCCTTCCCCAAGGACTGTGCCCTGTTGGGGCTCATAGGCAGCTACCACACACTCTCTGCCACACTCTCAGGAAATGGCAGTGGCAAAAAAGGCCATTTATGCTGAATTACTGAGTTCTAGGAGACTTGCACATGACTGAGTTGACTCAAGCACTCCAGCTGTGCCCCTGTCTCACACCATTTTCAAGGTGGACAGGTTAGGAGGGCTGGGCCATGCTGAACGCCAGCGTGAGGCCTCAGCAGAGGAGCAACGCAGGCCTGGGCTGAGTTGGGTGACAGCAAGGAGAGTGGGAGGCACAGCTCCCCAGGGCGCTCACTGGTGGAGCCCAGCCAGAGACTGAATTTCTGCTCGAATTGGTGGGATATGGAGCAGAAAGGGCACTCCCGGGGGCTGTAGGGACACCCAGGAGGGCAGCAAGGGGCATAGTAGGTCTGTTGGGCAGAGGCCACCCTGCAGCAGAACTGGGAAGGGAAGGTAAAATCTGGCTGTCAAACAGATTCCCAGTTTTGTTGTTGGCCATGCCTTAGAGTCTGTTAGCAGCTGGTCTGGGCTGCATCCCCTCCTTCATGTAAACATTACTTTGACTTAGTAAAAAATAAAGCCAAACTGTTCCAGAGGAACCCTGGTGGGGGCACTTCTCATTCTTCAAGATCCCACAGCGCAGTAAACCACACTGAGAGGGGGTTTAGGACCATTGGGACAGCACTAAATCCTCTGCCTAATTCACACTAGGCGAAGGACAGGGAAGCATCAAAGTCATTAGCTGGGCTGTAAAAGCTTTACCTTGCAGAATCACTTCATTAAGGAGTTGTTGCAGCTGCGAGGCATCAATAACTGAGCCCTAGTGCAGAACAAAATGCGAGAGAGAGGTCTGTGAAAAAAAGCTTTCTGCTGTATCACTTTTGCCCCAAACTTTTTTCTCACACACTTTGGCAACCAGGAAGGACCCCCTGCCCATATCAGAGGAGCAGCAGCACCCTTGTGGGAGCACAATGCGGACTTCAGCAGCCCCTGGCTGGGTGTAGTCATAGGGCAGGCACAGCAGAGAGGGCTGGAAGCACTGGTGCTTGCTTCCCCCTGAGCCACTCAGCCCACCCGTGAACCTGACTCCTGCCCCTGGGCACCCGGTGTTGCAGCCCCTGCTCATTTTCACCTCCACACACTGATATAAGGATTGACTGTGAGAGGCCCATCGTGCAGTGACTGCTGGCAGTGTTTTTTTTTCCCCCTTGACCAAGTCGAGGAGTTCTTTATAACAGATTATTAAACCATTAAAAGCATCTCCTGTGAACACAGAGTCTGGCTCAGAAAGAGCAGGAATCAATTACTCAAACACTGACTGATGTCTGGTCTCAAATGCAGCATGAGATGCGGATGAGAGAGGGGAATGCTCAAGGCTTTCTAATTGTTTTCAGTAAATAAACAAGCCAAAGCCGAAAATAAAATAAAAAGGAGCCCATCACCAGAACATCTACCCCAGCTGAGTGTCCCATTTTTCTGGAGGTTGGCAGGTCAATCAATACTGGTTTCAGGGTACCCACTTGAGGATGGAGCTACATTTCCATAAAACATTTTTTTAAATGGATTTGTATCGACATCATGGATCAGTTTCCTTTTTGCAAGTCCACGTGCATTTTTTTTTTTTATTTTTCCAGCAATACATTTTAGATAGGATACCTGCGTAGCGTATCTTAGGAAGGCAGCCTTATAGGAGCTGTCCCGGTTCTGCTTTGGTACTTCCTGCATCAAAGACAAAGGACACACATGAATAATTCAGTTACAAGACAGCTGGAGGCACAAATCCACAGATCCAAGCAGCACTTTAGAAAGGACAAGGAATGTGCACTACAGACCTCTCAAAATTCAAGCGGACTAGGAGCAAGAAACAGCTACTAAATGAAGGAAGAAGCATGGTTTCGATGTTATCACATAGAACAGGCAGGAAGGAGCAGCACAGGCAGGGCCTGAGGAAGGGAACAGAACACATCCAAGGTGGAGCCCAGCAAGTCAATACATAAGCACAGAGATACAAAGCCAGACCCTTATTACGACCCTTGGTTGAAACAGTGAAGAGTCATGCGAATCACACAGATAAAGCAGGAACTGACTTTTCCTTCCTCTTGCACCTTCTCAACCCCAAAGCAGGCTTGGCTGTACCTGAGCAATTGCAAACCAATGGCTAAGTGCTTACTTTCAGTCTCACGGTGAGATCCATCAGGCACTAACAGGAACTATCCTTAACATTATAAAGTTTCCCCCAAAAATCTAAGCCTAAGACCAAATGCTTTCAGCTGTGTGAGATAATTCACACCACCAAAGTCCAAATAGTGGAACAAGAGGCAAAAGTGTGTCCCATCATTTGTCCACGTCAAAACATCAGTTAAGATGATCCGATGGGTCTTTTCCAACCTGGTGATTCTATGATTCTATTCTATGATTCTATAATGACAACAGCCAAGTAAATTGACAGGCTTGTCAGTGGAGAGAAGCCACCAATTACACTACCCATCCAACAGACTTAACTGCAGCAGGGAAAATGAATCACATGGACAGGACCCTGTTTTCTGTTCTCCTGAAGCAGCTTTACACCTCTGGCTTTGAAGGCCTGCGCCAAGTTTGTGCTGCTCTAGCTAACAGCCTCTCAGCAGCAGGATCAACAACAAGCAGACGGTGAGCCAGCAGCACAGCCAACAGACACTCCTGCCTCTCCAGAAGGACACCCCAGGCCAGTCATCTGCTCTCCCAGCAAGGTCACGAGGAGCCAGGACTGAACTCTGGGATAGGTACTGGGTAGAGAAAGGACAGAAGAGCATAGTGGTGTCCAGTACGTAGAGAAGGAAGGTGAGGAGCCAGCAGAGGTGGTTGCAGAACGCTCAACTCCCAGGAAACAATTCACCACCACCGGTATCTACATCGGTTTTCCCACACTCTTACCATTGGCAGCACCGGGCTGGGCAGGGTGTTTGATTTCCTAGAAAAGAGTTACAAGAGATAAACTGGGAGAGAAGAGGCAGGGCCTTGTCATAGTGTTGATTTGCAGATGTGACCAAAGAGAGGCACCAGCAGAAGAACACATTCTGCCCGTGGCCCCACAAGATGCTCAGCATCCACCCCTCCCAGCCTGCCCCAGTTTAGCCAAGACTGTGGCACCAGTCATGGGTCTCTCTGTACATCCAGGTTTGAGTCCAGCTCTTGGGCTGCTGCCACAGCCAAGACAAGGTAACTTGTCTGACTTGGAGCATGCCAGGACTAACCTTACCGCTGTTGAGGCTCTGGAGCGTGTCCAGAGAAGAGCAATGAAGCTGGTGAAAGGGGCTGGAGAACAGCCCTTATGAAGAATGGCTGAGAGAGCTGGGGGTGTAAAGCCTGGAGGAGGCTGAGGGGAGACCTCACTGCTCTCTACAACTCCCTGAAAGGAGGATGTGGAGAGGAGGGAGCTGGGCTCTTCTCCCAAGTATCAGGGGACAAGAGGGAATGGCCTCAAGTTCCACCACCCACATGAAGCTTTCACCTGCTTTCTCTTTGCCTAGTTTAACAGTCAGGAATAAAAATAGAATCTGGGCTACTAAAAGGTAGCATCTTTTAAATGTCTGCAACCTGAATTCGGGCCGGGATCCCCACCACTCCTGAGACTCACTTAGCAGTAACATTCAGACCCTGGGTATTGCTTTTGGTACATAAATTAGGCAAGGCAGATCAGATGCTGTTTTTATTGCATCTGAGCTACTGGATAGGCACATACTGCAGAGACCCTCAGGAGGGGGATCCTCAAGCTTGGCTCAGCTCAGGAAGGGGAGCAAGGGGCTCTTTCTGGAGAGACCTGCATCTCAAGGTTGAGCCATCCTGTGCGTGACTCACCATGCCAAAGGCAGCCCAACCCAGAGCACAAAGGCTCATATTAGTTCCATAACTAATGAGTTGCCTTAGTCAGTTCTGGGCTATTTTTGCCTAAGGCCAAAGCCCAGAAAGCAATCTCATTATTAAGAAAATAATGTGAGGTAGGAACTGCAATCACCTCCTCTATAAGGGTTATGAAGGAGAGACACTGCATAGTTGATGTTTCAAGGTCATTTGGTAAGGCTGAATGCTGGGGCTTGCTCTTTACATAAAGCACAGCCAGGTATTTACATGGAAATGTGATAATAGCTACCTCTGAATGAACCAAGATACCATTTTTCCACCACCTTATCTTCAAAGCCCCTCTGACATGTACAGGGAGCCCTGCCAGTCCATCTATGAGGTAGAGGGTGAAAGGATCAAGGCCTTCACTGCTCTTTGCTTCCCCAGGTTCCGCCCTGAGCAGAAAGGGACTTGATCTGTCTGGCACCAAGTGGCACAACACAGAAACCACTTATATATGACATATAACATAACTACTGTTAAGAAAAACAAGCTATCAGTCCTCCGTTCACCAGAGAGATTTCCCCACAATGAGGGCATATATTTCAATTACTGCTCGCTTGTGCAGCTCATTGTACCCAAGCTGGGACTCCCGCTGGCTACAGACGAGTTATCAACCTGTTCTACCGTGGCCACCCCTACGCATCACACCGCACAGCGGATCCCCCTCCACACGGTGCCTAACACTCAGCTGCATCTTCCCAACACGCTCCTAGAGCATGTTAAAATCAAATTGCCCCATTAGTTATCTTGACACTAAACTGCTTAATCCTGGCATGTTGTAAGTCTGGGGCCCGTGAGGAGTACTTATCGTCTTACTCATTGTAGTCCCGAGTCTTCATGAAGACCCGTAAAAGAAATTCATATTCTTGGTTCGCAGTGGGAACAATAGCGTAGATTCCTGGGCTCAAGCTGTAGTAGTTGGTCACATCTCGAGCCACGGAAAAACATTCTTTCAGAACTCTGGAGTTCTCCTGAAGGAAAAAATATAGCTGGTTATCTCCACTTCATGTCAGGAACCAAAGTAAATCAGAAGTGCACCCCCAGCAGCCTTACAGTCCCTCAGCTCTCTAAACATACACTGCATCTAATGTGCCTTTCCCTCCCCAGCGGCTGGAAAAGCCCATCCAGGTGATGGACTTTGTTCAAGGACACATCAAAAATGCATAAGGGTGGAAGAACTGAAAGAAACAGAAGGCAAAATGCACACAAGTGGATTTGAAGAGAACTTCAATTAACACAGAGCCGACTGGGGTCCTTGAAGGAATCAAGGATGAACACTTATTATACTAAAACCTCCCTGAGAACTACCGGGACTTGGAGTGGTCAGAGAGCTCCCTAAGCATCTCACCCAGATAAGAACTCTTCAAACATCACAACCCAGACCTTCCAGAAAGTGTCATCAGAAAACAGAATAGCCTGATCTTTCTTCTGTTATTCCAGTATTTTTGCTGAGATGAAACAAATATAACGTGACAGCTATTACTGTGATGACATGTAAAGATAGCATAATAAAAAACCCTTACTAAACACATTCCCCAAAATACAGCAGCGTGTATAAATTCCATTTAGAATGGTTATACAGCGTGGCAGAGTTATTTATGAGCCATGCCTTTGGGAGAAAATAACATAAAACTGCTATTTCGGGAGAAAAAAGATGACTACTGTTACAGACAGCTGGGAGCTAAGCAGACGGCTGAGTGCTTTGGGTCGGGTCCTGAGCAGATGGAAGTGGGCAGTGCCACAAAGAAATAAATGGTGTGATCCTTTTTTCACTTTTGGGTCTCATTCCACGTTCCTTCTGGTAAAAAGTAGAAGCAGATTGATATCTCAATGGAATCCAAACTGGTGTGAGATAAGAATCAGTCTCTGCCGCAGAACATTTAAACTTCCCTCACAGCCACGAATTAGCACTCCACGTCTATATTAATCAAAGGTTTCCTAGAGCTATCAGATGCATCCATTCCGGATGCACTGCATTCCCTCTCATCCTACCATGGGATAATACCCTTTTTTACTCCACAGCAACAATTTAACGCATCTCAAGATGTACCAAACAATGAACGATGCTGCTAATGAGGAATGGCAATAAAAGCACTTGAGGGAGGCAGAGACAAGCCACGTGAATCTTAGCGATCTCTCTCTCCCTGCACAAAGAAAACTGCCTGTAAATGTTCGTGCGAAGCTGCCACCTGGGACTGTTCCCAGGCACTGAGGCTGGGAAACAAACTGAGCGAACAGTGCTGGACCCCTGGGTTTGGCTCATGCCCCTAAACCAGGCAGGATGCTGGGCTGCTAAAACAGCTCTCAGGTTAAAGCACTTCGGCTGCATCCCTGGGGGAACATTTTCTGTATAAGCTGCTCTGTGGGTTTGTACCAGTATCATTATGCCACTAAAAGCTGTGGTGTGACAGAGCAGCACGAGAGCCCCTTCCCTTCTCTGGCCGGGTGCTCCACAGCAATCCAGTGCCCATGGCAGTGCCCCTGGCCATGCCCTTCAGATCCTGCACTGGAGACCATCTGGGATAAGCCCGAGGTGAGCTACAGACTGACAGCCCACAGAGACCACATTTCACCGAGTGCCATTCAGCCTTGGAAAAATGCCCAGAAAGAGGAAAACTATATGAAGACACCTGAGCATCAACTGGAGGGGAAGAAAGAAATTTTAAATATAAAGCAAGAATAGAGCAAATCTGTCTTCTAGTTTACCTCCTGATCAAACGGCCTCTTTCCAAGGGACCCCAGACCTGTGCCACCCCCTCCCAGTGAGGGTCCTGTCTGTCAGAGGTGTAACTACTCCAGGTGGGCACGCGTTGTGCAAGAGCACACAGAGACCTCCAAGTCTGGTGAGGGACAGCTGATGAGAACGCTGAAGGAGCGAGTTCCCCATTTACCAGGAGAAGCAGCTGCTTCCAAGTGGCACAGCTGGCCCCATGGAATCCTGCAGAGATCCTGTCTGTAGTGGGCAGGGGATCTCCTTGCATAGGAGACAGAGAGTTCCACTTGCTGGAGGGATGATCTTCTTATTACATGTTTTATTTCTCAGACACTGTTTTATATGAACTACAAAGCCCATGCTCTGCTTTACAAAGAGCTGTTAGACTTAAGACATCAATTTCTCAAAGTCTGGGACTAGGACAAGCTTCTTCAGGGATCAGTAGGGTGTAAAGTTAGGGTCATACCAATTGCTACCTCCTTTTGTTCTTCAGGTTAAGATCAATTTCTTCCCACTCCCTCAGCTGACAACAGACTCACTTTAGAACCAGCAACTGGGCTTTCCACAAGCCTGGCGATGCTCTGACAACTGTCCTTGAAATGGCAGCTCCTCAACAGTCACCAAGTGAAAAAAAACACAACAGGGAAACTGTAGAGGAGTTCCAGATATCTGAGGGAATTGCCAGTGCTGGTTAAAACTCCAGTCTTGAGCAAAGCCTTCCATGTATTTTGCAAATAGGCATTTTCACGGCATTTCTGGGATGGAAAAGTAAGACAGGCTTGCTCGGGGAACAAGAGGTCATTCTGTTCCCTCCTAGAGCTGGAGTACAGCTCAAATGCTGTGGTTAGCACTGCCTCCTGTGTGTTGTGTCAGGCCAGCAGGAGTGTCACCAGCACAGAGGACATCGACTTTGCATCTCCTGTAACCTGGGAACTTTGTGCACTTCTCAGAGCTGTTTTGGGATGCTACAGAACTGAAAGTTCAACATTTTCTCTTATAAGACATGACTGTAAGCCTGCTTAACTCTATTTGTCCTGTGATGTTCCAAGATAGATGGCATCCAGAAATCTACTCCAATCACCAAATGTTCTCCTTTTAAAGACCAAAAGGCAATTCAGTCTTTCACTTCCACATCTGGGTACAATAAGCTTCACAAAAAACAACCATGCCTACAGGATACCTGGTTGTGCTTACCCCAGTGATCAAAAAGCCAATCTCCAAGGGTTTTGCATCCTGCTGATTGTCAGCATGTTTCCGCATGAGTGAAATGACGACATTATAGGTTTTGGAGTCATAATCTGGCACTTTGATGAAATACTGCACGTTCGTGGAAACTGCACCTGCTGAGAGAGCGTTAACAGATTAACAGCGGTGACAGAGATATCCCAGCAGTGGCCTGTTGGGTAAGATCTTGCTTACGTGGACCCCAAGGAATAGGTCGGTACTGCTTCAGGATCCTTCGAAAACAACAGAGCACTGCAGTCCATGCATTACCAACAGGAGCTGAGGCATCTGGAATTAAACTAATTGTGCATTAACCATTCTAGAAATCTCTGGCAAAGTCATAAAAGCCAGGTAGATTTCTCCCTCTACCCCTTACATTCTGCTTCACCTATTGGGCACACTTCCCTGGGGGGCAGAAACGCAGTGATTCTTCATCAGCTGCTTGACGCAGTGGCCAAGCTGGAAAGGACTGCAGCTTGGAGAGCATGAACACATAAAAGAAAAAGAGGAAATGGTGCAAAGCAATCCTCCCCTTCCTCTCTGTTAGTGTTCGTGATGGACAAGACAGACTGGTGAGAACCAGAGAGAAAAGTCTTCTTGGCCAAGGTTTTGTTTAGCAGGAAGGATTCCTGAAAAGAAAGCAGTAAAATGCCCAGACTGGGGAAAAAAAAGGCTGAGGTGGCAGCACCTGGTTATACTAGGCTAGACTTTAAGCCATGTAGCTCTGCTGGGTTGCCTTGAAAGCTGCAGTGTAGCCCAAGATCATGCTTGTATGGGAATTTTTCTAGAGGGCTGGTGGGAAACAGCTCCAAGGAAGACGGCTCTGCCCTCATGCTCTCAGTTCAGCCCCCACACCTCCTCGCTCAGTCCCAGTGCCTGTGAGGTGCAGCAGCACAGACGTTGCTCTGCCACCACCCCTTGAGATGTGGCCATCAAGGTTAAGGGGGAGGAGGCTGACACCTCTAAGCCAAAACCTCTGTGCTGCTAAGTCAGGAGTCACTGTTGCAGGAAAAAGAAACCCCTTCACTGACCACATGACCATCTTAGATTAAAAATACAAAGCCCAAACAGTGATACAGCTGTAAAAAAAAAAAGATAAGATAAAAAAATAACAAATACTACTAATAATCAGAGATTGTACTAACAGAAGAGTCCTTGCACAGGCAGTAAAACCAATGGTCTTGTCTGCTCAAAGGCCTTTCCACCTTCCAAAACAGAGCTTTACAGCTTTTGTTCCATATCCTTTTAATTTCAAAGTATTTCTCACTCTGTAAAAGCATCTATGTATTTGCCAGACCAGGCTTTCTGATGAGCTCTCCAGTAACACCTACCACAACTGGCTGAAAGGAGACAGACAAGCACGTCTGGTTTAAGGAGTTCAGGTTTTCTAAATCACAAGTCTCCCATTTTAACGCAGCAGCCAGCGCTGATGCTTTGTTTCTGCCTCGTTAGCTGATAGGTGTGAAAATGGGAAAGGGCAGGCAGTAACAACTGGCAATTAGTGTTCCTGCCATTCAAAGCTGAGAGTGAATGTTTCATGGTGAGGACCAGTGGAGAGGAGAAGAGGACAGGGTGACGGCAGTGAGCGTTGATTACCTGGGGAGTAGTTGTTCCTGCCTGTGACACGCACTGGACTACAGAGGCTGACGTGTCTCTCCACAGACCACGTGGCACAGTGCTGATCTCCAAAGTTCAGAAACACTGGGGTGCTGTTACATATGTACAGCCAGGAAAACTGTTCCAGGAAGTTTTTACAGGACATCCTGCAAAGGAAGATGAAACTTCACCCTTCAGGCTGAGATACTGGTCACGGGGGTGGACATGGATGATCTTTAAGGTCCCCTCAACCCAAACCATTCCATAATATTATGCTTTTTAGAGGGGATTTGAGGGCACTACAGGCTGTAGCTGAGCTGGCTGACATCTTGCAGAGGAGGTCAGTTCTCAGTGCATTTGGGCTGCCCTAACAGGAGCTAAAGCTCCAGGGAAATCAGAGCAAGTTAAGTAGCACTTAGCTGTGCCATTTCCAGTATCTCCCTGCCACTGCACCTTGCTTTGTCCCTTCCCAGCATCCTGCCACACACTCATGCTTTGCCCAACCCCACCGTGTTTCTCAGACCAGCCTGCTGTTCACCTGTGTTCCTCAGAGCCCTGTAATGCAAGTGTGCACTTTCTGAACAAAAACAGCTTTTCTAAAGGATGACTCGTATACAGTGACATTGGATCTGAGGGTAATCACAGGCAGTGAAAAAACACAAGCACATGCAGCAGCCAAGTGCACAAGCTTTATGCGGGGTCCCCTTCAAGCACCAGTCAGTCCACGGTTTGAGCCAGGCACATTGTGGGGAAGGGCAGCGTGACAAAATGACTGGATCTTGGGGAGCTGGATTGTTACTTCTCTCCTTTCTGACTTTTTTCACCAGCCTGTTATTTAATCTTAGCCAGTTCCGTTTCTCCAGGTTTTGTTTTCTTTGAAACCATCATGTCCAGACAATGTCCAATTTGCTTCTTGCTCACAGCTGACACAGGGAGCCTTAAGCCATCACTAAGAGTAGAGAACTGCCTAACTGACTCTTTTTCTTCATAATAAACATGAACAGAAAACCTGGTAGATGGAAGGATCTATAGGGACATACCAGAATTCTCCATCATCCTTATTCCTGAGGAGGGTTTCTCTGTATTTAGGCTCAACATGGTCCCACTGAGAAGAGCTGCAAAGAGGAACAAATTAACAAGCAGATGTGAGGCACAATTTTCCATCTTTCTGTCCAGCCCATTCCCCTAAGCAGCCTGTCACGTCACGAGGGATCAGGAGAGGTGAGTGAACTGCACACTGAGAACAGGGCTGTGCTCAACACCCTCACAGCCAGGGCCAGCAAACAGCCCTGTGCCCTTGTCTGACTGACACGGAGACTCCGGCCTCTCCTCCGAGCCCCACACCGGCGGGGCAGTGATGCACAGAGCCTTCGTACCCTGGAGTGCTGACATTAACATCAATGTGTGGAAGGTGTATTAGCCAGTCAAATGTGTTGCTTCCAAGCAGCATGTTTATAATTAAGCAATAACTGCAATTTCTGCTGAGCGTAAGATAAATAAACACAGCGCGAATCAATAATTTATTGATTTACGCAGCTTACCTGTGAATGCACTCCACTGACATTTCAATCATGGTTAGGATTACAGTGCAACCTTCCAAAAAGTGGGAGGCGGCTGGCTGAGCAGACAGATATTATCCCAACCTTAAACATGTCTGCACCACCCACTAAGCCATCCAGACACTACACGCTAGCCTGGCTTTTCTCAGCAGAGAAATTATGAGTGTTCCTAGCAACAGGGAGAGGTGGGATGCTATTAAATCATGGAACAATGACACTCAAATGTCTCTCTCTAGTCAGGAAAACACTGATGCAATCCCACCAGGAAAACTAACATCTACTTATTTAGAAAAACACTGTTGCAGTCCTCCTCTGCATCATTCCTTTCCTCGGGAAAGAGAAGTAAGCTTAAACACACAGCAGCAAAGAGGTCCCTGCACCATCGAAGCTGCAAGTAGGATCCAGAAGAGCAGTTCAAGCCATCCAGCAACACTTTGCCTTTGGCATAACCAAGGACCCTTTTGGTCTCTCTGTGTTCCATACTGCATAAAACCACTGCCCCACTCTCAAGGACTCAGCTAACCATTCTCTTCCCAGATTCAGACCCATGGAGAGGAAGAAGGAGCAGGAATAGCTCTAGGAGAATTCAACAGAAGCAGCCAGACAGTATCTGAGGGCATGGCCAGAGCTTATTCCACATAATAACTCTCGCATCCATGACTTATCTGGAATTATCCACTAGAATAGACAAAAAAAGATAGACCTGGTGAGGACCACATACAATTGATTTAGAAATGTCTGCTTCGTTATAATGGGTGCAAGGCAGAGATCCTTTATAATAAGCCCATAAAAGAGTGGTGGTTCTTATGGCTCTAAAACCATACCCATCACTCCAAGGCCCCTTCCACTCCCCATGGCCCCATGGATTCCAGATCCTGATTATGTGTTTCCAGCCATTCTTGTAGCGTATCTGTAAAGAGGAAAGAAAAATAAACCAGAACAGTCAGTAACCTCTTCTCACAATTGTGATATTTAGTGAGGAAACAGGTAATAAAACGGATCTCCTTCTGCAACTCAGAGTCTTGGTTTGCCTTCTGATCTCACTTGACTGCAGCTAAACTCCAGTGTCTTTTGCTGGTTTGTAAAGGGATTATTCGTGGGAAGAAGTTGCACCCATTGTGCTTTCCCGAGGACAGTGAATAGTGGATAATGAGGAAAGCAGCAGCATTCCTGCCACACCAAGGGACTTCAATGGCCGCAGGAAAGTCCAGTGCCTAATCCCGTACATCTGTGAGCCAGAAAGGCAGAAGCTTTGGGGAAACAGGTCACCAGAATGCCTGGAGTGAAAGTCAGCACAGAGGGATGATGGCAAATAGAATCTCTGTGCTGTATCTGCAGAACTGTGGTTTCCAAGAGCTAGAGCTCCTCTCAGACCTTGGCCAACCACAAATAATTCCCCACAGGACATCCTCTGGATGCCTCAACACTCCCACAAAGTAGGGCAAGACTGCTTCTTCTCTCCGCACACACCATGAGCACAAGGAGCCAGAACCGCCTGTTTCCTCCACAACAGGATCCTTCCACCTGTTCTTGAGGACAGCCACCTGGGACCTTCTCTAGTGCTTGGCAACACCCATTATCCCAATTCAGAGCCTCTTGGCCACAAGCAAGAGTCCTCCAAGAAGCAGCACACCAACTGTGACAATGGCACCAAGCATGCCATGGCCTAAGGGGCTGTGAGCCAAAGACAGGTGAGAGATGGGAGACTGCTGAAGAGAGGGGGACAAAACAGCTCAGGGAGAATAACATCCTCTTTCCAAAGTACTTTAAGTTCTCAGATTAAACAGTGTTGTAGTTATTTGGCTTGACAGCGTAGCCATTGCTGGTTTCCAGCTTGGCCCTGCTCGCTGTTAACGCTCCCTGTGTGCACAACAGCTTTACTGCAGTAAGCCACACCGTGACCTAGGGTGGGAAAAAAATCCTTCTTCTTTTGATCTGTGTGACGTATTTGTCATAGTTTCAGCTCAGCAATACTAGTGTCTAGCCAGGAGATCTACACAAGTAGAGCAACTTTATAAGATGGAGAAACAATGTTCTTGGACTAGTAAGTCGTTTACTTTTCACACAGTGATTTCTGTCAGTTGATGACGGAGCTGAATAAACGTGAGTTTGCATTGCATGACAAATCCCAGAACTTCAGCTAATTAAAATGACTCTGAATGGAGAGCAACGTGACTGCCCTTTAGTGGGTCACCAATCCAAGATCACCAGGCAGGAAAAAGTCCTTGACCTTACCTTCACAGCTCCTGTAATAGTGTAGGCATGACCCTGTACAATCCCGTTCTTCAGCTCTATGTTCCTCTTCAGCTGCAGAAGGGAGAAAGCACAGCTTTTAACTCTCTGCCACACTGCCAAGATACAGCCATCAACACCTAGAACTACCATTTGGTAGAGCAGAGAGATGTGGTGACTTTTGCTCCTAACTCCAGCTGTAAGTAGTTCAGTAAATTTGTCAAGACTACAGGTCTTCAGATATTTGCAAGCTCTTCGGTCATCCAGTGCTGCAACAAACACAGCCCAACACAGACTGTGTCACTGGGAAGATCATAGCCCCAGAATCTCGCTGCCACACACAGCCCAGCAACTGCTGCTGGAGCTGTGGGGAACAGGTACTACAGCAGCAGAGCCTCACGCTTTGCAGTCCTCCCTTATATGATGCAAAGGAAGCGCTGGCAGCTTTCTAGCAAGACACTTGCTCAGTATCACAAAGACATAAACAATTTCCCAGCATTAATATCAGTAGCCTACAAATAACACTACGGTAACAGCACCCTCTCACAGGACAGAGGTGCATTTTGGCCTTGTTAGGAATGATCACAGAGCTATGAGATCAAAATTGGTCCCGTTGCAAGAGGATACCACTGGAATTAGCCAGGAAAGAAGCCACAGAGCACCCTCTGATAGACTAATCCATCTACATCTACCCAAAAGCCTTTACATTACTTACTACTTAATTTTATATACTTTCTATTGCCAATAGAAACTATACTTTCTAGGCATCCATGCACTATATGATGTTACACAGAGCAGTTATGTACTTCCTTTTTCATAGAACCATAGAATGGTTTGAGCATGAAGGGACCTTAAAGCCCATCCACTTCCACCCCTTTCCATGGGCAGGGACACCTCCCACTGGATCAGGTTGATCCAAGCCCCATCCAACCTGGCTTTGAACCCCTCCAGGGATGAGGCAGTCACCCCTGCACTGGGCAACCTGGGACAGGGCCTCCCCACCCTCATCGTGAAGACTTTCTTCCTAATGCCTAATCTAAATCTTCCCCCTCATCCTATCATGACAGGCCCTTGTAAAAAGTCTCTCCCCAGCTTTCCTGGAGCCCCTTTCCATACTGGAAGCTGCTCTAATGTCTCTCCACAGCCTTCTCCTCTCCAAGCTGAACAACCCCAACTCCCTCAGCCTGTCCCCACAGCAGAGGGGCTCCAACCCTTTGATCATCCTCATGGCCCTCCTCTAGACCTGTTCCAACAGTTCCATGCCCTTCTTATGCTGGGTATTCCAGAACCAGACACAGTACTCACTCAAAGAGCAACCTTTCTGCAGAGATGGCAACCAAGAAAAGCAAACATCTTGCCTGCAACTCACCTGGCTGGAGGTGCTACACCCCATCAGGCACTGGGATCTGTCAGCAGCTTTCAGTATCTCCTCCAGATCAGGAGGGGGATCCTTCAACGGAAACTGCACTTGGACCCCACCTGTGAAGTCAACTAAGGCATCCGAAAGGTGGCCTCCATGCAAATTCTGGTAGGAGCCCCGTAACCTGGTGGGGGAGATGCCAGTTAATTGTTACAGTATGTTTAAATAAACGACATATAGGAATGATTCCCAAAATGCAGTGGGCCTGTGGTGTGCAGACACTGTGGCCGGGTAATGAAAGGAGATGGGACTGACAAATGTGTCCAGACACAGCACACACCCTGTGGAATGAATGAGAAAAGAGCAACTTTTCACCTGTGTATTCACTCACACCTGAGACAGCTGCCAAGTCATTTACAGACAGTGAACATAATAAGGTGCATCTTGTGCCAATGCAAACATTCTAGGGAGATAACCTCCATCCCACCCCAAAGTATCCAGCTTTTCTCTGCTGAAGAGGAAGGGAGCCAAGGGTGAAAGGTTCAAATGGATGTTTCAGATCAAATGGAGCTGAACTGCTAGCTTCTACTTGTATTTTATCATTCCCTTTTGGAAATGAGAAATAGGAAGAAGAGCGAGGTGGAGGTGTTTGCCCATGCTCCCAAGGCAAGACAGAAAGAAGTTTTCAGCACCATTCCAAATTCTCCCTGCTAGAGTGCAATAATAGGATAATAATTTAATACTACCAACACAGTCCTCCTTGTTTTCATCATGTGCTTTTTATGAGACAGCAAATCGCCTGGAACACGCTGTATTTAGAGCAGGTAGAGCATGCTGTTAAACCCCACCACACACACTGTATTTAATGAATGTAATCAAATGAAGTCTCCTGGCTAATTATGTTTTGAAGGGTTGTCCTTGTCCTACATTGATGAAAAGAATTTGTCATGGGCACTGGGGAAAAAACCTTCTCAAATGGGAATCTCGTAAACAGTATTGATTGCAACTTCAATTTAATAGAGGTTTGGTTCGCTTTATAATTAAAATCCTATGCAGTAAATTGATACTGAATCCTGAATCAACTTTTCTGAGATATCTCAGGGCAAAATGTACCATATTCCTGAGTTACTCACATGCTCCTTTAGCATTAGATTATTCCTGACCAACTGTGCCAGAATAATTAACGCTTTTCCTTAGCTCCTCTTTACAGCATTGCAAACATGACACCAGCTCGATGTAGTGCACACCATACCAAGTTCCAGCCCTTCATGCTGCCTCAGCACTGTGATTTCTCTTCAATGCTGGGCAATGTTACAGATGCGAAGGTAACACGCTCTGATCCCTCCACTCCTCAGAGGATTTTTTTTTTTTAATTTTTATTTGTATCTCTTTATCAATCATTATTAACCTTGCAGTATTCTGGGGACACTGGCCAAAATTCAGAGCTTGCTGCCTGCAGGGAGAGGTGACCAGAGCAATGGGAGTGCATGTGTTATGCCTGGGCATGTTCCTCAGTTGTGCTTCCTCTCACTGTCTGCTTCAAAAGTCTGCTTGATCTCTGTTCATTGATTCCAAACTGAGGTAACCCCTGCTCAGAGTCTGTGGCTTTAAACAGGGAAAATACGGAATGGAAAATAGAAGCAAAGAAGTTTGAAGCAAGGAGGAGATGCCCAGTGCATTTTGTGTCACCAGACGCTGCCCTGTTCATTTTAAATCTCAGGCATCCAGATCTCAGACTTAAACTGGGCACCTTTGGGTCCTCAGCCTGAGCTCAGCAAGTCCAGGTTGTGTTGGTTCTGTGTCTGGATTTGGCTATGGCTCCTTACATGAGCACAGCACAGCTGGCACTGGGGTTAGACCAAACTCCTCCCTGCATGCTTTGCATACAGCAGCGGGTGAAACCACTCATAGAAAGCATTCAGCACAGGCTGGAAAAACAGACCAGGAATACTTACTTGGCATATGCTTTTTCCAGCAAGGATGGCCAGAACTCATTTGACGTTCGAGGGTGTACAGACAGGTATCTTCCATTCAGGAATGGCAGCCGGTCATCGATCACTACATCCACCCAGTCTCCGTACTGCCAGAACTGGAAAGGGAAAACCCAAAAGAGAAGAGAAAAGAATGAGCCTCTTTTAAGAGTTAATATTCATGTCAAGCAACAGCTTCCTGAAATAGCACAGGAATTAATTGAAAGCCTGGATATGTGCAAGTTCCCTCCCAGACTGCTTCAGGCTAATGGTCCACATTGTCAAACAAGCTACTGAGTGGCTGGATGTCCCAGTGTCAGGTGAAGTCACTTGGAAATATAAATAGTCCTGCAGTCAGAGGGAGGAAGGATTCAACATGGGAAATATGCTAATATTATTTGGCAACAGCAAGCATTCAAGATGATAAAGAACAATCACGCAGATGGTTCAGTGAGCCTCACTCTTCAGCTGCACTTGGGTTTTCCCCGGCAGCACAGCTCTTGGCCTGGGACCCAAGATCCAGTCTCTACCTTTTCTTTCCTCTGTGTTTCAGTTAAGAAAGACTGTGGTTCTGTCACGGACAGAGACAGCATAGTGACTAAAGACTGCTTTGAGGCACTATCCTTGTCCTTGATAGATGAGGAGGACTCAGGCAGTCTCTCCAGCATGTGGACAGAGCAGGTGTTTCTCCAGCTGATCCAGCTGATGAAGCCTTTCGAGGGAAAAGACAGGCAAAGAGATCTGTGGGGATGAACTAAAGGAGCCATTTCCAGAGTCATTAGCAGATTAATGTAGCTTAGCACAATTCACAATCATAAGAGGCCAAGCTCTCATTTCCAGTACTGCTAAGGACTCCAGTGGAAGTGTGCCAGCAATAGATTTAGTCTGGCGTGATTTTATTTCAATGGCTTTGGTCAATGAAAAGTACCAAAATGAGTTGTTCTGTTAGAAAAGCACAAGACCAGACCTGCCCAGCTGCAAAGCAGCTTACAGCCTGCTGAGCTGAAAGCAGGCTTGATCCTCCTTACATTCTGCCTCTCACTCCCTACGGTAGCGGAGGCAGAAGGTGGCAGGGTTAGTCTCTCCAAATCTGAGCTCCAGGAGTGGTCTGAGGCTTCCACATGATTTAGTCAAGATGGGGTTTGGGGAAAAGCCCGTCACCAGCTGTACTCTGCCTGAAAAAGAGATGGGCAAAGGCTAGTAAGAGAGGAGTTGGAGCTGTCCTTTCAGTCACCCGACACACGCTCCTGTCACGAGTTCACACCTGTCAGCAGGCCCTTACGTAGAGAAGGTGTGACATCCACCACACCTCCCCATGATGCTTCATGTGGAAACACCACAGGTAAACAAGGGGCCAGCCACAGGGATAAACCCAGTCCAAACCCACAGAGTGATTATTTTTCAGAAGCCAAGTTCCTTGGCAATCATTGGTAGGGAGCTCACACTTGGAGGTCTTCTGAACACAGCACTGGATTTTTTTTTCAGTTGGATAAAGAACTGCTTTGACCTGGTTTCCTCAGGCTTCCAGATCGTGGTCTCATCTGAGCTCACAAGGACAGGAAAAGACACAACGGGAATGAGGAGCCTCATGGAAAGCCCTAGAATTCTCTGGGAGTGCAAGAGCAGCACATGAGAAGCCTAACTCCCCCTTCAGAGAGGGCCAGTGCCTTCACTCTTCAGCTTGACAGCCTGGCTCCGTGACATTTCTTTACACACTCAGGATTTAAAGTACTGCAGCTGGGAACATGACAGTAAATGCAACAAAGAATCCCTACTTAGGCAGGCTGCAAAGAGGGAAGTTCTTCATTTCCACATTCGTGGTGAGCCTTTTAAATCAGGACGTTATTTTCCTGGGTTAGAAGAGGAGGAAAAAGAAATGGACAACTGCAAGCGCTGCTGGTCAAAGCAGAATACTGTGTGGTTATTTTCCTTCCTTTTTTTTCCTTAAATAAAAGATCTTAAAGAAATCTAGCTCTGGAAATGATCAAGGTGAAAATGCCATGCCTTTCACCCCTCTTTTTTGTATGGTGTTAGAAGGCACCTTTTGGATGTCTCCTGAAACCGACATCCTTAACCACTTACGGCTTTTAAAGATTCCATCAGTTTCTTCCCAAGAAATTTCCTTCCAGGGACATTAACACTCAGGGAAGATCCTCCATTTGGAATGCCGTAACCCCCTGTAATCCCTACAGAATACTCCTGTTTTTATCCAGGCTGACCTGCTGCTGCTCCCTGTCCCAGCGTGTGGCACAGACTGCCTCACAGGTATCTGTATCCGTGGCAGAGATACCAGTTGCTATACAAACACAGGACTAACTGAATTCCTGTTGAAATTATGCTATTGTAATCATTCCATAAATAAAAGTGTTATCTATACTAACCACAGCTGAATAAGTGCTTCAACACCCTTGAGACTCGCTACGGAACAGCTGGTGTTGTGCAGGAGGACTGAGGCAGCCCTTTGTAATTTCTGAGAGGCAAAGTGTGCCAGATCCAAGAGGTGAAAACAAGCTGTAAGAGGCATTTTTGTATTAGCATATGATATGGCTTGTTGCAATTCTTCACTGAACCGAGGACTGGTATCTTAGCCTGTGGATGGCAGTAAAATATCTTTGATGGAATAATTGAAAGGCATTGCCAAGGAGCATTTCCATCCAGAGCTGCTTTCTCAGGGGTTTATTGCTTGTGGAAAGCCAGAAACAGTTGCATTGATTTGCAGATGAGATGACAGGGAAAACATTTTCAAATACTGTGAGGTATTTATACTGCTTAGATTTAAGGATTGCTCCTAACTAATCTTTTCAAAGCTTTCATGAAAGACAATCTAGCCTGGATACTTTCAGCATGTTCTGAGCAGACTGGCGTCCCCTTGGCTGGTTTATCTCACGCGGTGCACCTCTGCATGCTGCAAATGGGCCAAGACAGACACATCTGACATTCCAAGGAGCAAAGGAACAGCGCAGAATTTATCCTGCCCACGAGATAATCCTCCTGCTGCTGCTCCATGAGAGCTCCAGGGGATCAGAGAAGTCCTGCTGTTAGGGCTTTTCGCTTGGTGCTGAACTGCACATGACAAAACAGATGTGTGGAAAACGGGAGGTGATGAATTGCCAAGTATTTATAGATGCCCTCTACATCCAATTTAACTTCTGCAGCTAAATGGTACAGCAAATGCTTCTAATCCCATGAGGTATTTGGTTGACTCAGCTACAAGCAAGCAGGGCCTGCCAGTTACTACACCAGCCACCCTCCTGAGAGATCCAAAGAATCTGAAGACTTGGTAGAGAGTGAGATTTACTAAAAATCCTTGCACTTCTCTCCAAAGCAAATCTCTTCAAAATATCAACAGTTCATCCCTCTGATCTGTCCCCCAAAAATTTGTATCTTCAAGTTATCTCCATAAGCTGGGAGAGCAAGGTGAAGTCTATGGTGAAACAGAAAATGATTCAAAAAGACACAGAGCACGGGTGTGCTGACAACCACAACAGAGCATCCAAATCACTGCAGGCACAAGCATGCCTCCCAAAACACATTCGTACACAAATCCACCTGAACAGACGGCATCCCTACCTCAGGAGTTATACCTTTAAGAAAAGGGATTCACATTCCCTGAAGACTGACCGCACCACCTGGAGCACAAGGAATCATTAGAAAATCTGAGGTTTTCTGCAAAATTCTGAACTAGGAGTCAGCACCAAAGAACCAAAACACTCAGGGACGTTGAAATGTGGGACTGCAGTCAGGACCCCTATGTAAACTCAGTCAGCTGAGCCCAAGCAGTACCAATACAGAGGAGACATACCCGAAAATGAAAAATCCCAGCATAATTGTCCTGGAATCCTTGGTCCTTTGGTAAAACATTTTCTAAAAATTGCTTCTGCAGTGTCAGGGAGCCCAGGGCAGCCAGCATCCAGCAGTCACCTGAAGGGAGGGGAGAGACCAGTGCATTCAGTCAGTTACTCACTTCCTGCAGGCCATAATTAATTATTAATTATGCAGGCCATAATTAACTCTTTAAGAGAGTGGACTTCAAAATCTGAGACATCTAAGAACCATCTTGGTAAAAGAAGATAACGTCACAGAATCACAGAATAGTTAGAGTTGGAAGAGACCTTAAAGATCATCTAGTTCCACCCCCCTGCCATGGGCAGGGACACCTCACTAGGTCAGGCTGCCCAGGGCTCATCCAGCCTGGCTTTGAACACCCCCAGGGATGGGGCAGCCGCAAGTTCCTTTTGCAGCCTGTTCCAGTGTCTCACCACTCTCATGGTGACTCCTACCTCCTGCCTCTCCTCCCCAAAAATGCTGAGCTGCTACTCAGTATCCACCCACGTCCTTTCGGAACCCTGATACCACTCGGTCACCCTTTTCCTTTTTCATCCTTTTCCTATTTTGGTCATGTTGTGGCTTGCAGTCTAGAACATCATAGAGGAAAACCTTCAAACCTCTCGGTGGGGTGAGAGATGGGAAGACATTTCCTTCTATATGTGAGCAGAGCTGCCCCCAGAGGCAAACATGGTTATGGAACAGGATAAAAAAAGATGGAACCAATACAAGGTGCAGACATGTCTGGGTAAGGATCAGAGCACGTGGATAGAATTATACATAGGCCAAAAAATCACCAAGAGTCAGATGAAGATATTTGTGCCAATCTTTTCTAAAACAGGAATTTAAACTTACCTATTTCTCCCTGCATTATATCAAATCTGCTGATTCCATCAACAACCAAATAGGGATTTCTCTGAAGTTCCTGGAGGGAAGAAAATGCAAAGAGCAATGTGAGTACTCAGCCTTTGTCAGCAGTGCATTCCTGTCCCTTGAAGATCTTTGCTTCCCTACCTTTTCCAGAGCAGAAATCTATTTCTGTTGAGCCCTGATGCTTTGTTGCCACCCCCCATTAAAAACAGAGATGATACTCAGGCATCTGTCATTTATCCTGCTCAGCTGTTCCTAGGGATAGAGACTTGTGGCTAGGTGCTCATTGAGCTTTCATTTGGGTTTCTCTAATGCTACCAACCCTTTCAGAGAGGGCTCGGAGCCCAGCTGCGAAATCATGCTTTTTCCTGAGGGACAGTAAGGCAGTCATAGAGGTTTCCAAGCAAAGCAGAGCACGGTCTGTAGTTCAGCTCAGCATTGGGTCTGAAAATCTTTTACTCTCTTTGCCTTTTGTGTTTCCATGCAGGACTAAAATGGGTCAGCCTGGGCTTTCACCACTCTGGTGAGGAAGCTGTAAAGAGTGCTTAACCTCTGATTTAAAACCCCACAGGCCTGCATAACTTATTTTTAATTCAGGGAGAATCTTCCTCATGTTCCTTGAAACTCTTGCTTGGGCAGCAGAGGGGGAACACTTCAGAGCTCGGCTTCACACACAGAAACAATAACCATTCTTCTTCCTTTGCCTGGGATATTGGTCTGGGATATCCAAGTGCTCAGGCAGGAATGGACCGAGCATCCCTGCAAGTGACCCCCGGTACACCCCAGCTGGGTACAGCTCCGTTTTGAAAGAGCAACCAGTCTTATACAGGAAACTCACCACACACCTAGGAAAATGAAGAGGTAAAAGACAGAAAAAAACATCTGAGTAAGAAAAATAATACAGCAGCTCTTCCTTAAGCAGGCCCTGGCATTTCTTCTCCCCAGCTAATGTGACACGCTGCACAAAAACAAGACCGATGCACAATGTGACTCACGACTCGCATGGCTGCACAAGCTCAGCATTAGCAAAGTCTGTCAGTTTACTGAAACGGCTTTGACGTGATCAAACCCCTCTAAGAAGTTCCCCTGTCAGGAGAAGGTGCTACGCGATGTCACTGCTCCGGGCTGGTGGACAGATCGTGCTCCTGCAGCACTGCTGACACTGGGAAGAGCAGCCTGGGCAGGCACCTTCCTAGACAGACACTTTCATGCAGCCATCCACCCCCACCCCAGGGCTCTGGGGATCTGCAGTAAGAGACTGACCCATAGCATAGGAGCTGGGCTAAGAATGGTGCTCACCACCAGCAGTCATTGGCCATTGTGCAGGGAACCGGCCCTTCTCCCTTCCCCTCTGCCTCTGTCCCAACTTTGCCTTCTCACTGCTGCTGTTTGCCTCCCTCACCTGGGTGAACTCAAAATCTCCCACAAGCAGGAAAGAGCAGCTTTTGTGCCTTTGTGTGCTTGCAAATTGCCATTAGCCAACCCAGAAAACCAAAGGCATAAAAGAACTGCCATTTTTGTCCCCAAACCTTTCTGAGGCTGTTGCAGTCCCACTTGCCCCAGACAAGGTGTCTGTGCTCTGACAGATGTGCTACAGCTCACAGCTGCCATGGGAGCAACCACCATGCAGAAGTACAAGCCTTAAACTAATGAGAAGGCAGCTGTGTCCTATGGGCTTCCCAAGGAAAGGGCAGATGCTCTGCTCTCTGCTGGGATGACAAAGGTCTTAAGTACACTGCAGATCCTGTCAGCCTGTTACAGAAAGTGGCTGAAAAGCCAACCCGTCAGATGCCTCAGCAGATACTCTACTGTCCACCAAGACACTTGACTCCCCTGTAAGCAAATGGTGATGAATCGAGCCATTAAGTAGCTTCCTTGTTGAAAGAAACCAGCTATTTTGTCTGAAAAGAGAAAAAAACATCTGGAGTCAGCCCCAGCCAACTTGACTTGGATGGGCTGACAGACAAGTTTGTGCCTATCGGAGAGAACAAAAGCTGAATCAAACCCTCTCACTGTAATCCTCATTCACAGCACCCAGCAGTCTGCTGCCACTGGCAGGCACTCCCCACAGACTTAGGGAGCAACACTTGGAAAGCAATGCAGAATGTTTGACTAACCCTGGAAAAGGGGACGCTCAGCTACCGTCCCTCTGCAGAAACCCTGCGGCAAAGGCAAGGTGGGTTCCCATAGAGCCGAGGCCAGTGCCCCCAGCTGGAACAGCAGCAGTCCTTCCTGTGGGCACTGCAGCCAGAAACAGCAAAGCAGGTTTTAATGAGACGTTCGTGCTGCTGGGTGAAGTTGCCCCTCTGTGTGCTGGAGAAAACGGGGCAGGGTGGGCACGCTTCGTGCTTCAAAAGGATGTGGTGCACAGAGCACCGGCCCTTGCACAATGGTGGGTGTGAGCCAAGGACGGGCAGAGGACAAACAGAAGCTGAAGCAAAGGCAGGAGTGGGCAGCGTGGGGAACTGCAAGACCAGATACTCAAAAGACTGTGACCCCTGAGGCCTGAGGTGGAATGGCCATTTCCTTGGAGGATGCTGTGTGGAGCCTGAACTGACCACACAGTGTTTCCACAGGGCTTAAAGGACATAATCATGATGGGTACAGCACTTCAGAAATCTTGGCCTTCTCAAGCAGAAGAAAAGGAAGGCTCCAATTAGCTCCTCTGCTTTCAAAGGCAGGAGTACAGCAGTCAAAAACACCAGAAACCATCATCTATTGTTGCAAAATAGTTATACACATATTCACCACGACACAGAATGCACAAACCTCCCCATTTGCTAGTGCTTGAACTGCAACAAACAGAGAAACCAGAGATACAGCTGCCAGGCTGCCCAGAAGCAATGCCTTGCTCCACCAAGAAATCAGGATGAGGCTTTACAGCATTTTCCCTGAAACTCTTCCGTTTTAGCTGGAGGGGTAAAGAAGAGGTAGCTCAAGGAGGCATGTGTTCTGTTTTCTGAGCATCTAGAGTGCAGCGGTGAAGGCAGCCATATGGGCTGTGAGTCAAGCGCTCTGCCTGAGCTCATCCCCCAGGACAAAGCTCCCATCCCTCATTCTCCCTGGCCCACTGAATGCTTCATTACATATTCAAAATAAAAGAGAAGTTCAAGTTCAAACAAGTTCATCCTCTAGACAATGGCCTTACCACAGAAATACTGCTTACCCAAGGGGCAGGATGGAGAAGTAATTTGAGAGGTGGAAGAAGAGCACCTGTACCTGCATTTGGCTCTAAGTTTCCTTTCATAATCACTCAGAATTTTTAAGGCAGAACAGGTGCCCAGAAGAAGCTGGAGGACAGTGGTGTAAATATACACCACATGCAGACATATGCAAGGGACACAGTTGGACATTTCGAGGGAAAACTGGACTCATGAGGTGGGACTCCAAAGGTAGCAAATACTCAGCCTGCCTGCTGCTGCTGCCCACCCGGCACTCTGGCCGGGGCCACTTTGCCACAGGTTTCCCACTGGCCCAGTGTAATCCAGAGCGCAGGCACTGGGCACTGAGGGGAAAAAGGCAGAGATGCCTCCTTGCAGATCCATCTCCCAAACAGTTCACCTTAGCCCTGTGGTAAAATCTTGGCCCTGCTCCTGTTCCTGCCACAGCACCATATCCTTCCCTTCTGGCTGTGCTTGTGTTTCCCCCTGCTCCAGCTCCACCTTCCCGAGGCGTCCTGCCAGCACACTCCGCAGTGCTTCCAGCTCAACACATACCAATTAACAAAAGTTAAAAGGCTGCTATTGACTGAAAGCCAAACTCTGCTCTCAGCTGGCCAAATCTTAAAGCAGCATCATCACTGTGCCTGTAATAGTGTTGCTCTGGGTTAAGAAGCAAACATGGAACCAGTTCATACACCCTGTAACCACAGGAAACCTCTGCAGAAGAGCTGCTGACACAGGAATAAGAGAGCAGGAGCAAGGGGGAAGGGCAGAACAAAGGATAAGTTGTGCTGGGTCACACTGAGGGGCTGCCTGTTGCAGTGCCTCATCCCCGACAGCTTGGAGAGGGAGCAGTAGAACCGAGCAAGTTGAAGAAAATGCTCCTGCACACATCCTCCCACTCCCCATCAGCAGGTGGCTAAGGGACTTCCTAGGCTGGAGGTTCCATCCACAGGTTTGTGTTTATAGGGAATCAGTTTCCTTTAATCTGTCTATTTCTAACTCATATTCTGCTTTTCTTTGACATTCTTGGACACGGGGAAGCCCAGGTTAACCTTTCTTGAGCCACCAGAATTCAATTCCCTGCTATAAAGCAGAACAGCTTGATCCCTTATTTCAAGTTTCCCACACAAATGCCTCGGTCAGTTGGACAAACCTTCCTCTGCTCCCACTCCTGCTCTCTCTCACAACAGAGGAACGAGAGCATCAGACTCGGTGCAGGTCAAGAGCCTACAAGTGTGAGAGTCAAATCCTGCTGGAGGATGGGCTGGTGTCCAACATCAGCAGAAACAGAAACCTGCTCAGATTTCAGCTGCAACCTATTTGCTTTGCACGGCACAGTACTAAAAAAACCCAATGACAATAGCAAAGAGAGTGAGGAAATACAAGGGGCAAACCCGGGGGGTGGCCCTGCCTTTGCCAGGCAGCTTCCTCAGGGGTCTGAAAACCTCCCACTTGGTGCAAGCATTCAAAGGGCACAGTGTCAGGAGCAATTTCTCAGGGGCCACCACAGCCGTAAAAAATCCATACGCAACCCTGCTGACTGACTCCCCAGCCTGAGGAACATGGAAGCTGGTGAGACAATGGATCATCATAGGAGCTGCTTTCCCCTCCCTCTGTGGGGGCATTCACCCCCCATAACCAGCTGTTTCCAAAAGCAACGGAGCCAGAGATATTGTACAAATAAACCCTCCTCATCCAAAGCCTGTGTAGAAAGCCAGATGTAACAAATAGTGATGCACTGCAGATTCCTCGGCCCTGAGATACAGAATCTGATGTTGAGGTCAGGCGCAATCAGCTGAGTAGGCAAGAGCTGAGACAACAGCAGCCTGGGAATGCTGCTCCCGTTCAATTACACTGATTGCATGCATAAACTCAAAAATAAGGTGAATTCATTTTGATTTTCATCACGATGAAACACTGAACAGGATCCAAGGACCTCATGGCCCCTGGGAAATGCTGGAGCTGTGAACTCCACCATGAGCAGCTGGCGAGCCGCACTGGCTCATGCCGAGGATGGCCCCACAGCGACGGACTCGCAGGTCACGCAGGGCAGCGCCCTCCCTCAGCACCACACACTTCCCATAATTCACTTGATTAAAGCAGCTCACCTGACAATCCACATTTCATTTTCCCTTTATTTGATGTTTTTTTCTTTATTCCCCGGCTACGCTATTAGAGCTCAGTTCTCAGGTTAACATCAAGCTGTTGACTGGTTTCTTGCCTGAATAAAATCCATCTTTTCTCCCCCTCCAGCTACAGACAGGTGAAGGCTGGTGCAGGAGGAACTCCAGTTCAGTGTATCTACCTGGAAGGATTGATTCAATGTGATTTATTTTTTTTTTAAAGGGTCCCATCTTTGTTCAGTCAGCTCCTGTGTTGAAAATTCCTTAACGTTGATGTTAACTTCCGGGAATTACATGAAATGCCGGCAAACAATTAATCACTGAAAGCAATGCAGAATCGCAATAGGCACTCTGTTGCTGAAAGATCACATCTGCTTTGGGAAGGGGCAGCAGAAGAGAGAAAAAAATGTGAGGAAATTCTTTTGCAAAATTACCAAGTCAAATGACAAATTCCTTTTCCCAGCAAACAACTCAAACAACAAACTGCACCATTTCCCCCAAGGCCTTTTAGACACTAAGTGCAGTAGCACAGCTCCCTGAGTCTCTGCTAAAGGAACAAAGCATCCACCTTGCTCAAGCTCATATTAGAGCAGCCTCTCTATGGCTTCTATCCCAGGGCTCTTCCCCGATGCTGGAAATGCAAGGCCAGAACCCAAGAAGCCCATGCCCCGATGCTATAGACAGACTGTAGTGACACAGAGGAAAATCCACACTGGCTGTTCCAGAACATCCTTCCAGCACCCCCTCCTACAAGTGAGAAGAGGCATGCAGGGATTTCACTCACACTGACCCTCAAACCTCTGCTGGCCACCTTGCAGCATTTCCCTCTCCTCTGGCTGCCTCCCACACATCCCACAGCTCGTGTCACGCAGGGGATGGACTCTCCTACGCCAGCTCCTGCTCACCAACCCCTTGCTCCACAAGGCAACTACAGGGTCTCCAAGAGACAAAGCGTGGGCTGCTGCAGCAGCAGTAGACTGTGACCTTGAAGATCCTTTGGGAAAACCTTCAGCAGCATTGTCCTCTGCCCATTTCAGCCTCACAAAGCACTGAAGGTCAGGGACTGTCCCTAACAACGTCTACAACGAGAATCGTATCCGCTGCTGGGCGATCCCTGGTGCAAGGCCAGTGCACTGCCACCAACATAGTAACTCCCCTCCCCTCACATGCACTGTGTTTGAAAATATACCTGATGTTATCAAAAACAGACACTCAGAATTCAGCCCCACCACAATTCACCTTGTCTGGATGACCCCAATTTAGTTTCCTTTGGCATCTGTAGAGTACTATGCATTATGATCAGAACAGAGTGAAATCTTTAGCTAAAACATCAATAAAAAACTCAGCTTCAAAACAAATAATATGCATATTATGTTCTAGCTAAAGCTTTCTCTCTGCTCTGATCATACGTCAGATTTAAAAGATACTCCTTCAAACAATGTTCAGAACTCATTCTGTCATGGTTTGGTGCTTTTGCTTCACACAAGAAACTGAGTGGAACAGAGGAAGCCACAGCATATAATTTAAAATCTGACAGGACTCTTCCAGAAGAGCTTCCCTTTGTCTGATCTTTAGAAAAGCGTGTCTAGAGAAAACACTTTGTTCAGTCTAAAAGGGAACATTTTCCCATTTCTCCCAACTGGGGGCAAACCAAAAGGTCAGTGAATTGTGGAGCTCCTGATGTATCTGGTACCCCCAGCTCCACCTCCAGCAATGCTTGAAGCACCACACACAAAACCACTGTTAGGAACTGCACACATTTCAGTGGTCGTGGACCAAGGGCCAGAGCTGAAAACACAGCCTGGGAGCACTCCCCACCTGATGTGAGAGTGCCGCTACTGCACCATTAAGGAAAAGTGACATTTCCAAGGACATCTTCATGCTCCTAATCCACCTCCCCCTCCATCGGAGACTCCCATATTACATCAGCTCACTTCATAAGTCAAAATCAATTGTTTCTGACTGTTGCCACCAACTATTTCTGTCTGAAAATCAAGCTGTTTTTCCCTACTGTATACATTACCCCCAGACAGGAAGACTCCAAACTCTGAACATAGTTGGCAATTCTCTTGACAACGTGCAAGGTAAAACAGGAGCAGCATGTTGCTCAGCTGCTCAGTCGGAGCTGTAACAATGACAGCAGTTGTAATTGCTACCTACCACTTAAATAACCAGATACTGCATGACTTGGAGGATGGAGGCGAAGAGATTAATAGGACCAAGATGCCATTTCTGTCACATGTACATTTTAGACGGAGCTAATGGCAGAGGCTGCAAAAAACACACGGGTAGTTTAAATCGGCCACGCTGCCAGCAGGATGCAACTACGCTTGCTTGTGGGAAATGTGGTCAGATAGGAACAGCCTCCCTTTGGGAAATCACAGGTATCTTTGCCAAGTAGTTTACGTAGCTTAAACACCTGGAATCACATATCCTTACAGCTAACATCACAATAACCTCAGAGCAAAATGTCTGTGAACATTTCTGCATGGGTGAAAGGTGCCCAGTGGAAACACTTCAGGTTTGGGACACTGCAGCCTTCCCTCTTCATTCCTGGGGACCAAGTCCCAGGGGCAGCGGGACAGAGCACTGGCCTCTTAGGACTTAGGAAACGCATGTACCATTTAATTTACTTTCTGACCCTTGGCTCAAAACACTTGCAGCACTCTCAATAAAAAGCAACCACTGCTCTTCAGCAGCTTCTTCCACCTCTGCTTAATTCTGCCAGGAGACACAGGCCATGCTTTGATGTCACTGTGACACACATGGGTGCTGTGGTGAAGCCTCAGAACTTCTGGCTGGGCTTCCCAGGCAGTTGGTATCGTTGCCGTTCATCTTGCATCTTGCCTTGTAGGATGAAGCCTGAAAATGGCTACAAGTGGAAATCTTGGTCAAGCTGAGAAAAAAAAAAATTAAACGGAGCTCTCTTCAGCTCTGATGTCCTGTGTTTCTGTTCCAGACAGACCAGTTAAGTCATCAGTCTCTCTTTGGCCCCTCGTTGTTGTAGAAGAGCAGCTGGTGATGCTGCCTTAACCTCTATAATAAAGGAAAATGCTTTTCAATGTTCACATCAGGAGCATATGGGTTTTGAAGAACTCTAGCAAAGCAAATGACTTTTACTCCACTTCTTCCTAAAATATCCTCTGGAAAATTGTTGGAAGCAATTGGTTTCAGTGCATTTCGTGAAGTGGTGCTGTAAACTGTGTAGTCATCACTGAAAAAAATCTTCATACAGGAAATGCTGGGAAGAAGAGGACCTCTGTAAATGTCTGAATCTGATTCCGTGAAAACTGTTCCTCACCAGCTTAATCTTCATGGATTCAGCAAAATGGAAGGGGATTCTCCAGCACTTGCCTCATCTGAAAAATCTGAAGCACCAGCAGCAACATGTTCTGCTTTTGGCAAGATAGGTCAGTCTCTTTGTACATGAAAGAACTCTCAGGATATTCAAGTAGCATAGGTGTTCTTCCCATAGTGTGGTGCCTCCAGAACAGTGGGATTTGGGTTTCTAAATTGGTTTGTATGCTTTTGAAGGCCTGTGCTCCTCTGCTGCTCCCTAACAGCAAAAACACCAGGGTGGTCAGCACCTAACAGAATCGTGCTCTAACATTTTATTCCAGTTTATTCATCTTTAAAACACCCCTGAAAGCCCTTTCCAATATCCATGTTTTAATTCTGTGACTCTAACGCTTAGTTATCTTCTCTTTGTCTTTCTCAATCTGGAGTAGTGGCAACTAACTCCTCTCCCTTACATTTTGAGTTACTCTTCTACTATAAGCTCCACTTCAAGAGTGATAATCCCCACCTGCTACCAACTGGTGTGGAGTGCTGGTGCTAAAAATCTGGTACCAGCTGCATTTGCATCGCATCTGGATTTGGTGTAAGAACACTTGAGGAAAAGCTGAGATGTTCAGCCAGCAGCAGGAGCTACTCCTGCAGAAAATGATCCCTTCAGAACAACCCCACAGAGAACACCCAGATATCTGCACCCAGCACTTCCACACCTACAAAGCCCTGTGACTCAGCACTGACCCAGACTGGAAGTGCTGCACCTCTGCAGACATGATTCCTCTGACACTCGCAGGCTCTGCTGCAGCAGGTGGCAGAGAGAAGTTGGACCCTCAGGTCCCGTCCCTATCACCACAATACTACAACCACAGCCTGATGTCCAGGCTGCAGCTTCTGCTCCATCTGATACTTCACCACATTCCATTTATACCAGGGCTTGGGCTTCCCACCTTTCCATTCTGGCAGCCACACGGGCTCCCGGGGCAGCCTCCTTCCCTTCTGTGAGCTGTGGCTTCCAATGTCCATGCTGGCAGCAGCCTCTGCTGCTGCAACGCCAAGGCCACCGCACTGCCAAGCTCCAGCACACCCTCACTGCCCTGCTTGCACCTGCTGCCCAAATAAATCCTTCCTAGTTGTCTTGTCCTGCCTCCACAGCCTTGCAGTTGCAGTCTCTGTGCCCCACGAGGCTGTCTTCAGGGAGATGGACAGGCCTGCTCCAACCCAGGGAAGCCAAAGTCCCCAGGCACTGGCACTCAACTCGGGAAAAGGGCAGCGCACAGCAAATCCACAAGCAGCAAATGGCACACGACACCACTACCCAGCACAGTTGGACCCTGGAAAGCTTCCCCGAGTTAGGTCCTAGGATAAAAGAGCCAAGTATGCGATTCTGCCTCCCAATTTAAATGTCCATATGTCAGATGGTGACAACTGCCTATTAAACTGCAACTGGGAATAAGCAAACAAACATTCTACATCTCATGCCTTGTCCCAATTACTTTAAAATAGGCATTGCTGACTCAGTGGCTTGCATTACAGGAACTGGAGATCTTTAATGGTATCTGACAGCTTTTTGGGTCTGCACAAAGTCCTCTGGAAGGAAATCAAAGTGCACACTTGCTCTAGTCAGGTTCACAGGTGGAAACAAATCTCTTACAAAAATGTACCCAAGGAAACCATTACTGTTACAGAGCTTATCTTCCCTACACGCATTCTCCAGCAAGGATCCCTCCTTATAGCATCATGCTCCTAATGTTCCCTTAGGGCCTCCTTCCCTGCCTAGCACCGATCTCCTCCCCCGTGGTGAAGGCCTTTAGCCCCCAGCAGGGCCACAGAACCTGGTTGATAACTCACAGTTGGCCTCTTCCACTGTATCCGACGCAGCTTGTCCTCTGGGAGCAGGTTGGGACCAATGGAGTTGACTTGCGCAGGGAAGGTGGCATCCTCAAAAAGCAGCCCTTGTCTCAGACACTGGGCTCGCAGGTGACTGAAGTCCTGATTATTAAGTTTCTTCAGGTTCTGGAGGCTTCCCGCTGCCCGAACTGTTTGCCAGCCCTGTTCCAGCGTCAGAGCTGAACCAGGGGCGAGCATTGTGCCTCTTTCCTGTGAGGGACAGACAAGGATTGCTATTAGTTTTCCCAGCCCAAAGTGATCCCCTAGGAGTGCGTGGGAAGCCCAACTCCTGCCCCTCTTTGCTGAAGGGATTGTGGAGCAGTATGCAGAGCCGAGGGCAGTCACAGCATCAAAATCCATATTGGCTGGAAATGCCAACGGAAAGAGCAGACAACTGTTTTTTTCTTAAACCAGTGCTGTCACGGCTACAAATTCAATTGTGAGTCTTCCCTGAGGATACAGAGAGAAGCTGTCAACGAGCCACTCTGTTAGCACTGAGGCACATCTGCAACATCAGTGAGCACAGGGAGCAGAGTGGAGGCAGCAGATGCAGGGGAGGAGGGAGGCAACGTGAGCACGGGGGCTGTCCAGAGCTCCCAGGACTCTTCTGGTCACAGATCACAACTGCATCCAGGGTAATCTTTTGAGTTATTTACTTCATTTCAAGTCTGTGAAGCGGCACCTGATGGTCTCTCTCAGTGAGACCCAATGAAGGCAGAAATTTGCCTTTCCTTAGGATCTGTTCCAAAGGCTCCAGACAGATTAGGGGGTGGCTTCCTACCAGCTCCCACAGACAACCCACCAGACTTCCCACAGCTGCAATGCCAAGATAGGACCCAGCCGCAATGTCCTGGACCCCACTGGCACTGCCTTCTCACACGAGAGTACATCAAGGTCTGGGGTTTTGGGACTCAGGAGTTCATTCAGAGGCCAGTGTTTAAACAGACCCAAATTGTAAATTCATTTTTACACTGGGAAGTTGTTACTCGGCATGTATAGATATCCCTGTCTAGAGCATGCTTGAACTCCTCTTTCTTAACATGTCTAGAGGAAAAGGGCCATTCCCTGAGGAAAAGCAAGCATTTTGGACATGCAGTGAAAGCCTGGACTGGGCAGACTTGCCAGTACACCTGCTGACACAGCTAGGGAAGGATGTGGGAGCTGAAATCTCCTGCTGTGGACTCCATCCCTTTTACAGCCATCAAACTGTGTAGCAGCACTCTTGCCATCAAAGATCTGCCGTAGTTATAAGGGAGGTAGTGCACCTTCTACTGAGATGCCGGACTGAGGAGTGAGAAGACTTTTAGGACAGGGTTGGAAGAAGGACATGGGAAGGTGGAAAACTTGCATATTTGGAGGGCCAGTGGTATCGGAGCTACAAAGAGCAATTTGTGTGAGTCTATCCAGAGCACAGGCTTTCAGGTGGTTCCCCAGAGCCATGTGGGCATAGAGACACACACACGCCCCCCCCCTCCAACTTCCCCCAGGATCTTCTTCCACCTAAAAATCCCTGTTGTGGATTTTGGGGTTCAGGGAAGTATCAGGAAGGTTGAGCAGCCTGCCCTGCCTTCTGCTCCTCCAGCACATTTCACCACACAGAGTTACATGTTGCTGGAGCAACTAACTCCAGGCCCATACCAGTTTTCACCCTTCACTCACACTTGCCCTCACAAAATAAAAGTTTTAACTGTCCTGAGCTATAATTCCCCATCCTTCCCCTTTCCTGTGGACAGAGAAGCCCCTGGTGAAGCCCTGGATTAGCAGATCTTTAAGGTCAGGAAGGATTGCTGTGATCACCTCCTCTGGCTCCTTACATGACAGATGACACTGCACTCAACCCAGCGATCCCGGCCCCCGGCATCCACTTAAGATGTTCCTTCTCATCAACAAGCGCAGAGAAACCCTCCACTGTGCCCTGTGTGCTAATTCCTAGCCTGAAGTCAACCGGTTTCCCTTTCAAGTCACTGGGCACCACAGTTGCGTGGGGAGTTTTTTATTTTTAGTAGATGAAAGGGCTCCTTCCTAGCAAACAAACTTATCTACGGATCCGTTGCCTTCCTGGTGCCACACAGAGAGCAGATGGCTCCGGTGAGAGCAAAGCCTCAGATTTTTATTGGGAACCATTCACACAGGAAACAGACCAACCAGTCGTGCCGAAGGGATGAAGCAGCCATGCATACACACGCTTTTTACTCAGTGTCATCACCTTCTCGGTGCTTCAACCACTTGGTCTCCTGGTGTTGTAACAACACCAGGAAAAATAAAGGGGTTTGCATCTCATTATTTTAATTAAAAGCCCCACAAAAAATCCAATGGGATTCGGAAATCACCCTCAGTCAACAAGAAGAAAGAACATTCCCCTTGAGCTTGCATTTTTTAATACAATGGAAATAAATCTCATGTAATGTACCATAACACGACAAGGGAATGGCTTCTTCTTAACAAATACTCATTTGAAACTGTGCCCAGGCCCCATGCGTGCTAACATCTATTTCTTGCAACAGTGTTCCAGCAAAACTGATTACTAATTCCAAAACCCAAATTAAAACTAACAGAGCTTGAAGGTTCGGTCTGACACACGTTCCCTCTCTTCTGACAGAGAACAAGAGTTTCCAAGTGCGTGTGTGTATGTTTAATTACGTTGTTTTACATATCCGGAATAAATTAGCAATGAGACTGAGGAAAATAATACACTTAACCACTTTTCCCTTGCAGGAATAGCTTCATCAGTGTTGTGTCTGGCGCACACACAGAGCTCTATGTCCATCCACACCACGGCGCAGGCAGCCTGCAGGGTCACACGTGCATGATGAGCACTCTCCCGTCCACAGCCGCGTGTTCTGATGGCTGTCCCCTTTGGAGCAGCATCCCGAGCCCTGGTCACAGGCTGGTTCTCATAGGTGCACCAGCAACAACAGAGATCACAACAGCCTTCAAAGCAGGATATTGCTTGTCTGGCCAGGGAGCTTCTTACCCTTCATACACCCTGAGGCACAGAGACTTTGGAGGGACAAAACTACAGTGCAACAGGTCTTAAGAGGTGTTGTCCTGGGGCTGCTCTCTGCCACAAGACATGGGGAGAGAGGGAAGGATTTCAAACACCCCCAAATGCTGATTCAGACGGATTATGAAACACTGGAAAAAAACTAGAGACTGACTCTCAACGAGAGAAGGAAATTGTTATTTAGAAGGGGTTAAACACACATTTACTCAGTCCTGGGATCTTCTCCAACACATTTACTTATCTGAAATGGAGAAGAATCACACCCAACTTTGCATCTACTGCCCTTTTCTGGTCCCTCTTCCTTCTGCTTGTTGCCCGTCTCAAAAAAAAGATTGGTGACCCCCACAGTACCCCACCTGGGAACCCCAAGCACCCACCATTTTCTGCATTAAACTGCTTAAAAGCCAGCAGCGCAGGGTGTGCCTCATCTCCCTTTGGCACTCATTCACGAGAGATGTCAAGCAGCTACTATAATCAGGTACTCAATGGTGGCACATGCAACTGACAGCTAATTACACTTTGCATAAAGATTTATGTCAGGGTACAGACATAATTTCCCTCAATGGCTTCTGATACTTTTCACTAAGTAGGAAGTGGAAACAGACAATTAGAAACACACGTCTACTTCACAGCTTAACTGTCCCCCTTCTCCTCTCCACCTGTTCTCTCAAAGCATTTCCACGGCAGGTTGACTCAGCTGGGTTTCTGTACTTCAGCAAGAGCAGCTGAATTTTCTCAAACACTACAAAGAATACCAGAAGAGCCAAAAAGACAGCAGCCCTTCTTCCCCTGTTTCCCTCATCCACACACAACCATCAATGTACATTTTATCTCACGCATAGCATTCGATACATGCTACTGCAACGCAAGCACTCTTTTCCTCTAAGACCCTGATATTCGTGTATTTCAAGCATTGCAGAAACCTCAAGGAGACAAATCCAGAACTGTCTTGCAAGGAAGGAATTCATGAGTTTACAAGCTCTCCTTGCATTCAGGAGAACAAATGGGAGAGTGCTGCTTTCCAGCACCAGCAAACTGCAGAGGCTCGAACCTGGGCACTCCAAACCCCAGGCAGACAGTGGTTCCTTGTATGTACAATGCGTGAGTGCCTCGAGTACCTCCGAAAACCAAAAGCAAGACAAGGCACTTTGGCAACCCTCCACGAGACTACTTTCCCAGTGGCATCGTGTGTGACATTCTGCTCCAAACAGTCCATGAAGTACTCCCTTCTGGCTATTTATTAAGTCAATCTTCTTCTCATTTTCCATACACAGCACAGGACATTCCAGATACCTTTTTTCTACCTCATTTAACAACAGGATGCAGTAACTATGGAGTCCTCCTCCTCTTAGGATCTCCACTCCCATTTGATCCAATTACTTCTGACAACTTACCGCTTTATTGTAAGGTCCTTCCTAAAGACAGCAAATTCATATTTTTCTTTCCCTCCAGGTCACATTAAAGACGGGGACTCTAATTTATTCTACCTCCCCAGGACAAACCCCTCTCAATGTGTCTGCAGTGCTTTTCCAGCACCGTTACTCGTATTTCATCTGCTTCATCTTTTCCTAAGTAAAACAGCAAAGGGATGTTTTACCTGCAATGCCTCCCGTGTAATGCTCCAGTCAACACCAACAGAGCAACAGACAGGCTGGCACTATCCCCATTCTCCTTTATAAGGCAGATTGTGCCACACCTTAAGTAAACGTAACAAGTTGAAATCAAGTTCAACGCCAAACGTAAGCAATCTGACTCAGACATAATGGTTTCATACAGATACCGTGCCACGGATATATATAAAAATACATGTGTATACATACACATTCCTATCAGCCACCCATAAAGAAGTATCTATTGACCTATGCTGTCCAGTCATTCCCTGCGCACAACTGTGGCTTCAGCTGCAGTTATTCTTTTAAGAAAATAGCATTAGTTTGCACCTTCCACATTTCCACATTATCTATTTTTCTCCTCACACCACCAGGGAATGCAGCAATCATCCCAGATCCAGGCACAGCCTGGCAGGACTCACCATCAGACAAGTTATCAGAGCTGTGTGTCATCCAATCTATAAAAGCAGCAGACACTCTTAGGCCAACACCTGACAGCGTTTACACTGGGCTCGTACTAACATACCACATGAATTCACTCACTTGCGTGGTTTGTTTCTTCCAGGATTGCCTGCAGAAGCAAGAGCTAACCATGAATTTAGGAGATCCAGGGGACTAGTCTCTTATCCTAAAGCACAAAGACAAAGTATTAAGGAGTACACAGGAAAAGTATAGGAAGGAGGAAGCTATTCTGTTCTTGGGAGGCCAAACTGAGACAGCCTAGAGAGGCCCAAAATTCAAAGGAATGGGTGCAGCACATCCTTGGGGACACATTCCCTAGCAGCAGCCCCAAACTACAGCCTGCAAACGTGTCTGTGAAGTGTCCTGGTGGGCAGCAAACTCCACAAGAGTCAACAACACATCCCTGCAATAGGCAAACCAATGGCATCCTGGGCTGCACGAGCTGCAGCAGCGCCAGTGGGTCATGGCATGGGATCTGGGATCCATTCCCTTTGTGCAGTGCTCCTGAGGCCTTACCTGCAATACTTCATCTCATTTCAAGCTGCCCAGTGTAAGAAGGACACTGAAAGTACAAGTCCAGCAGAAACCCACCAGGATGGTCGGGGGCTGGAGTACACGTCTGAGAGAAGAGGCTGACAGCCTAGTTGCAGAAATCTAAAGAGGCCTTGTTACAGTCTTCCTCTGACAAAAAAGTAGTTACAGAAAAGGTGGAGCCAAACTATTCCAAAGGTGCACAGCAGAAGAGCGGAGGCAACGGGCACAAACAGCAGGAAGTGAAATTTCACACCGTGAGAGAGAAGAAACTGTTAAGGGTGTTTCAGCCTGGGTAGGAACAGATGCCTGGAGAGACTGGAGCATCACCAGCCTTGGAGACATTCAGCTGGATGAGGTGGTGAGCAACACCACCTGCCTCACAAGTCACAGAATCACAGAATAGTTTGGGCTGGAAGGGACCTTAAAGATCATTTAGTTCCAACCCCCCTGCCATGGGCAGGGACATCCCACTAGATAAGGTTACCTAAGGGCCCATCCAGCCTGGCCTTAAACATCACTTAAACATCTTTTTAAAGATGGGGCTAATGGTTGGACTCGATGATCCAGTGGGTCTCTTCCAACCTGGTGATTCTATGGTTCTATGATCACCAGGGATGCTTTTAAGGCAACCCTGCTTTGAGCAGGAGTGGGACTCAAAAACCTCCAGAGGTCCTTTCTCAGAGAAATATCTCCACATTTCACTATTTCTGGAGCTGTAGCTCATGTGGGACACAGCCATGGCAGCATCAAATTTCACTGTGGCTGCAAAGGTGCCTGCAGACCTCACAGTGCACTGAAAGCATTGTGATACCGCATCACTGCTGTCAACACCTGAGCTAGCTGCCCAGGTTATGGATACACACACAGAACAGGCTACAACTTATCCCAATAAATCATCCTCTCTTTTTCAAGCTACCACAGCTCATTCATCAAGAGAAAAGTTACTCTGTGATGAACGTCATGAAGTTTCACCCGGTGCTTAACAGTTAAAGAAAAAAACTTACCAACACGTAGTTCTTTCTCTACCCAAAGTAACAGAATCACGTGGGTTCAGAACAAGGCTCTCGATTTGGATTGCAGTCTCTTTGAGGTGGGATGTCAGTAGTTCCCATAGCAGCTGGTCCCTCGGAGCTTTGGGAGATGAGAACATAAAAAGCACTCATGTAAAAGCCAGTTCAGTTTTTTCAGTTAATTTAATTCTATAGGTTTCCAGAGATGGATCTTCAAAAGCTGTGCACTGCATCCTGCCTGCACACACTTTAGGGCTCTCGTTTCTGCATGAGAACTCAACTTCTGGTGCTTGCAGCCCAGAAAGCCAAGTGTATCCTGGACTGCATCAGATGAAGTGTGATCAGCAGGGCAAGGAAGGGGATTCTCCCCTTCTGCTTGGCTCTGGTGAGACTTCACCTGGAACCCCGTGTCCAGCTCTGGAGTCCTCGGCAAAGGAAGGACGCGGATCTGTTGGAGTGAGTCTAGAGGAGATCACAAAAATTATCCAAGGGCCGGAGCACTTCCCATATGAGGACAGGCTGAGAGTGTTGGGGTTGTTCAGCCTGGAGAAGAGAAAGCCCTGGGAGACCTTAGAGCAGCATATTTAGCAGACTCTAAGAGGAAATGCAGAGCAAAACCTGTAAACCAGAGCAAAACCTGTCCCACACAGCAAAACAGGTGCAGTTTTCCTTTAAGAGTCATTTTCCACAACCACTACATAAATAAAAGCTGATTTTACTAGAAGAAGGGAGCAAAGATTTCCTTCATCACGGGAAAGGAGCTCTGGGGTGATAAATGCCAGCGCAGCTAGCTCGTCAGACAGTACGCATGCTGTTAATCGCCGCCTCTCTGGGGAAACTGCAGGTATATTCCCCTCCAGGTACAGCGATTTATTGTCTGGAACTGATATCTCTGCTTAAATGGTGGATTAACATGATTTAAGGAATATTCATTGCAAAGTTGATTAGAAAGCACCATCACCAGCCTGGCAGGAGATTTCAGTTATTGCAGCACGACACCATTCTGAGATTGTCAGCTTTTCTGCGGAAGCCTGTATTGATGTGTCCATTTTCACAGTGGCTCCAGAGCAGGAAACTCAAAAGGCTGAGGGATTCATGCACAGTAATAAGCCTTTGGATTATTTGCTCTCTTAAGTGGAATCCTGCAAGAAAAAAGAAAAATAGAGGGTTTGAGTGAAAAGCAGAGGGCTGTGTGTGGGAAAAGCAGAGGGGGTTGCTGCTGCCAGTCCCCTGCGATTCCATGGTGGATGCAATTCTGCTCCAACCTGAGGTTTGCTTTGCAGAGCAGGGACATGAACTCACCCCCGAGGCATCTGTGCAGTTTGATTGACTCACAAGCAAAAGGCGCTGAAGAAACTCAAACCTGCCTCTATGCTGCCAGCTGCCACCCCAGGGCTGCCCAAAGCACAGGTAAAGGAGAGACTCACGCTCAGGACTAGTGGCTACAGCACCTTCCTTCCTGTGGTCCAGCAGGCACCAGTTTCTAAAGGGCAAACACCAAAAAATACTCTTGAACCCATTTTCTGTGAAGTTAGCACAGCTTGAGAAGGTCCCACATGGCACCACAGGATTTCATGTATTCTGGGATTTAATGAATCTTTATTCCTCTCTGCCCTGGAACAAAAACACAGAGAAAATACACAACCCCAGGGCTACTTTTAAAAGATATTTTAAACCAACTATATTTATCTACTCTTTGCCCAGCTTTCCCGAGAGCAGATGCTGCTCTGTGTAGCCAGCAGCCTCTCTGAAACACCAAGCTTTGTATCATCTTTCGGGAAGGGGTGGGGGAGAACAGCATCGTTTTCCAAGCACTTGGTGGAAACACTGGCATTAAGAAAGGCAACTCTCCTCATTCCACCCACAGAGCTTATGTGCTGGGGTATTAACCCTGCTATCTGCTGCAACATTTCAGACGTATGTCTTCGTTTCTTCCTTCTGCTGCTTTTGCCCCTGTGAAGAGCACAGTCTTTTTAGCAGAAATACTCCTAATTTACACCACAGTAAAGAAGAGAAACAGGCTGCACATTTTCACAGGGCAGCAAGCACAATTACATTTGTGTAAAGGTGGAATCCCCCTTCCACCTTCGCCTCTGCAGCACAGGTCGGGTGTCCCACTGCTGTGGCACTGCAGGACTGATGGAACAACACCATCAATCCTCATTTCCTCATTCATAATTCCATACGTAGGTCAAGTGTTAGCTTTTATTTGCTCCTCTTGGACACAATGCTGGGAGGCTATGAATAATATTACTCGCAGACCATCTCCTTCGGCCCGTGTTTATGCATTCCTATTTCTGGCAGGACCTGCCCTTCCGGAGCACAACCTTTTACAATCATATAAACTATCAGGCAAACAGCAAAATCCTGCACATCCATTTTTACCCCATCCTCAACCAGGATTTGCCCCCGTGCAAACCTGCCATGAGCTGCAGCACTTTGCCACATTCACGCATGAATCATTTGCTGGTAACTAAAATAGGACTGCTGCTGGAGAGAGATGTGGGAGCTGCTTAGCAGCACATAAGGAATCTGCACAGCTAGATCCTAGTGCCACTTGAGGGAGGGGGGATGTGATGTGAAAAGTATCTCTCTCTGGAGCCCTATTTTCAGAAGAAATATCCTCCAACTTCAGACGACAGTGGGAATTCTTCAGGAATAAAAATAGGAAGAATGAAAAACCCAGGCAGCCTGCTGCTGACACCCACATTAGCACTAGAATTTCCCACTGGAATATTTTTCCTTCAGAAAAACGCCAGTCTGTCAAACGTGAAAGCCACCAGCAATGAATTTTCACCACGAGAAAGACACAATACATTTCAATAATACCAGTAGGCTCCATTTTGATTTTGGAATAGCCTCATTTTTTGCTTATGAAAACCCATCACTTCAGGATCCTCTCTGAATTATCTGAAAGGCTTAACACTGCAACACAGAAAAGATTCCAAGTGTTATTGCACTAGCCTGCTACATTCAGTCTGACATTATTTTTCAGAACATGGTTCCCCAGGTAGTGTCTGACTTTGATTTTCATTTGAAAGAGAAACGGAATACAAAAGCACTTCAAATGTACTGACCGCCAGAGAACTGAGAGCCCTGCTCAGCCCCGTGCCAGCCTGCACTGAAACTCCCCCTGCGCATGAGCCCATCCCCTCACCGGGAGCAACACCCCAGTGCTCTCTAAACAGGGACTGTCGCTACGTTATACTTCCAAGTGGCATGGACTCACTTCGATCTGGTCACAGCACCGCCAGTTTGCTTTAACAAACTGGGCTCTAGCAGCTCAGTTCAGGTACACTAAGAAAGTGAAGGAGCACTTCTGCCCTTCTTACCATCGTGTCCATCAAGTACCTCTTCATAAACAGGGACTGGAATCCACAAAACAGCAGGGACTCTAGTAGAGCCAGACCTCTGGGAAGAGCACATCCAAGTGTTGTTCTTGTTTTCATCAGCATATCAGCCCTTGTCTGGCGTTCCTACGCCCAGCCCTTGTTAAAGCCCTGCAAGCACAAAATCATTTATTTCACGCTTTTTGCTTTGTTTGTCTTGGTGTGAACAGATTGTGACAGTCTCACATTTGTCTGTTTTTCAGAAACATTCTTGTCATTCCCTAATGAAGAATCCTTGGCCTGCAGATCTTCACTGACAGTTTACTTGAAACACATCCAGTTCTCAGTCCTCGACGCAGTCCTCACTGTGGACAGAAGCTGTCACATCCCCCACATCCCACCTGATTAGAAAAGTCCTGCTCTTCTCCAGTATCTAATCCCCTCCAGTTGCTCCGATGCTGGTGAGCCATGTGGGAATGCAGAAAGGGAGCAAGTATGGAGTAGGGCTCGGTGAAGCAGTGCTCCTGGCTCACTGATGTAAAAGGCAACACCATCCCCTCAGCTCCCTCCCACATGCAAATCAGGGACCTGACTCTTCCACAGGGAGCCATCAGAAGTTTGTTCTCTAGGGCAAGAAGATGAGACACTGAACTTAAAAACACTCAGTCAACACCGTGACTCCACTATCCCTATTTTGTTCTCTACTGTGGGATCAGACTACAAGGCAATACTGAATCAAGCCTCTCATTTACCACATTCAAGAGAAAACTGTACAAGCCTGTGCACGAATTGCTGAAATGAAGACTAAGCTGTTCCTCTCCTGCAGTCTGAATTTCAATTACTGTGCTTGTTGCAGAGCACCGAATGCAGCCTCGGTAGCTGGAGAATCAGACTGTAGTGCCTGACCCAATGCACCTCTTAGTGAGAGACAGACTGTGGAGTGGAGGAAGAAACGCTGCAGACTGTGATGAATCAGGTTTCTGGAACACAGAATTACCTTCCGCTTCCGTTTCCTTCATTTCCTCCTGCAAAGAACTGAGGATGTCCTGTTAACAAAGGGCAACAGTGAGCACTGTGGCATCAGGCAGGGAAGTCACAGAGGGGTCCACACTAAATCACTGGGCTTCAGGGAGAGACAGAGAGGGAAGAGGATGCTGTGTTGCTGAAGACAGACTGACAGCAGTATCCTGCACATTCTCTGGGGCCGCAGGGTGCGATTCATTATGTGCTTACTGTGCCTTATACAATAAGACTTTGATCCCTGATTGAAGCTTTTAGGAACTCTAATCCAAAACGTAATAACAATTATTCCATTTCAGAACCATGAGTGGTTAAAAACATTTTATTGTGTTTTAACAACTGGGTATATTAAAAAAAACACACGGAAGTTTCAGAACAGTTAATCTTTAATTGTGTTTTTATTAACCGAACTGGCTTAGTAAACCTCTGGGCATTTTGTTAATGAGCACAGTTACGTGCTGTGGAAAAGCTGAGCGATTATCATAAAAATTATTTTTTATGGAGATTTCTACGCTGTTTTTCTTGCTGTGTTACCAGGCCTGCAGCACAGAGCTACACTGTGGTATACAGTCACTTTTCAACCCTCCTCCTGTTAGGGCACACACTCTTCGCCCTGTTTGCTACCAAAATCGGTGACGCTTCAGAGGCCGGTCAGACTCTGACCTCATCCAACACTGAGCAGTAAGTGAAGAGCAGAGTCCAGCAGCTCCTAATCACCACTCGTGGCAGACAACACTGAAGGTGGTGGCCAGGGCTGTGCCCCACTGGCACTGCCACGTGCCTTACACCCCTTTATATTTATCACAACTCCAGAGAGATCGTTTTACTGGGGAAACAGTCACAGAGAGACAATCTAAAGCAAAATCAGAAAGCTTGCAGCTGGAAAACGAATTCTCATTTACTTTAGAGCAAACGAGAAGACTCGACCTCAGAAAGAAACCTGAAATTCTTGTTTCTCAAATGAGGGACTGGTTCAAGGCCTGGATTTCTGAATAAAACCATGCACAACTGCCTGTTGGCTTCAGGATCTAACCCAAACGCCACCAGCTGGTAAAATGCTTCAGCAACTTCAGAACATCTTGGAGTATGTCTTCAGGGACAAGGCAGCTGCACCCTAGCCCTGCCTGGAGTCAACAGCCACATCATGAACAAGCCATGGACACAGAGACTTCATCCCTACTGTAAATACCACGGGAGACGCTGACGGCTCAAGTCTAGCCCTAGGGCCAAGCAGCACATGCCCACTCCAGACTTACCTTTCCCCTGAACAAAGACAGTCTGATCCAGGCTGGCAGCGGATTGGCAGCTGCAAAGTGCCATCTGGAAAATAACAGTGTTTTTTTCTGGACAGTGAAAACAACCTTTTGGGGTCTGTTTCAGATTTGAAGAAAAGCCAGTATGCCTGAATGTTTCCCCACTTCTTTTTTTCCCCTGGCTGTATCAATAAGTCCAACACAAGATGCCACATCTCCCTGCCAGCCTGACCTTGCTGTTCATTTTCACCACTCCTGTACAGCTCCTCTAACGTCTGCCCTCACACCTACACCCGCCGAAAGACATTTGATAAAGCTTGGGCCAAAAGTGCTTGAAAAGTAAATATTTGCAGGGGGCAGGTTCAGTGACTCTACCTGCTGATTATTACGTGGGGTTGTGCTCCCGGTGAACAGTGAGTCAAGTGTCACTGCAGCACAGGGGAGTTGTTGTGCGTTGCTGTCATTGTCTACAAGAGGTATGAGAGGCTGCAACATGGGGCCTGAAGAGGAATTTCAGCTCATGCAACACCCAGAAAGCCTCATTAGCACCAAACCAAACACCTGGCTTCAGCCTGAGCCTGGGTTTGACTCACACATGGATCTGTTTATTCTTGATTAAGTAAACCAAACACCTTCTGTCAGCCCCGTGTCCTGGAGAGCAGGGCTGGGCCACACGGTGTCCTGCCCCAAAGTCACACCAGGTCTGAGCTCCACTCTGGTGCATAATCAGGCATCTCCCATTCATTTCTCCATCTTTTTCCCCAGTGACCAACAGGACACACTGCCAGGAGGTGCCTGGGGGCAGTCCGACAATGCCTTTTTTCTGAGAAATTACCTTTCCTCCTTTTCAAAGGCTTTGGGTTTTTTTCCAGGTTCTTACTAGTTTCTCGTAACTTTTCTGCAAACAATTTCACTGGCAGGAATATATTAAATAGTAGTGTTCCAAGCAAGTCTTTCAGTCACAAAAAATAGACTGAGCATTGTGTAGACTGAGTCACTGAGAACAGACTGGGCTTCCATTATTTGGGGTGAAAATACACAGAATTTCCACATCAACAGACCAGTGCAGTGTCCAGTCTGTAGCGAAGGAGATTCAGCAAACAGCCCTTATTAGAGAAGGCATCCATACCAAAACACGTCATCCTCTTCCACCTGGTTCTTTTCCTGTGAAAAGGAACAAAATAATATGTGACAGATGCTGATAACTTTGCTCAGGGCACTTCTGCAAGATGCTCGGATATGGCAAGGCAATGCACAGCACAGAAAACCCTCGGTGGGGAAAGCAGCTGGAGCAAAGTCCACTGCTCCCCTTTGTCAGTGGGCAGCCCACAGCTGCCTCTTCCTAACACTGGATCATATTCTTAAGGCACAGGCCAACTGCTAAGGAGTTAATGACTTATTATTTTTTGTAGTGCAAAACATTTAAAGGTCACACTCATTTTAGTCAGAAAATAGAAACACATTGAAATCCTTAATGCATTCAGACCAGTTAATCAACACATCAACACAGCCAGGATTTTGAATCTCAAATACCCTATTTTGAGCTGCTCACGGGCATAAAGATTCATAAATCAGAAATGACTAATGGCCATATTCAAGCAAATAATTTCAGACAGTGAATACATTTCAGAAGCCCTCAATCTGTCTGTAGGAAGATCAGAAATCATAACAAGAAGTGATTTGGGCCACCCCTCCCTGGGAAATTACTTACTCATAGCAGACCCTGGTTATTTGGCTCCCAAACTCCAGCCCTGAGTAGCTGGGCAAGCCTGGGTGCAGCTCAGGGCACGGTCCTGGCAGTGACAGCAGATGCCTTACAGAAAGCCTCTGGAAAAAGCCTGCAGAAGCAGTCATATTTATTTTTTTAAAAATAAAGACCTCTACTGCCCCATCTCCTGCATTATAACAATCCATCAGGAAAAACAACATCTGCTCCCGCAGCGGCTGGCCAATCTCTCCACTGTACCGCACACAGGGAACAAGCAAAACATTGCAAGGTTTAACTCTAAATTTGCTGTAGGACAGAACCTAGGATGCTCAGCAGCAGGGGAACAGCCAGGCTGCAGGCAGCCGCCACACATGCACCGCAAAGCGACTCCAAACCCTCTGGCCCAGCACTCCTGGGCTGCAAGGCAGTGTCTGTTCAAGGAGATCCATACAAGCTAGAGCACAGGTGACTCCTCATGCTTAAATCCTACGTGTGCACAGAGCACAGACATCCATCTACGCCATTCCCAGGGACCCTGCCTCTTCCCGCAAGGGAGACCTTGTGTGTGAGAACAGAGGAGAGACAGATCCCATGAGTACATCAGGACCACAGCACAGCCACAAGCGCAAGATCCAAATGCCTTCCCTCACATGAAAGCACGTGCCAGACCTGCTCACTTTCCCCCTCCTGCACTGTTCTAATTAAAATGAGAAGAAGCCAGCAGATGAGCCTCCACCAGCCACGCGCTTTGGTGCCAGGTATGGGCATTGCGGTCAGACATACGCATAAGTCGAGCTGCTTTGCACAATGCTTTTTCTGCTCCCCCTTTTGTGGTGGGTTTGTTTAGGGCTTCGCAGCGTTGGCTGAGTCCTGCCAGGCTCCTGGGCAAATCTGTCACACCGGTCAGTGCTGCCACAGACAGAGGGTTTCCACTGGAGTTCAGTGTAACTGCTAGCATTTATCACTTTAATAGCCTAATGAAGGTGAGATGTAATTAGAAAGGGTGTCAACTAGAATATGGAGTTTGTTTTACAATTATCTGTACTGTGGGTAACCACTGGCACAGAACGGTGCCTTTTAAAAAGCCAGTAATATGTGACATAAATGTTCATCACCGGGTGACTTCAACTGACCCAAGACCACATTCTGTACCTGCTGCTTTTCTTCCTGAGTGCTTGAAAGCAAACGCGAAAATATTGAGCCCCTCTCAAGGCATCTTTTCCAACACATGAAAATGGTTTATATCCACAACTGAGCCCATATAACTGTCACCTCAACATCATTCCCACTTGCAGAGCAATCACCAGTGATTTTGCTTGAGTGATTTTTGTCTGTGTAAGCAAACTCAAATGAATGCAACAATATTAAGAACTCTTGGCAAAGCCATTGCAAAAAGTCTCCATAGACACGGCCTTCTTGTTTTACACACACACACACAAAACCCAAACAAAAAATCACTGAGGATTAAAAGCAGTTCATGAAGTTGCATTTCTCTATGTCTTACTCAAAATAAGCTTTCACAGGGAGGGTAATGCTAGTTTTATGCAGTTGGCAGGATGGCTGACCCTTATTTAAGGAAGAATGTCTAGAGGCACATGGAACGCTTCTCCTGGATAAGGAACTCCTGCTGCTAGATAATTACCAGGGTTTGTTGCTTTCTGGATATTGTGTAGTAAAGTAACGATGGCTGATGGTGCCGTTAACCGACAGCTTAACACTGAGCAGGAGGGAGAGTCAGACAGGCAGAAGCCTCCCGAGTACAACCACATTACAAAGCGTGACTCTCCTTAAAGCGCTAATCTTGTTTCTGAATAGCAGAGTGTAGTTTTAATTTTTATCATCTCTTCAGGGCTGGTGGCATTGCTGGAAGCACAACAAGCCCTTTTCTCCACAGAATGGATTGATGGACTTTGGTACTTGGCTGGTATCACGAGTGTCCTCTAACCTAGGCAGCTTTCTCCAGCTGTTACAGCTATAGCATTAATAACCTGTTGTACCGGCATCCCTCTGACATTACCTAAAATGGATTTTAATTTAGTGCAAAAGACTGACAAGAGGTAATATTGAAAATTTTCATTCAAAAAGCCAGAAACAGTTAAGTTGTAGCCTGGAGCAGTAATAGTTCAGGCTTCACTCAGCTCTGCTGCAAGACACAGGCAAAGAGTCCTGTGCCTGCCTATAAGACTCTTCCATTCCGCTCATCACAACAAGTTCCCCCAGGTCTTACAGACCCAGAGCTGGCTCTGCACAGAGCCTCCCCACTGCAGATGCAGCAGCACGTTAGATGAGTCTAGATCCCTAAAGGACTCACACACAACAACAGAAGTGTTGCTGGTGACACTCCTATCACTAGTCCTCATGCAAGATTTTCACCACAGAGCAGGAAGCACCCAGGCCTTCCAGAGCATCATCCTAACAGCTATGAACCAAACCCTTTCTGCTTTACGTGACAAGCTATGAGTGCCTCTGAAGAGCACAGTCACATTAACTATGCATCCGTCTGCCCTCAGTACCCAGTCCCAACAGTTCCTAAGCAACATGCATGGCACTGCCAGGTGCAATTTTCTGGCATCTCTCAAGTGGACTTCTGGACTTGAGTAAAGCCTTTGACACAGTTTCTCCCAGCATTCTGCTACAGAAACTGTCAGCCTCTGACCTGGACAGACACACACTCTCCTGGGTAGAAAACTGGCTGGATGGCCGGGCCCAGAGAGTGGTGGTAAATGGTGTTAAGTCCAACTGGAGGCCAGTGACAAGTGGGGTTCCCCAGGGCTCAGTGCTAGGTCCAGTCCTGTTCAATGTCTTCATCAACGACCTGGATGAGGGCATTGAGGGTATCCTTAGCAAGTTTGCAGATGACACAAAGCTGGGTGGGAGTGTGGATCTGCTGGAGGGTAGGGAGGCTTTGCAAAGGGACCTAAACAGGCTGGAGCGCTGGGCAGTGTCCAACGGCATGAGGTTTAACACGGCCAAATGCCGGGTCCTGCACTTGGGGCACAACAACCCTATGCAGAGCTACAGACTGGGAGAAGTCTGTCTAGAAAGCTGCCAGGAGGAGAGGGACCTGGGGGTGTTGGTCGACAGCCGACTGAACATGAGCCAGCAGTGTGCCCAGAGGGCCAAGAAGGCCAACGGTATCCTGGCTTGGATCAGAAACGGTGTGACCAGCAGGGCCAGGGAGGTGGTTCTCCCTCTGTATTCAGCACTGGTGAGGCCGCTCCTTGAATATTGTGTCCAGTTCTGGGCCCCTCAGCACAAGAAGGATGTTGAGGCTCCGGAGCAAGTCCAGAGAAGAGCGACGAGGCTGGTGAAGGGGCTGGAGAACAGAACCTATGAGGAGCGGCTGAGAGAGCTGGGGTTGTTTAGCCTGGAGAAGAGGAGGCTGAGAGGAGACCTCATTACTCTCTACAACTACCTGAAAGGAGGTTGTAGAGAGGAGGGAGCTGGGCTCTTCTCCCAAGGGACAGGACGAGAGGGAACGGCCTCAAGCTCCACCAGGGGAGATTTAAGCTGGAGATTAGGAGGAGGTTTTTCACGCAGAGGGTCATTGGGCATTGGAACAGGCTGCCCAGGGAGGGGGTTGATTCACCTTCCCTGGAGGTGTTTAAGGCACAGGTGGATGACATATTGAAGGACTTGGTTTAGTGTTAGATAGAAATGGTTGGACTAGAAGATCTGATGGGTCCCTTCCAACCTGGTTGTTCTGTGATTCTGTGACATGGTACAGCAAGTCGAGTCTATGACGATCCTTAAAACCCAACTGGACACCCAACTCCAGCTTCCCTGTACTTTCTGTAGGTGCCTCAAGCTACACAAGGGACCTGAAAGACGATTTTCAGAGAGGCACACTTCTGCACTTGCCTTGTAGAGGTTTGGGTGCCTTCTTAAAGAAGAGACTGTGGCTCAGGTACACTTTCTTTTGGTCAATTGAACACAATTCTTTGATAGCCTCAGAAGAAAGTCGTCCTGCATACATTTACAGTGCTGCAGACATGAAGACTGGTCGTTCAGGTTTCATGCGATCATTTTTACACGTGGACACTCCATACATGAGAATCAGCTCAGAATGCCCCTGCGGAAGCGACAGCCTGCTAGTGTGGAGGCCACATTATGGCAATGATGGCTCAGAGAAAGTGACGCTGCTAATTGCAGCAATTAAACAGTAATGATATAATTAATGCAAAAATTATGCATGGCTTAAATCCAAGCTGTTGGAGTGCAAGAAGTATTCATCACACCTAGATGAAAATCACGCCTGTTGAGATGATATCAAATCCGCTTTTATGACTTGATCATGGATAATGGTTGTGGGGAATTCAGGGAACAGCAATAGGCTTTGTTCAGCAGCAGAAGCAGCTGACAGGAACAGCAAGGAAACACAAAAGGACATGAATTTTGATTGGAAAAAAAAATCAAGGACTGAAGGTGAGAAGAACTGACAAAGTCTTTCTATAGCAAGACCCTTCAGATCCACGTTCTATATCAACAGCAGATATAGTGCCTCACACAGCCAGATGCAAAGACTGACTTCAATTTCCAACACATTCAAACGGACATTTGGCACAACCAAATGAATGGTAAGAAACAGGACCAGAAAAGTCAACTGGTTCATTTCACTTTTTACACAGCAACCTTTGGTGAAGAGCAGATTTCAAGACCAGCATTAACTCTGCATAACCTGCATCCCACATTTCCAGTCAATACAGTCACAAATCCCTATTTTGAGAGATGAAGGAAATTAACTTATACAATGAAATTTTAAGAAACATAAAAGATATTGCTTAAACTTCAGAAATCATGTATTCCCAGGCAGCTGACAAAAAAAAAGGTGAAAGTTAAAAGGAGTCTGTTATGTTTGCTCCATGCCTGCCCCAGGTCTCAGCTTACACTGCGGTTTGGCTCCTAAATTTTGAAAATCCATGTTGTTGTATTTTAAGGTGTCTCCCATCAAGGCTGTTATGACGGCGTAGAACAGTTTGGTTGGAAAAGAGCTTTGAGATCATCAAGTCCAACCATTCCTGCTAAACCACATCTCCAAGCACCTCATCTACCTGTCATTTAGACCCCTCCAGGGACAGGGAATCCACCACCTCCCTGGGCAGCCTCTGCCAGGGCCCAAGAACCCTTTCAGAGAAGAAATATTTCCTAATGTCCAATCTGAACCTGCCCTGGCACAACTTGAGGCCCTTTCCCCTTGTCCCATCGCCTGTCACTTGGAGAAGAGATCAGCACCCACTTTGCTACAGCCTCCTCTCAGGCAGCTGTAGGCAGTGACAAGGTCTGTCCTCAGCCTCCTCTTCTCCAGGCTGAACAGCCTCAGGTCCCTCAACCGCCTCTCAAAAGGCTTGTTCTCCAGCCCCTTCCCCACCTTTGTTGCTCTTCTTAGGGCAATGAGAACAGCCTGCTTGTCCGTACAGAGTTTTCTTGCATGCTTTTCATGCTGTAGCCCACATGCAGTCACTTCTATCCAACTGCTCTGCAATGAGCCCAGACCGATCTCTCTGCTTTCTTGACAGGTCACTGGGGTGAGGTCACTCATAGAATCATAGAACAACCAGGTTGGAAGAGACCCATCGGATCATCGAGTCCAACCATTCCCATCAAACACTAAACCAAGTCCCTCAAGACCTCATCCACCCGTCCCTTAAACACCTTCAGGGAAGGTGAATCAACCACCTCCCTGGGCAGCCTATTCCAATGCCCAATGACCCTTTCCATGAAAACCTTCCTCCTAATCTCTAGCCTAAATCTCCTCTGGTGGAGCTTGAGGCCATTCCCTCTCGTCCTGTCCCTTGGGAGAAGAGCCCAGCTCCCTCCTCTCCACAACCTTCTCTCAGGTAGTTGGAGAGAGCAATGAGGAGAGTCAGAATTAGCATAGGGTGTACAGCTTTTTCCCCCAGTAGCTTCAAACAGTTTGGTTTATTTGTCTGTAGCTAAACAGAGAACACTCCAAGGCCCAGTAAAGGGGAACCAGCATTTGTGCTCAGGCAAGCACACAATATATTGGTTATTTGGCTTTATGAACACACCTTGTTTGGTGTCTAAGGAGGAGTAATGGCTCTCCATTTAGACTGTGGAGCCTACTGCTTAATAATAAATACACTCCTGACAGTGTTAAATGATAGCCTGCTTCTAATAAACCCCATGCTGATCCATGTGTTGGTTAGAGTGGGTAATTCATCTTCCTGGGCTGTTAAAACTTTAGCTGGGATTATAGAGACAACATGAATCAGACACGATCAGCATGTCCCCTGCTGGTTTGCTCATTTTCTCCCTGTAACAAAACACTGGCTAGTTTTCTCTCATGCCTTGCAGATCCTGTTATTAGCTGATTTTGTTATTAATCGCTCCTAAGGCTTGGGAGGCTGCTTCAAGGCACGCACGTACAGGATTTGCGCAGTCTACAGCAAAAGACTACTACGCGCTCACTCTCACACTTCTCCCAGGTTACTTGGTTGTGTTACTGAGTAAAGGACCTGCAGCCATGCTCTGACTCCACAAGAACCAACCAAGTGCTCAGATTTTTTCCTTTATTTGCTACCAGAAAGAAACAAAGAGGGACAAAAAGAGGAAAAAGCACCATATTATCCTCAAATCTAATTATGGCCTCACTAGCTCCTGAGGCTTCGGCTTTAAGTAGCTCATAAAAGCCATCCTGGTCACTCTGACCCCTAACACCCTTTGGTCTCACATGCTGATAAGGGCTTGTTTGAGCTGTTTTAAACCAGCTGATAACAGCCTGACAAGCAGGCTGCAGGATGTGCCAGGCAGCCAAGCACCCCAGAAAGAGCAGCCCCGTGGGAACCACATGCAACTGCCTGAGCAGGCCTGGCTTCTCACTCCAGCAGAGACTCACCAAAGGTAACTGGGCTCCTGCTCCCCAAGGAGCAGCCATGGTGCCTCAGGAAGGTGCAGCATTCCCAGGCACACATGTTCACCACCACATACTCCACAGCTCATCTCTGTAATCCTGGGGGAAAGGACACCCCAAGCCCCAGCACAGCCCCACGTGCCGAATACACAGGACTCAAGGAGCAGGAAAAGCAGAGCTTTCAGCTCCCTGTTGCCTCACATTAAAACAGGTCATGGATGACCTTTTGAATCAGGCTGGATAGTGCACCCACCCACAGCTGCTGCTATTAGCATTTGCCACAGAAAACTGAAGTCAGCTTAAGAACATTATCTCTTTCTTTCCCCAGCCCAGTTACCTCTTACAAAATCCAATTGGGGCACCATGATTTTCCCTTTCCATACTGGATGCTTATGCTCTTAGGCAGCTTTTGACAACCACCATTAATTACAATGATACAAGAACACGGGGCCTCTCACCTCCACAGCTGCACACACACAAGCTAACAGCAGGTTTTTTCGCTGCCACCGAGGGCAACAAGCTTAGCCATGAGTATCACCCTCATCCCCAGAGGCAGTCGGCCAGGGCCATCCCTCCCTGCTGTCTCAGGGACAACCCGAGCTGGCACCTATTACTAGGTGTCCAGTTGCTCCCGCCTGGGGACAATTGCTCAGTGTTCTGGAGCCAGCCCCTTCAGCCCAGCCCCAACACTCTGGCCCAGGGGAAAAGGCAAGACACAACCTACAAAACACTTTGAGCCTGGGCACAACTGCAGCAGGCAGCCTTGTGCTGAGGGAAGGGCATGACTCCAGACAGGAGCTGTGCTGCAAATCCATCCTTATTTCCAGTACCAAAGTAGCATCCCAACTCCAAATTCCTCTCAGGTGTCCTAAAAATTAGATAATAGCAGACACCAGGAAAACCTGTTACAAAAGGCCAAAAGAAATAAAGAGGCAGAGGCAGGTAGCACAATATTTTTTCCCCATTTATAGCATCCTTTCTATCCTACTGGTATCTGTAGCTGCAGAGTTCCTGAACAGACAGGTAGGCACCAGCTGAGGACCAGGCTAGGAGGACAGAATAAGCCAGAGGAGGGAAGAAGAGATTCAAGATACTGAATCAACCCAGAAAGAAAAGCAAGCTACACATGTGACCCTCCAGGGCTCCACTCACCGACTGGCAGCCCAGGCAAAACCTCACAGACCAGCCTCAGCCTGGTGCTTCCTGAAAACAATCGGAGCAGCCCAGCATCTTATTTGCAAGTCAGCTCCCTCAAAGCAGACAGAACTGCCTCACTCACACTGGCAACATGCACTGGGTTATGCACCCAGGCCTCAGCAGGTTCTGTAATATGGCTGGGAAATACAATACACCTGTCCCAAATTAGAGTACTCAGGTTTATCTCATTTCAGAACCAGCTCACGGACGGGTAGAGAACAGATCAGCTGTAAGAAATTCCTTTTATTGTACAACTTGTTATTCATGGTCGGGTGAAACTGGCTTCAAAGGTGATCCCCGTGCACTCTAAGGGATATCTTCTTCTATCTAATGTAGTTTATACAAACCAAATTGGTTTTTGCTTCCAACATCTCTCTGCAGAAGAAAATCAATTTGAAGATGCAGCGGCTGTGATCTTTCAAGCTAAGGCTGCATTGCAAACACAGGAAATGTTTGGCAATGCAAAGCTGCAGACAGGACGAGTAATGCACATTATCAGCACACGTTCTGTGTCCAAATCAAGGTTTCACTTCTGAGGCACTGAATAATCCACTGCCTCTCTAATAACGCTTTCACTAACAGAAGCAAAAATACGTAGTGACCAGATAAGCAAATTTAACTCCTCTAGCATTCTGAGGCAGATATTTCAAGTCACCTGATGAGCAGTCAGTCAAAATAAAATCCCCTGGAAGTGCAGGGTGCTGACCCAATGCCCACCCAGGCTCTCTGCACCCCTGGAAGCAGGTGGTTTCAAATCCTTCTCAGAGGATTTGTAACATCTCTGATCGCTTCCCAGTCTCACATCTCCACAAATTCACTGTGCATCTTGTGAGCTTACCCCACTTCCCCCCTATCAGCTCCTGTGTCTGTCAGACCACCTGCCAGTGCTTCCCACCTCTGCCAAACCTCCATGAAAACTCCCTTTCACCTCAGCTTGTGCACAGCCTCCCCACATCAACTCCACAGTGATTAGTAAGGAGGTGAGAGCAGCCTCACAATGAGAAGCCCTCTCTCCCAACACTGCACACTCTTCTGTGAAATGACCGTTGTTGTCAGTGGCACCAAGCAGCCAAAATCCAGTAAAACTTCATAGAATGTTGGAAAAGACCACTGAGGTCATCAAGACTGAACTTGTAACAGCCACCTAAATCCTGTTGGCTTACCCAATACTCAAAGTTAACACCCTTGGATCAGGCTGTGTTTGGAGAAAACAATCCTCTCTGCTAGTGAAACCAGGCTGGATGTCCATGTGACCCAGGAATTATCTGCAGGACCAGAACTCATGAAAACTGTTCCAAATGTGCCTAACACAGACTAAACCCACGTTAAATGCCACAACAGCATCACGGTACCGGGATGTGGATCTCCATTAAAATAGGCTCAGGCAGCCTTTCCAAAGCTGAGAGGAGGCAGCATGGCATTGTATCCATCTGCTCCACAGCTACACAAATAGAGAGGTGGATTTCTGTGTCCCTCCATGGGCAGAGCTGGCTGGGAGCACACGATGTGTGTTTAATATCCAGTAACAGCGAGGCTCTACTGAAGGGCCCCAACAGCACTGAAGAGTTGCACGCTCTTCACTTTGCTCTGGTGCTGTTACAAACCTGAGCCCACGGCGCAGCTCTGAGCAGCTGGGGCTGAATGTGCAGCTCATCCAGACCCAGCACAGCCGCACACAGCCTCACGCTCCCTGAGCAGCCTGCCAGAGGACTCCAGCTGCAGCAGACAGCCACTACCCTACAAGAAAGCAACCCTCTCCCTCATACAGGGTAGGTAAAACTAAGACATTTTAAAGCTAGGAAGACTTTTATCAACTTGACCTTTAGATGGGAGTTTGCTTCTTCCCACTTCTCTCAGTTTGAGCGTCGGGAACAGGCCTGCCAGGACACTTCTGTCTGCAACCATCTCACAGCCCAAGCCGTGAAATCTTGGGTCCAGAAACTGCAGGGAAAAGTATGTTTACAATCAGTAAATTTGCTCACATGGAAGATCCCTTTTTTCCCCACTTTTCTCTTAAAATTACCTTAAACACATTTCTTCTGGCTTGCAGACTCCAAAACCTTTCAGCCAGAGAACAGCTCTGATATTGCAATTTCCTCCTTTCATTAAATGTATCAGGTTACATATAAGCTTTCAGAGCACCTTTTCCTTTCTCCCTGGGTTGATTGGTTGGTTTTACAACTGAATTTAACCCTGTAGAGTAGCAATGTGTTGTCTGGACCCTTCGTTCTTATAAATCACAGGAAAGCAAGAGCCAACAGTCACTGCAATAGGTAGTTTAAAGAGAATTGTTAGACAAGCACTGATGCAAAATCCAGCCTTGATATTCAGTCATGTTTTCTTCTGCATAACACACACCACCAGGTGGGATTTCCTTAGTGCCCTAGGACTATCAGAGAAAACAGAGTAGCCCCTACACCACAAAAGTGGCACATTTAAATCTCACTTTTCATCAGCTCTAAGCTAAAATGCAGCCCAATTCAAAACTTGATTAGATTAAATAGGAGAGGCAGGAGTTTAGAACGGGTTTTTATTCTTAGAGGGTTCTGAAGGCACTTCCAGAGATAACTGAACAGTGGACATACAGAAAAAATCCATAAACCTGGAATAATTCTGCTGGATATCAGCCCTTATGTCAAAACGCAAGCTGGACACTTGTACCAGAATTCCTTAAACTTCCCTGCCAATCGGGGAGGGGGAAAGACTCAGAAGAAGGGTAAAAGCAAGCAAAAGTCATGGGTTGAGACAAAGGCAGGTTAATAAGTGTAGGAAAATGGAAGAAGAAAACCATCTAAGTGATGCACAGGCAGTTGCTCACCACAGCACACCGATGCCTGCCCAGTATCCGAGCACACCTGTCACGGAAGAATCTCCTCTCCAGTTTTATTACTAACTGCACCATTATATGGCATGTAGTGTCCCCTTGGGTCCGCTGACCCAGCCTCTTGCCCAGCCCCAGCCTCCCCCCGGGACAGCAGAGCGAGACAGAGAAGGCCCTGGTACTGTACAAGCACAGCAGTAACTACAACATCACTGCACGTTATCACCAGTCTAAACCACAGCACCACAGCAGCTGCCATAAAGAAAGTGAACTCCATCAGAACCAGAACCCTGCGCAGGCAGCAAGGTCCCATGGGGACAACTTCAGAGGCTGCTAGGCCTTCCCCAGTCCAGGACTATGGGTATGGCATGAAACAGAAACTAATACTCTGCTTTCTCTCTGCTCAAAATATTCAGTCTTCACTAGAAGTTCAGGAAACTGAGGCAAGGAGCTGAAGTAAGCTATCCAAAGTCACTCCCAGAAGCAGAAAAAGGCATTAGCACTCAGGGCTGGTGCTTGTCATGAACCGCCATCCTTCAGCCTTCACGCCCCCAGCCCCATTTTCCTATGGTCTCACTGGATAACCTTCTGGCTGCTCACAGTATGATAATAAATGTCTAGGCAGGTAACAAACACAAAGCAAAAAAGGTGCATCTGTCATCAATGTATTTTAATAAGCAAAATAAACCTAAAGTTATAAGTTGGATTTGAGCAGCAGTTAACCTTTTGCCAACAAGATGCAAGCAGAAGACTTGCTGAATGCCACATTGGGAGTAACTCTGAAGACTGCTGGCCCGTTCAGCTTCCCAGGAGCAGGAACCCTCGGGTTCCTCCAAAAGCACTGCTGATCCACAGGGCTCATCTCATTCCTTGGATCATGAAACAAGCTGCAGTCCGAGAGTTACAGCCACCCACCAGATTGTCAAGTGGCTGCTGCTCCCAGTTCTGTTCAGTACCTGGTGGCTTTGGGGCCTGCAAGAGACTTAGCCAAGTGGCACTGCTCTAGTGTAGGGGCCAGTCTGCTTGGTGTCACCTTCCCCACTGCCTGCCTTCCACTCCCCCCAAACAAGCTCACAGGCATCACTTTAGCACATGCTTTACAACAGGAGGGGCTGGCACAGCTTCTGGATTTCACAAAATGCAATAAGCTGAGAAGTTGCTCAAATAACTTCTTCCTAGAACACACCTCTGCAGGTCTCACAGGTCTGTGTGCTCAAGCACACACACGTATAGCGAGGTAGCTGTTTATGTTAAGACAAAGAAGAGCACGAGCTGTTTAGAGAGCTTTGGCTGTCAGCAGAATAGATAGTTTTGGCTTAGGAGGATGATAACAACACGAGATAGGTCTGAGGTCCTGGTCATAGTACACCATAGTACACCACTATGTACCACATCAGCTGGGCACTGAACTTCACAACTGATGTGAAGTTGTTCCTCTCTAAGTTCTCAGGCCTGAAGAGCCAGCGGCTGGACAGCCCCAGCTGCAAGCGCAGTGTCGGTGTGAACACATTAATCTGCAAGCTCTTGGGAGCCGCTTTCCCTTTGAGACTAGACCAGGGATTACTACTGCTGGCCTGTCATCACCACTTTGAAAAGAAGGTTTGATATTTCCCAGCAGGAGCCCAAGGTCACTACCCTTTTGTGGTGAAATATTCCATTCTCACACTTCCCTTTGTTTCCTGTGCAAAGTGGTGGCATGGAACAATGCCACCACGAAATGACAGCCTTCTCCAGCCCTCCCTAACAGCATCCTTGAGGTCTGCACCGAGGGAACCTGATTCAGTTAGAAATCACTGCAACACACGGAAAGCGCTTAGACCCTGTGACCTATTGTAAATAAAGAGTTATATTGGCTCTGCTTCTAAAGCCAGGGAGATTTACACAGACAGCATCCTCCCAGCACGGAGGGAGGAGAAGCAGAGGCAGTAAAATCCTGAAAGCCAGCAATTTACTCGAGGGATGCTGAGAGCACTTGAAGGCTCAAAGCTTGCGGTATTTTACCTACAGTTTAGAGCACAGGGAACAAGGAGGAGGATTTTCATTTAACCCTACATTTTTAGAGACACAAACTGTATTTTTTTCAAGTCACGTTGAAGGCCCTGCAGAAGTTCTCTTTGAGAGTTTTTCCTGCAGAAGTGCTGCCTGTGCAGCTCTGGGTGATTCACTGCCTGCTCCCCCCACTGTGGTGAGATCTGCTCTGAAGGACAGGCTGGAGATGACCCTCTGGTCTTCTCCTGTTCCCAGGACCCCTTTGAGGCCTCCTGCCCCATTCTCCATTGGTAGTCACCTCACTCCCACATACCAATAGTACCTGACCCAACCTCTGGTTAATCTCAAAAACCTCGGGAAATTATTTCTACCAAGTCTGCACGCGCTGAAAGGCTTTGGGAGAGAGCTGTTCCGTGACCTAGGGCTCCCTGTTTACAGGTGTGACTGGGGGAATCCCAAAACCTTCTTCAGTAGTTCACATCGTGGGCCACAGGACACCTGGGAAGCAAACCCAGGGCATATCCCCTTTCCTTCCTCAGAGTGGTCTGTAGTTCTAAGTGCTGTCTCCATTCCGGCAGCAGCAGGGCTTCCTCGGAGTCCCCTCTTCTGTTGTCAGGAAATTGGGAAACACAAATACAACACAATTACCTTCAATTACCAAAAATATTAATTTTATGCAAGAGAAGTGAAAATTGGACTTATTCCAGATCTGAAGCAGTGAGAGACACAGTGAGATTATAGGGCAGTTTTCAGTGACCAAGGCTCGCTCGTGGCCTTCAGAGAGGAGAACTAATCATGTTACTGCCTTTCTCACCAGCTTCACAGCAATTTATATCCTTTAATTCCACACACTGAACGCTCTGTTTGCTTGGGCTTTGGAGAATCAACAGTCCCCTGTGCAGCTGGCACTGAGCAGGACTGTCCCATTACTTGCTGTTTTGATCCTGGCTGCAGCTGTAAATGACTGTCCTGCCTCTGCACAGACTACACGGATCAGGCAGGAATTCAAACGTGCAGCACGGCTCCACCCCCACTGTCTGCAGAAGTCAAGTTCATCCACAGCTCTGAAAGTGCAAAGATAATCCAGTGTTTTCCACTTGATCCCAGGCAATGTTCCTTGGCACATCCCTCCTTGCACACTGGCCTGACCCCACAAAAGCTATCAAGACGCTTATTTTGCTAAGTCCAAGTTTCCTTTCGGTCCCCAAGGCTCTTCTGCCTGTGTTTCCAGAGAGATTAATAAATACTGTGCATACTGGACTGTTGCAGGGCCCACGGCAGGAGCCCTGGTATCTCCCTAAAACATTTCGAGTTTGGTTTTCTGCCATCCCTTCTCTGAATGTATGACCCTTGACAGGTCAATACCAGTTGCAAGCCTTGCAAACGATATCCATTTTTCAACCTGGAGTGCCACGTCCTTACTTTTGTTTGAATGATTCTTCTCCTGTCCCATGATACACAAGGACTCCCAGTAGTTTTTCGTTTCAGCTCTACTGAGTGCATCCTGGCTGTATGTGGCTACATCTCCGCGCTCATCCCGACGGTGTAAGTTCTCCAGCAGGTCAAGACATCACCATGTCCCAGCGCTGACTCATGGCGGTGCTCTCACAAGGGTTGATGACAAGCTCTTTGGTGCTCTCGTTTGTGTCCCCAATCGTCTCAGTGTCCAAACAAAAGCGTGAAGCTACGTGCTCAATGTGTGACCCAACCTTACCCCATCGCTGAGGAGAGACAGACACAAGAGGAGAAACAGGTGAACAAGTTTGCTCCTTCTTATGCTTTTGCTGTACTGTTCCAACAGCACAAGGACAGTCACCGCGAAGCCCTTGTGGCCTGGCACACACAGCGTCCTCTATCCCCCAACCAAAGCACGCACCAAGTGTTTCTCTGATCAGGAGTGCGCTCATTTAAGCTCAGCCTCTGCCTGGCTTCAGGGAGATAATGTATTACTAACAGCTTTTCCCCAGGTCACTGGTTCAAATGCCAGCTCGATGATTAACTGCAGGGAGATGTTAGCATCTGCTGGCTGACTGGCAGCCCATGTGAACTCAATTGCCAGTTCGGGTTTGCCTGCTGTAGATAAGTATCCAGATCACCACCCGCGCTAATAGACATCCTTATCAACACACTCATTTATGAGGCAAAGGGCTGAACAGACCAGAGCCTGTACTCCCAGACAGACGGCGTTTCGCAGATGAAGTCAGAGCACGCATCTGGTTTGATGTGCAGTGATACTGAGTTGAGAGAAAGGTAATTGCAAAGAAAAGGGGGATCAGTGAAAGGGCTCACCTGCTTGTTGTCACCTTCTCTGCAAGGCGAGAGCACGACCTGGGAGCCAGGGAAGAGGGTGTACACGGACAAGCAGAGCTGCTGCTGGTGGACTTGGTGGTTGTACGTGTATGTCCATTCCTGGAGAGAGGGAGAGATCAGGATCGATTCTTGGTGCTCTTTCATCTGGAAAGCAACCACTTTGGCTTGCATCTTGCCCCTTCGGAAACCGAGCACAAACCTCACTGACTTCAGGAGGCACCAGGACATGTGACTAGGGTGTTTCAAGCCTGCCCTAAAACTGCAGCCATCAGTGGGGATTGCAGGTACCAAAGAAAATATCCACAAAAGCTGCTTGGAGAAAATGGCTCACAAGGTAAAGGATTTTGTAGACAGAAATGTGCTCTGGGTAGGGAAAAGGAAGTGGAAAAACAGCAGAAGAGACAGAAATGCGCAGCCACATAATGTGCAATTCTCTTATTCCCAGTGAGAACAGCAAAAATGGTTTCGTGATCAGCGGCAGGAGAGGAAGCGATATGTTTGCAATTCCCAGGATTCTGTTCCCAAATATCAGAAAATGCAGGGAATCTCTCTTTACTACAGAAGAGGGGGCCCTCATGAAGGGCTGCCACTGAAGGAATAGAGGAGACACTAGTATCAAAGAAGGACCAAACTCCAAACATTTGCTTTCCTGGCTTGCTATGACCATAGCTGTTCCTGCTCCTGCTCCCCTGGGCTGGCCTGGAGCTGTTCATATCTGCTGCTTTTGATATTCAGCTGTTCTTTATCAGTTCCTCAGCCCAAGGAATAATCTTTGTCCTGTGTAAGGCTTACCATACAACAGGGGCTCTCTCTTGGATTCTCTCTCCCACCCGTGGATAGGGTTTTTGGGAGAAAAGCAGAAGAGGCTGACTAGGATTTCCAAATCTACTGGACAAAGCATTATGTACATACAGATATACAGCTTAGCCCAGGGGCATTTTACAGAAATTTATTCCAATGTTTATTCAGAAATTTATTCCAATGTTTATTCGAACATTTTCTGTCATCCAGCTGTGCTCCTATTACCCAAGAGCACCTCCTGAGGCTGTCCAGGCAGGGTCATCTCCCTGCTATTTCTGCATGGACACAAGCAGGAGAGCCACTTTGGCTGCTTGTGCATAATCCCAGGGAGTGACTTCTGCAACAAGTTTCTTGCTTAGAACTTAAGCTGTGTCTGGAAAAAAGAAAGGTAAAATCTGCTCTAGGAGACTGCAACCCTTTCTGGGTGCCAGGGGGGAAGCAGAGAACGGCTGCCCTGATCTCAGAGCCAGGATGCCTACAGCCCCCTCCAAAGCAGAGGCTTTGGGCTGCATTAGCACGAGTTATTAGAGCAGGATAACACTTCCACCCCTGCATTTGTCACCATCAGCAGCTGTAACTCTTCTCCCTGACTTCACAATAGACAGTTATAGGCATTTAATTCCTGGGAATAGAAATCCTTCTCCATTCAGTTTCTTAGCCACTAGAAGGGAAAACACGCTTTTGCACAACAGGGTCAGATCCTCAGGACTTCATGCTGTGATCCTCACACCCCACGTTTCCTAGCCTACTCCTTCCCACTAGCTAATGGAAATTGAACCTGGCTTCTGCACAGTCTGCCCACAGGCTTCTGAGCAGGAGTTGCCAGGATGTCGGCACATAACCAGCAGACATTTCCAAAGCCGCAGCCTGCACACGAAGTGCTTCTGGCAAACGCTTCTTGTCAGATGGAGTAGAGTTTACCTGATCCTACAGCAAACGTGTTCCAGACATCCCAACCATCCCAAACCACCAGCCTGGGAAATCAGGTGCCAAATTACTCCTCTGTCCATGAGGAACCAAGACAAGGGCAAGCTCCAACACCTTTTCTCAGTGTCCGCACTGCTAAAGGCTGCTTTGAAAGCATGCTTTGTGTTTTTAACCAATTGTTTGTCATTTTAGGTCATGACAAGGCCTGAGCTGCACCCATGAGGCTCCTCAGCAGCAGTGAGCTGATCCTGACTAATCCTGCACACAATGGATCCCCCAGCTAATGCAGAGAGTGGGACTTATTGGCCTCTTAACCCCCTTGCTTCACAGGAATGCTGCTCCCATAGCTTCTCTATGTTCTTTCTCCAGGCCAAGTTCTGTTCAAGCCTTTCCAGGATTCACATCCTCTTAAGGCAGGACCACCCCCTCACTTAACAAAGCACCATGGGATGGACAGGGTGGTGGTAACCGTCTCTTCAGAGCTGCTCTTCGTTACTGGAATCTAGGCCTACAGAGCTGGACACACGTGTCATCAGTTCGACAGTGGCTGCTGGATCTCCCCTCCTACTCCCAGGCTGTCTGGCTACTGTCTTCATCCAACCTGACTGATTTCCACACAGCTCTTTTGTTTGGCTGGAATGACTTTGAATGGAAGCCAGTCCTGTTGGAAATGTTTTATCCAGTTTAACCATTTCTTGCCTCCCTTCAGCCCTAGAAGAAAGCCAAAGAAAATGATGCAGAAAACAAAGAAATTTTAGAGGGGAAAAAAGGTCACCAGAACCCAAAAGGATGCACTAAAAACTCTGAGTTAAAATACAGGCAAATGGCCAGGCAAATATTTCTCTTAGTTGATCTCATTCCTCATTTGTATCGGTCAGGATGAAAATTCCTGGGTTTTTTTTCCCCCAAGAAACTCCCTAATCATCTACGCACTGAGCGCTCCCACAGCCAGACAGAGCAGCACCAGCAGCCTGTCTTTACACAGGGTGACGTGCGACAGCTCAGAACTCACATCTGGCCCCAGGATCTCATGCGGGTAGTGCTGGTAAAGGGCAAGGGCAGCCTAGCAGGGAGGCAGCTACAGAAGGGCAAATGCTACCAAATCAGTGCTGCTAACACCGGTAACAAAGGATGGGGATGGGCAGGGTATTTCTGCAACACTTACTGAAAGCCAGGAAGCCACAGCTCTGATTTAGCTAAGCCTGTTTCTCAAATAATGAAGCTGAGGTCAAATGAGATGTGACTTCAGTATGTTAAAAAGTCCAGAGAAGCTGTGGCTGCCCCGTTCCTGGAGGTGTTCAAGGCCAGGTTGGATGGGGCCTTGGGCAGCCTAATCTAGAGGGACATGTACCTGCTTATTGCAGGGGCAGTTGGAACCAGACAATCTTTGAGGTCCCTTCCAACCCAAACTATTCTATGATTATTGCTCTATTCTGGTATTCCAAATACGAAACCAAGTAGCACTCAGGACTGATGCATCGTGTCTCCTACACAGCCTGGTCATTACAACCCCCAGGTCATCCACAAGTTCAGGCACTACACCTGTGTAGTTAAAATATAAAACTAAAATACATGAAAATTACCACTTCCCACTTTCATCTGAAATATTCTCCATTTGTACAAGTAACAGAGAAGGATAACAAAGACAAAGAAAGATAAGAAGAAAGGTTTCTCTGCCTGTGCACCAAGTGTAGCAGCTCAGCAATTTGCAGTACATTTTTCCACTGTCGTGCAGAACTACCTCTGGATGCACACAAGAAATGCAGCTGCCCCCGGTGGGAAGCGCTGACCCACTGCAAACTGCTGCAGAGTCAGAACGGGAAGATGAAAAGTTTGTGGCATGAAAAAAAAAATATCCAAAAATATCTACTGCGCAGAAATGTCAAAACAAAATGCATTTGATGGGAACGAAACAACCCAACTAGATGGCGTGACATTTTTCATTTTAAAGCATCGCATCAAATTGATGTCTCAAAGACCAACGTCATTTCATTTTGAAAAGCCAGTTTTTGCAGCAGCGTTTCCTATTCCGCTCTTCCCAGATTTTCTTCAAAGCACCCAATTCATTCAAAGTTGCAATTGTCACTGAAACACTTTTTTTTTTTTTCCCTTCGGCAGAGCTGGCCCTGCAAAACATGCTGACCAGCTCCCACCAGCTTGCTTCACTCGCTGGGTGCATAAAATGTCCAGGCAGCGGTGGAAGAGAGAAAATGAATTCTAAAACCTGGAAACGAGTTAAACTGTAAGAACTGTAACAATGCTGTGTATGGACTGTAACTACATGGTGTAAATATTATAACTACGTGGTGCCTGCATTTATATTTATTGTATTTTCTGAAAGGACTAAAACCCGAATAGTCAATGTTGGTTTTACCAGGCTGTGAAAAAAAATACTGTTTTCCTGACTGAAGGCAGGCTCAGAAACGCATGCAGAAGAGATGCAGATAACAAGATGCTTCGTTTGCACACACACACAGCAGGGACACTTCCAGCAGCACCTCCAGGCTGGGCCCGTTCCCTATGTAGTGACCTGTTTTCAGTGTGTAACTGTGAGGGTTAAGGATGCACAGTCAAGTGGAAGCAAGCACACATCGCCTATTAAATCACTTCACAGCAGCCTGGAGAAGCGAGTGATAGTTATCTCCCTGCTTTACAGACGGGAACAGCGAGAGAACTTTCTGACAGGCCCAAAATCACAAAGGCAGCCTGACACATAGGCAAGTTTTGAAGCCCTGGCTTCAGGGTCTTGCTCCAGTGACTCCACTGCAAGGCACGTGTGCCTGCTCCTGGCTCTAATATCTCCTAGAACGCCAATTCACACAGCTCTTTCTCATCCCAATGAGACTGAAAAGAACAAGACCATCCTCATTAAATTCTCACTAGCTTAATGGGCAATCTAATATTGAGAGAACGCAGATGACGAAGTTACAAATACCACTGTGGTTCAGTGCATTTTGAAACAAATAAGGCTGAAAGATGAGATGAAATTACAGCTCTCTGCCTTTCCCTTGTCTCTGTAGACAACAGCGCCTGACGTTCCTGAGCAGCAGTAAGGGCTCAGCACAGAGAACCTGTCAGCCCTGTACAGTGGCTCCTGCACTCACCCCCACGCTGCCCTATGCTCCACTGAAGTGGGGAGGACTTATCACGCTTCAATTACATTCTGCCTCAGGGAACAAACTGGTAGAACACATAACCCTCCAACAAAGCTTTAGAAAACCTAAGAAATCATCCTAAAGCCACCCTAGACCCTCCTCTTCAGCCAGCATCATGGCATACACAACACAACTTACCTGTGCCGGTGCCGCAGTGCCTTTGCTTCTGATACAAGGATTTAAGCTCAGGACAGGGAACTCTTGGGTTTCAGACTTGTGCGACTCCAGGCAGTTCTGCCTTTGCTTGATCATCCCAGTCTGGTAGAGCGATTCCTCGGGAATCCTGCAGGAACAGCATAGAAACATCACCCCTACTGCCCCAGGCACACAGAACGCTCCAAGGAAGGGTCAGTGGGTGAGGATGTTGCAGTCCCACCATTTCACCTTCAGAAAACAAGAGTGGGGAGATCTATTACAGCACCAAACCACTGAGAGCAGGACAGAGGTGCCACAGAAGAAGCACTCAGAGATGGACAGAGGGGGAAAAATGGCACTGCACAAGGCAATCAGAGGAGCAGGAACAGATTGTGAGCAGGCTGAAGGTCAACCTTCAGCTTGCAGGAGTAGGGAACTTTATCACAAACTGCCACAGAGTCCTGGCATTCCCTGTGAGTGCTGCTGTGCAATGCCACTTGCAACAAAAAAAGCAAGAAAACAGCTATAAATCATTTTCACTCTGTGATTCTCCACTCAGCCATCGCACTAGGAGATCCCTGGAGGCATCTCCAGAATTTTGCACCCTGAGGATGGCTTCTGATAGCAACCCACAGAAGGGGTGTGATGGTTTCTGGAGTAATTTTGGTGACTAAAAGGGATCTGTGCAAGAGCAGATGTGGAAGCCCTGGACTGGTCGGACTCGATGATTCTGGAAGTCTTTTCCAACCTAGTGATTAAGTGATTCTGTGAAGCGCACGTTAAGGAAAACATCAGGCTATGAGTAGGGCAGAGCCATGTGGATACAGGTCATGAGCTCCTAGGGGGGATAGTTTCGCAACGGAACAGCCTCGAGTGTCACAGAACAGTGTGAAAAGACTGGAACTAGGTGCTTCTTTTGTAAGCAAGAGTCATTCAGTACTGCAACAACCCACCACAAGTGACAGGGTTTTTTCCACCTTGGGATACTTCTGTAAGGAAAACTGGCTGTTTCCCTATGCAATGTGTCCCGCAGCGTGGGCAGGGGGACACCTGAGAAAGCCCTGAGAGGCAAGAGAAATAACTCTCTAAGAGGAAAGCTCTTGGGCAGGAGGGATGGGGCATCCCGTTGGCCTGCTCGGACAGGTAGAGATCATGCATCCATACCGAAGTTCAGGATAAACATTTTCCAGGTACCACTTGAAACTGTGGCATTTCAACGTCTTCCGCAGCTCCACTCTGCTCTGGATGCTGTGGGAAGACAACATCGTAGAAATATGATAGAAATCATGAAGGTGAGATTCAGTGCCCCAGAAAAGGGAGGCTGAGAGAAACCCAACAGATACGCCCAGAGACCAAACACAGGAGCACCAGCAGCTTGGTTTTCTGCTCCCTTCTGCATGAACTTGAGTGGTCTTTTCGATCTCTGTCTCTGGAGGGCTCACTTGGTACACTGGTATGATGACGTACTATTGTTTTAACATGGAACCTGTGGTCTCGTGGATGAAATGGTTCATGGAAAAGTACCATCATTTAAAAATTGTATCAAAACAAGGTGTGCTAACTGCTCCAAGATCCTCTGAAACACAGTGCTCCTGACAGGGAGGACATTTCTGACTGTGCACAGAACAAATGACAAACTCCATGCACACAAAGCACTTGCTCCTTTCCAACAGAGCTTTAGTGGGCCAAACATTTGATTGCTTTCCTGCCCCTCAGCTGCCAGCAAGACCTCTGAGCTCTTCCTGCCAAGCTCCATGCTGGGACCAGAAATACTAGTGCATAACAGCAAGTGCAGGACACAGGCAGAGGGGTGCACGTGGTACAACCACAGGGTGTGTAAATGAGCTGTCTGTGTTCCACTGCTGCGCTGACAGTGTCTGTCCCCATCAGTATTTCACTAAGTGTTACTACAGAGGCAGGTGTGTTTCTGCAGGGTGACATCAGCGTGAGCACCACAGCAGCAGGCAGGGGCAGGCAGCAGAGATACTCACTTTCCAAAAGGCCTCCCTTGGGCTGCGGGACGAGCTGCATAGTAGTACCGCTTGAACTCATCCATCCACACCTCTGCAGTGCGCTTGGTGTTCCTGAGGCAATGGAAGACAGGTGAAACCAAGGAAGACCCCGAAGTGACATCATCTACAATGCATCCACTAATCCATCCTGCTTTTCTCCCACCCTCAGCCTGTTCTTTGGCTTTGCCCAAACCACCGTTGAGCAAACCAACTCCCCACTACTGGAGAAGATACTCCTCCTCCCCATTACTCCAGGAACCAAATACAACAGGCCAAAGCTTGGGTGAAGAATTCACCACTTCAAACTCAGCTGGATGCTTTGCATCCACCAGACTCGGAACTGAAGCTCTCCTTAAGCATCACTTCCCAGGCAGGCATGCCTAGGGTTTTATTTAGAGGTGAAAATGAAGCTCCAAAAAGTGGTGCAAAATCTGATAAAGACGGAAGGCAAATATTTAATTTATGTCAATCCTGTATGAACCTTCCTGCTTCACACTCCTGGATGTCACAGAGGCAAATTTCAGCATTCAAAACTTGAGAGAAACCACCTTGGCCACAGTGCTGTAGCATAAATGTCCACCTTCCACACCAGCCAGGTGTCTGCGGAAGGTTTATGAATCTTAGGAAATCTGCTGTTGGCCTCAGACGGTTCTAATGCTCCTTGCAAATAGCTTTGTTGCTCCGTGCCTGTCCCTTCCTGCGTCAGAGTAGTCCTCCAAGCTCCTGCTCCAAGGCAGGCCAGTGTCTCCAAGCTACTGCTACACCATGAAGCTGCCAGTGCCACAGGGCAGGCTCTGGATCCAGCCAGGTCCCACGTGGTCAGAAACAGAGAGCACCTGCACGTGAAGCCAGCACAGCACCAGAGCCCAAGCTGTCTCGTGCTGAAGCAGAGGCTGTGCGGAGAAAAATCAATATCTGGCTAGAAAGGTGGAGATATTTTTTTGCTAACGTCTCTGTTTAAAACAGAAGTGCCATAAAGCATCAGGTTGCCAGAAGCTGCTTCTCCTCCCAGCCTATATACCATAATATTACCTTTAAGACTGATCGATACCGTAAGGTCAAAAAAATCCCAGCTCCTAACGCCTACAGATACATTTCTCCAGACAGCTTTTCAGTCCCTTGCTGATTCATGATGCTTCTTCCTCTTGCCTTAAGGCCACCACATTAGTCTACAGGCTCTCGTTCAAGAGATGCACAAGTCACAGTGCCTGCCATCTGTACCTAACCTTCCCCAGTATGCAGGGCTTTTCTGTCTGCCTGCCTGATCTCTTTGGGTTTTAGAAGAGAAACAGGGCTAGATGTCAAGGCTTACACTGAGGCGTTGACCCAGACCTCCCTAAGGTCACCATGCGTCTGTGTCCAAGGTGCTGCCAGAAAAGCTGTTCCCGTTCAAGCTCCACTCCCTCCTCCTGCGTGTGACGCAACGACAACACTGCCTTTTCACTCAGGTTAGCACAACTCCAACAACGGAGTTTCCTACATCCCAGCCTCTTCTGTACAAGTCTTATTTCACTACTAAAAGAAGAGCCACCATCAAGATTCTCGCATTTCCGCTCGCCTCCTTGATGTCAGCAACACCCCATGCCCCTCATCACCGCCGTTTTGAAGCAAGGGCACAAGGTCCCCTTCCTTTCCATGCACTGCGTGGTGGAAATCGCACACCAGCTGTAACCAAGAGATGCAATTTGCACTCCCATTTGCTGTCTCCAGCACAGCATGGGGAAGCTGCAGAGAGCCGGGATAGTGGTAACCCCGCTGCAGGCGGCTGGGTCTTCACAAACACTGGCGGCTCTTCCCAGCACTGTGGAAGCCGCACTAAATGGAACGCCTGGTGTGTAAACACACAGATGCAGTTTAGCTGAGAAACAACCCGGCATTAAGTGTAACCACCCTTGGCGTTTTTCTTTGTCATTTACTTAACTAACAACCTTCAGCCTCATGCTGTGAAAGAGGAGGGAATCCTTTTCCTGGCTTCACGAGCTCCTCCCATCATCCTTCCCATGCTGATTCTCACTTCTGTTCTACCTCCTTCCTTGCCTGCTGTTCCCAAGACCTTGGCCCATTTCAGGCAGATGTTCTGATTTGGTCTCCGTTCCTGCCTGCGAGGACAGACTGCCTTCAGCTGGTGCCCCCGCCAGCAGGGGACGGCCCATCACTGCCTGGAGGCAAAGCTGCCTGCTCAGGAATACTGCTCAGCTCCTCTCTCCAACAGGCATTGGGAAACACATTTTCTAGTTCAGCTAAGGCAAGCTTGGCCCTCAGCTAAGGCCACTGGGTGTTGGCAGCCACTACTGGCAACCTGGATTCAGGTCCTTACAAAGACATTCTGATGACCTCAGGGTCAAACCCATGTGCTGTTGCGGTCGCTACTGCCCGGGGAGACAGTGGGGCTGCCCCTCCAGTGCAGCACTGACACACAATACTACAGAGCGTCCTACTTCTGTCATGTTCTTGACAGTGAGAAATCCTAAGGGCGAGACGTACTGACTTGCATTTTCTCTACCTCAGGAGATTCCTGCCTAGGGATATTTCAATTTTTTCCTAACAAACTTTCCTTCTCCTCTTCTCAGGTCCCTCCTCCCCACGAGGCAAAACTTTATTCCGCTTCACAAAAACTAAGCAAGCATGAAATACCTACCTAATGTACGTATTGGCGTTTCCCTCTGGAAAGACATACGGATGCTTCTTCCGGAAGACATGTCCAACGCGGCTGCAGGGGATGATTTCCAGGCTCCCTCCACACATCCACACACGGAAAGAGATTTCTACAAGAAAAGCAGCTTCAGCATTTTGTCTTTCTGTCCTAGAGCAGGCTGGATCCTGGTGTTGCCTCTCACTTTATCTTCTGCAGGGGTGAATCAATTACCAGATGGGCTTTCCTAGGCACAACTCCCTTAAAAGCACATTTCAAAGCTTCTTGCAATCTGTTTGAAGTCAGTGCACTTCAAACCTACCTACAACACAGCAGGAGCCAGCACAACGGCAAGAGCAAGACAGTAAAGAGGTCCCATTTCACACAACCCCGCATACACTCTAGAATCATCTTGCCAGTTTTGTGCTCCTGTAATTACTTCCACACTGCCTGTTGTAGAGTGACTTTCCTCTGAAGGGCTGTCAAGTTGACCAGAAGAGACCATGAATTCTGTTTGTTAATGACCGTAACTGCCAGTATTGCTATGAATCCACCATTCATGCTGCAAAGTCAACTGAGAGCTGCACATCCATCACCTGCCCCAAATGGACAGGCACTTACCCTGCCCAAGACGTGCTCTGACGGCGAGTGCCACGCTGTGCTTCAACACGGCACATGCCTTCATGCAAAGGTCAGTGGTGGGAGGGATTATCTCAACAAGATCTGGATAAGCTGTCAGGATGGAAAACATCTCCCTGCTGTCCCCAGCTACTCTCTGGCTGGTCCACCAGGTCCTTCTGGAGGAAAACAAGCCTGTGGCACAACTGATGGCAGAAGTTACAGGACTCCTGTCAGGGAGCTGGATGAAATCCTAGCTGGCGAGGCAGGGTGGGTGAGCAGAATGGCCAATCTAATGGCTCCATCTGCTCCCAGTGCCTGTGAAGCTATGAATCTGCAGCTCTGTTGTCAGAAAGTCATGTTTAGACAGAACCAGCATGGGAAAGGAACGATGTTAAATAGAAAAGGCTCCTGTGGTTCTTTGCATCCCATTTTATCATCTGTTGACACTACAGAACTACGTGTTGTGTATATTTACTCCCAAACTACAAATTCCTTTTTGCTTCCCCCAACTTTTAACTACAGAAGTCAGGCAGGAAGCCACCCACTGGTTCTGCTGGCTCCTGCTCGCAGCCACCTCTCCACGGACACCAGCACAAGGACGACTTGTCCCCAGGCTGGATGTGGGCAAAGTGCCTGAACGAGGAAGGCCATTTGGGCAGTATGGACAGGAGTATTCCTCCTTTGCGAACCTGCAAAGCTGCCACCTCTCCAGAAACAACTCGCAGCTTCAAGGAGCAAAGGAGAACTGGAGTCCAGACCTCTAAAGCCACATCCTCTTGACAGACTCAGCTCAGCCATGAGGTGCATGTCGCTGCAGAGGTGCAAGCTGCCTGCACAGCACTCCTGTCCCTGCTCCCAGCACACCTGCCTGCTCCTGAGCTGATGGAGACGGGAGGCTGGATAGCCACAAAGCCCTCTCAGCTTGATGCTTGGGTCCAAAAATGCAGGGCCTTGGCCCCATTCCATCCTCAACAGCTGCCCCAGCAGCAGGGGCCAGCAAAAGCTGGGGTGGGAAAACACAGCACAGAGAAGCATCGTTTTCCAGAAATCCCTTCCCTTCCCTGCTATGTTTACAGGAAAGAGCTGCAACAGCATCTGGAACCTCAACACCTTCCCCAGTGCTGAGTATACAGAAGCAACTAAAACGTGCCCTTGTGCCATGTCCTGGTGCTATATTGGGAGCAACCTTAATCGCAGCTGCAGGGAGAGGAGATTACAGCAGGATGCGGCCACTCTAAGCTGCTGTGCTTGTTCCCCTCGCACGGGGCTGCTGCTCTCATTGCCTGTGTCACAGCGTTGGCCACACCACTGTAGGGTGGTGTTCAATCAAAGAGAACACTGAGCCCAGTGCCTGCGAACCACAGCGTGGCTGCTGCCTTGTGTTCTCCCTTCTGGTCCCTCTGCTCAGCCTGGGAGAAAAGCAGCTCTGAAGCACTGTAAGGGAAGGACCTGCAGCACTCAGACCCTGATGGGTGAGACGGGGTCTGCTGGGCTGCTCAACAGACCTGTGCTTTCTCACTGCTGCATTAACTTGCCTGGCCCACTGTTGGCCTTTTCCCTTTGTGTCACACCAGCACCTGTTTTTTGAGACCAGCCTCCTGGGGCACAGTGCCAGTAAGGGAAACCTTGTGCTCTGTAGGTCAGGCCATAACCCAAGGCATGGAGCACGACGCCTGCCCTTGCAGGGCCCTGGAGAGGCTGCCAGGAAGGAGCTTTCCCAGAGGGCAGACAGACTGCCTGATCCCTGCTCCTCTCCCAGGAGCAGCTCTGCTGGCTGCTGGTGGAGAACAGCGACAAGCAGAAACGGACAGCGGGTCAGGCGCAGTGCGACAGTCCCTTTCCTGTCTCGTTCCCCTCCCAAATCCTTTGTTTGGCCTGTTGGCCCAGCAAGGTAGGTGGGAGGCCTGCTGTTCCCTCTGAGGTGTCAGAGACACCTTGCTCAGAGGAGCAGATGCTTCAGGTCAGAAGGGCAGTAAGACATCCACCCGCAGAGAGAAAGCACAAGGGCAAGAGATCCCACTGCACAGCAAGATACAAATAAATAAAATAGGGTAGAGGAAAAAGGGATACAAAGGAAGCAATGGTGACAGGCAGTGATGGGTCACAGCAAGGCAGCAGCATCCCTTCCCTTGGATGACTGACAGCGTCACTTTATGCGTTAAGACACAAGGTCCGTCCTTCCTTGCCAGCCACACTCCCCAGAGGTGTGAGCTATTAAAGCCAGGTTCTCATCTATCTTCCTGACATCAAGTGCCTCCCTCTTCTGTCACGGATACAGACAATTCCTCTGATCTGCAGCATCAATGCAGCTTCAAAGTGAGAACAGCCCAGGCTGATCCAGCTCCACCTGACGCAGGGAACACAGACAGGCTGTTACCGCTTTCATGTGCCCTCTCCAGTTTGCACGCAGGAGATTTCTCAAAGCCTGTCCTGCCCAGCAATAACGGGCAGAGGCAACTGAATTTAGGTCAGCTCTCAACCTTCTTTTTGTGTGCAGGATAAACCATAGCGTGAAGGAGAGCCTGGCAGCGCTCGGTCATCCTGTGACACAGGAATGGGGAAGCAGCCTGGTTACTTTGCCACCTGCCTGCAGCTCGCCCTGCAGCTCGCCCGTGGAGCTACTGTTCCAAGCACTCTACACATTCTGTGAGGCGCCCATGCCTCAGTACACAGCTCTGAAATGCTGTCATCAGACTACGGAGGGAGGTACATCCTTGCTTTATTAATGAGAAAATAAGATCAGGAAGGAATAGGATGATGTGTGTGATGTTCTCTCATCTCTTGTTAGCACCAAAGCTGAAAAAACTCTGGGTTTCCAGCTGTTTATCTACAGAAAATGAACCCAGCATGGAAGGTAGCAAGTACCAGCAATTGCTTAGTTCCCGTTATTTGGGGCTGTTGGATCCCTTACTCATCTGAGACCATAAACCTATGAACGCAGAGCATCCAAAGCAAACTCCAAAATGACTTTGTCTCCATCTGGCATGACACAGGCAGAGAAGCCAACACAGCAAGGTGCAGGAGGAAGCAGAGTGACTCACCAAAGTTCTCACCGCCCCATATGTCCATGGCACTGTCGTACTTCCCCAGGTGGTTGAACCAGGCTTTGTCAATCACGAACAACCCTCCAGCAATGATGGGAGTCCTGTGGGATGGGTAAGGGAAGAGGGGACACGCTCTCAAACACGGCTACAGCACCTGGTATGCACAGAAGCAGTCCTCCCCTTTGCCTCCTTTTCCATCATCAGGACGCTACCTGCATATCTCCTTCTAGCCAAATAAGGACAACACACCTCTGAAAGCATTGGAGCTTTTCTTTCATCGGCCTTTGTATTTTGCTGTCGCTCATAAATCGCCCAGCACTTAGTGACTGGCTAATGCACTCATCAGCACAACTCCTGCAATCTCAAAGTTCACAGCACTGATTGTAGGCTTCTGCATCAAAAATGCACTTAGCACTGGGGGGGTTATTCAGTCAGGTGGGCTTTTTGCCTGGAGACAGCCTGTTAAGAGCTACATTCCACTGGGGAGGGGAAAGTAGAGCCAGTTCAGAAGGGCTTTTTAAAAGCCATCTCTAGCTGTGTGATCTTTATTTCAAAACAGGGTTATTTTTCATTCTTAGGGTGAGCTAAGAAAACTGCACAGAGAAGGTCCATGGAGGAGGGGAGGGCAAGCACAGAGGACAGCATGGTGAGACTCGCCATTTCCTGCACAAGGCCTGTCTCCATTCAACTGCAGCCACTGTGGATGTCTTAGCAGAGGCTGGGGAGCAGCTGAGGTGACTGCTGCGCCCAGGCAAGTCTCCCCAGTGCCCTGTGTGGGAGCAGGATCGGGAACACAGGCTTTCAGGAAGCCAGTGAGTACTCCTCTTAACAGCAGCATCCTAAGAAGCAGCTGTGGTTTGCTCCTCTGTGAGCTTCCCGAGGCCCCGAGTTTCCCCTAGAGCACTTGGTCTCCTCCACCCTGCAGAGCCCAGTGCTTCATGGCTGGGTACGCAGATGCCAGCACTCGGTGTACTGGCAGGGAAAGCTTTCAGCAGCACAAGGGACTCCCTCCCTCCCATTGCAACAGGACAGAGAGCATTTCTCCCACTCAGCTTTGCCGTCTCTTCTGCACATCCTGAATTTCTGAGGCTCCTTCAGTGAGGTCCAGAAGAGCCGTGCTGAGCTGGGAAGGCTCAACTAGACATCATGTTTGACCCAACTGATTGAGGACACTGCCTAATTTGTAAGCGATAGCTGACATGAAAGAAGCAGCAGTCCAGAGCCTGGGACTTTCCTTTAACCATATTCAGCCTCCTCAAAGCTAGCAGATCACAACCATAAATAAATCACCTTCTATCTTTGCAGCACCTCCAGGCTCCACTGCTGGGAGGTGAAGCGCCACTGTTAAATCTAAGCTAGCCAGGAGCACACTGCAAAGGTATTAGAAGTTCAGGGCCGTCCTAGAAGGAACTGCACTGCTACAGTGTGTGGTGACAGGTCAGATGAGATGCCCATCCTGCCCCACATTCCTCATGTGCCTCTTTCCCCCTCTTCACTTACTTAATGGGTTCAGTGGGATCAAGTCGTTTGGCTTTCTGCTCCGGGGAAAGCTGCTCCCATTTGAAATGCAGACTCCAGTCAAAACCTAAGACCAAAGCAGAGAAGCATCACTGGGAAATTAGAACTGGGTATGGATTAGAGGGCAAGGCAGGATGCAGAAGCTGTGTTTGCTGGAGTATTTTGCCCAATTTTCAAATGCCTTAAGCCATGGCGATGCAGCTCTTGGGAGAAGAGACCAATAACTAACATATTTTACTACTGCATATGAACAAGAACCAACATATTGCATTACAATTGCAAAGTCAAGCACTCCAAAGGCAGGAAAGCCAGAATTAAAACTGCTGCTGAAGCCTCACTTTGCCCCCTTGCGCACACAGACACACGCTCCAATGGATACCGTGTGCTACAAATAGCACAGCCCTACTAATAAGCACTGCAGCTGCACCCTCCATTTGTTGCCTAGACATCCCCCACCACTGCTCTTCGGAGCCTGGCTTTCCATGCTGCCAAGGGTAGCTTTGACACGACCCTTCTTTCCTCCTTGACTGCCTTATCCACTCTAGCACACACCATTCCCCACGCCACGCTTACCTGTCTCTAAAACAGCCTGGAAAGAGCCAGCGGGGAGCACTGAGCAGGGCTACTGTGCTTTTAGCAAGATAGCAGGAGCCAGCCGTGCGGTGCGGAGCCAGCAGCTCCTTGGGCCAGTGCACGCTGACACCACAGGATGGATGGATGCTCATGGGGCATGTGCGTGGGGTGGACTTACCTCCTCTGAGGTCTGAGGAAGCCGCCACGTAGGCAAAAGTGTCCAGGTTGATGATGTCGATAACAGGGCTGACCACTCGGGTGGGATCCTGGAAAGCAGAAGCAAAGTGACCCATTACTTCAGATCACACCACTCAAACCGGCCAAGGGATGCTCTGAACTCCTGGGGACACCAGGTGCCTTGAAATCTCGCAGTCATACAGGTTTGTGAGGGAAAAGCACCCATCGCTGGCTCCTCCTCAGGCATCACATCAGTTCAAGCAAGGAATTAGTGGCAGAGGTGTGTCTGGGAGCCTGGGAAGGCAGGCACTGCCTCTCCTGGGAAAGAGGGCTGCGTGCTGCTGGGCCATGGAGCATCTCACCAGCTTAGACTTCACCCACAGTCTCTCCCTGTGAGTGCAGTCAGCGCAGTCAGTGCCAAATTCAGCTGGAAGTAAAGCTCTGCCTCTCATTTGCAAATTCACCAATGAAACCCCCCCCTTTCACTTCCTTAAATCCTTTTTACTGGATTTCAGAAGTCAGGCACAGGCAGTTGAAACACAGAGGGGAAACACAGGCAGTCAAGCAGCTTAGTTCCAGGCATTTTTTAAATGTACGAACAGTGGGGATACAGATAGAGATCTGCCAAAGGTGTAGAAGGGTTAAAAAAAAGAGACCTGCATTATTTTAAATCGTTAGTGGGAATTCAATTAACATCTTGTTATGGGCAAAGAGATTACACCAACAGTTACCAACAAAAATATCTACAGGAGGAAGAGACTCTGATAGCTCTGACTGGTCTCTTATCTCCCTTTTTCTTCTCAAAAATCCTAAACTCCAATTATAGCTCAAACTTCCAAGCTTTCACCCTCACCAGATCAAATCGCTTTTCACAGCCATGCAAAGGAAAGCATCTGAGCACATGCAGGCTTGCTGTCTCACTTGGAAAATACTTTGGTTTAGACATTTAGTCCTAACAAAGAAGTATTGACATGCAGCTGTCAAGAAGCAACTAAAGGCCAAGAGCTGGGAGCTGCTCTGCAACTCAGATTTCCCAAATGAGCATGACAAATACTTGCTATTTCCATAACAACGTCAAGTCAGGAGTCTTAACCTGGCTTTTTGTGAGTCAAACATCCCAGCGAAAGGGCAGGGCCTGCTGTACCCACACAGAGAAACTCAAGCCCCTCTGGGCATAATGACCCTTTCCAGCTCACGGTTCTTCATGATGAGGAACAGGCTGCCCAGAGAAGCTGTGGCTGCCCTATCCCTGGAGGAGTTCAAGGCCAGGTTGGATGGGGCTTTGTACTCCTGATCCAGTGGGATGTGTCCCTGCCCATGGCAGGAGGGGCTTTGAGGTCCCTTCCAACTCAAACCATTCTATGATTCTATGGCAGGTGCTGCAAAGCGCCCCCACAGTGCACCCAAGCATCCTTTACCTGCCTGAGGGTAGGGGGACAAGCTTTAAGCAAACTTGCCTGCCAAACACTGCAGGGAAAGGATCATATCCAGTCATTTAAAACTTACCCCCTTAAGCACCTTAGTGGTGAGTGCTAACAATGAGCCCACACGCTCCCCAGTTTCCATTCTGGCTCTACTCTCTGCACAGTATAACTCCTCGCAAGAAACCCCCCAGCCTCTCGGCTGAATGCGTTACTGCAGAGCACTGGCAGCTTTCTGCAGTGCTGCCTTCTCCCTGCCACGGCACGAGGACATTTGTATTTACTCAGCTTTCACGATGGTCTCGTTGACCCTCGGCATTAGAGGATGACTGGAGAGCACAGTGCTGCTGCTAGAGTTTATTTCGGGTTGAGCACCAGATCTCATTATAGGCAGCTTCATCCTCCTGGTTTGTTGACATCCTTCCGTGCCAGGGCATGTCAACACTAAGAATGCACAAATCTTCATTCCTCTTTCCCATTAAACTCTCAAAAACCTGAAAACGTTTCTCCCACACACTTATCAAATAAATTATATTATGGAACTAAACCACAAGGAGGAAACTGAAAACAGCCCTGAGGACAACCATTTCAATGTTGCTGAAGGACCTCAATTGCAGCTCATCTCCCAGCATCCACATCAGCAACAAGAGCCACGGGTGCTCCTCCAGCTCCTCAGCAGCTTCAAGTCAGGTTGCCCCACCCTGGCCTCTCCCTGCATCAGGAGAGCATCAGACTGGGGGGATGCTTGATCTGGAAGTGGAGGTTCATCATCCACTGGTTCATCCCAGTGCAATCTGCAAACCTAGACTTGGGGTGAGCTCATTGATCTGTACTGCAAAAGAACCCTGGGGTGGAAAACTATATTTTCAGTTGAAATGCTCCATAATGGGTTTTGAGATATTTGTTCCATAAGATAAAAGCCTGTGCCCATACGGTCACAGACACTCTGGTGCTTAACGCTGCTGTCACTGCCACTGCTGGGACACTCATCCTCTGAGGCACTCCCGGATACCCTTCCCTTCCCCTCTTCCCCCTGCTCTTAGACTTCCCAGTCCTGCTGGTTTCCAAACCCGCATGCCAGGCCCAACCCTGACAGCAACCACGGGCATGGGGAGGAGAGGCTATCGGCTGCTGGGAAAGCTCAAGGTGGGGCTCAAACCAAACTACTCCTAGGAGTAATGTGGTAATAAAAGGCTCTTTCTAGGTGGCTAAACCTCCCCAGAGCTGTCAGTCAGGGACGCCTCTTTAGCACAGCCTGAAGGTGGCAGCAGGAACATTTCATACACCTCCCCGATCAATATTTTAACCCTGGTGGAAACAACAGGAACGGTGAGCCTGGAATAAGGAAACCCAGGATCCTTGCCCTTATCCTGCAGCTTTTGTGATCAGTTAAAAAGCAAGCACACCACTTGGTGTGCAAGTCCCCCAATGCTCTTCACAGTCCATCTCTCTTGCTGCCCCACGTCTGGGCTCAATGACAACCTGTGGCTGGGGCAGGGTAAGACCAGCAGGAGCAACAGTGCAGGCTTACAGACGGCCTGCCTTCTAGCCAGAGAATCACTCAGCCCAGGAGAGCAAATAAGGAGAAGTTCACAGAGTCAATGTGTGCGTTTGATGCTAATTCAGACCAAAACATGGGGAAACTCTTATGGTGATGCCCCACAATGTGCCACATCCAGAGACACCTACCGAACACGGGGCACAGTCTCGGAGCTGCACGGAAAAGCAGCTCTGCCTGTCCCCTTCCTGCTGCCACTGCCACCCTCCCTCTGCCAAAACACACCAAAAACTCTGCCTGGGAAAGAGGCAATTGCTCTGGATATCTCGCACTGAAATACAGCAGGGCTGGCAAGGAATGAGGAAATCCCATCTTAAAACCACGCTAAGAATCATAGAATCACCAGGTTGGAAAAGACCTCTCAGACCACTGAGTCCAACCATTCCTATCAAAACAAAACCAGCAATGCAGTGAAGTTCCGTGGTGCCCCCACCCTGGGACAGGCTGGCTGCCAGGCACGAGTGGCGTCTCACAGAACGTGTTCTCCTAATTCTACCAGAGTGGCAATCAGTAACGTGAAAAGGATTTTTTTTCATTACATCATTTTTCCGCAGCTCCATGGCCAGCCGCACAAAGTGCCAGCACCACCCACTGCCCCTGCTCTCCACACGTGGAGAAACCCAACCTGCTGCCGCCCCTCCCCTGCCCCAACACTGCTGTGCACGGGGCACACACAGCCCGGTCGGCACAGCTCCCATGGGCACAGGGGTGCAGAGCAGGATGCCCTGGATGAGGGCACCGCGAGCAGCAGCCGAGCAGGTCACTTCATAACCCACTGCTCAGCCTCCCCTCTCTCTTCGCTGCCTCTATTTCAACACAACCCAGTAGTTTTAAAATTACAGAGAAATGAATTCCAGCACTCGGGAGGGCAGTGAGAGTGGGGGAATGAAACACGGTGAAAGGCAAGGACCACACACCCATGATGGAGCCAAAGGTTTCATCGCCCGTGCCGTGCCGGCATCCCCGGGGACAGGGTAATGGGAGCCTCTGTGCACACGTCTGGAGAGAGCCGCCGGCAGCTAAAGGCGCATGACATTGTCTGCTCTGAAATCAGCAGAACTTAAATCCTATTAAATCAATTTATTAGTGCTTAATTTGCATGAAATTAAATTCGGGCCCTCTTCAAGGAGCCGTCAACTCCCTTAAATCATCAGCACCCAGCATTTTAAATGAGCCTAATTAAAAACTCTGCTGGAGCACTGCCCACCTATTCCACTTTCCCCCCTCAACTCGTGCTGGGCGGCTGGAGCCCCAGTGCCCAGAGGCACCTCACCACACCACTCACCTGCTCTCCCACTCACAGAGATGACCCCACCTGCCTGACGGGTGGAGGAAGACCAGGAAAGGCCGCTTCGCACCCTAGAAGCTCATGGCTTAATTCCTCTGATGCCTGCACGCAGACAGTTAGGACTGAGCGGCCGTGCTTGTTGAAGGGGATGACAAGGTGGGCATTCGTGACACGTCCCCAACGCAGCCACGGTCTCTTGGAGCACCCACCTCCGTGATGCGCTGCAGCAGAGGGAGCAGCCAGTCCTTGTTCACCTCGCAATGGCTGTCCAGGAAGGTCAGGACTCCTGCTTGCGCTGCATCTGCCCCTCGGATTCGGGACCGGATCAGGCCTGTGCAGAGACACGCCATGTCAGCTGCCAGGCAACGTCCCCTGGCTCCTCCAGCAAGGCCTCCTGCACTCACACACCTCCTGGGGTCTGATCCACCCAGATCCCATTCAGACAAAGCGTGGCTCAGGTTCACTGCCTCCTTCCCGGTGCTGCAAGGCACACCGACCATTTCTCAAGCAATAAATGCCTCCACCTGCATTAATGATTTATGACATTTCTGCCAATCCCTAATTTACGCAATTATTCCTGCTGTCACCTTCTGGGGCAAAATAGGACCTGAAATGCTTCCATAACCCCCAGAAGGCAATAAATCTAATGGAGACCTAATTCAGCAGGGAATGGGCCAGGGGAGCTTAGGGTGAGTCTTCTGTGGGAAACCACCTACGTGGGCAAAAGTCGGCAGCTGAGGCACAAGGGAACTGCAGCGAAAGGAGGGAGATGGTCTGTTGGGAGAGAGAGACAGGCAGGCTGCTCAAGCACAACAGAGCTTCTTGATGAGGAAGAAACAGTGGAAATAGGAGGAGAGGCAGGAGCAGATAATGAGGGACAGGAGGGATTTGGGAAGTAGCCACACATCAGGGCCACACAGATGGAGGTCACTGATTTCATATTAAAAAGGGACATGAGAGAGAAGCGCAGAGCGGAGAAGGAAGCCAAAGTCACCTCCTGCAATGAAGGTTGTCCTTGTATCTCTCTCTGAAACCTGCAAGACCCTGTGGGTAGGCAGTGTCTGCTGCATCCACCCCAGCCTCATCAGATCCTAGCAGGTCCTGAGGGACAGCTTCAGTGATGCATTAAGTGATGCCATCCCTCTCCAAGCAGGGATCCCAAATCCCAACTGCTTTACAGAGCACCAACTCCTCCAGGTCCACACAGTGCTAAGGGCAAGCAGATACAACCCCAACTAATGGAGGGAAGAAAGGCCGGGAGGAGATGCAGAGCGATGAAGACCTCCCCTACCCTCCTGCCAGCATGGATGTGTCTTATTTGATAGGAATGGTGAGACTCAATGATCCAGTGGGTCTCTTCCAACCTGGTTATTCTATGATGCCACCCTGACAGGTGACCAGGAGCTGAAACCTTCTGCAGGAAGACTCCACAAACCCTCTCTGTTCCTCGGCCTCCCCAGCCTGAAGCATCCTTGGACTCGTGCCTTTGATTTGCAGCATGAAAAAACTTCTTTGTTTTTCATTCTCCTAATACTGCAAAGCAGAACTCGAGAACACCCATTCCAACCATGGGGAGTCTCCAAAGGTTGCCAGCAGAAGCCCAGAAGGGCACATACCCATCCTCCACACTTCTAAATCTTTTAAACTCTCCACTTCTAAATCTTTTAAACGTAATTAATTAAGTTTTTTTTTTAAAAATACCCACAGAAGCAGCAGAAGCTGATCTCCTCTCTTTCATTAGAACAAACATCTTTAAAAATAAGACCTGGGGCTTTGTTTTGCCTGTTCCAATTTTCTGGCTAATAAGCTACAGCTGAGCCTCATTGGATATCTTAATAGTCCCCTCTTTTTCAGCAAAATGGGGGTGGAAATCCATATCAACTCTCAACCCTTTATTGAGTCTCCTTTCATCAGGGCCCCTGCTCCCCAGCAGCCACCAGCCTCCCTTGTCACCCACTTCATGGGATCCCCCTCCCTCCATCGCTCCCATGCCTCCCGAAATTGGCCCCACCTGGGCCATGGGCTGGCAGCTCTTACCTTCTCGACGTCCGTTCCGCAGACACTTCACCTTGGGGAGCCTGCCCAGCAAGCGGCAGTCGTCAGCTTAGGAAATACAAAAGGAGGATGCGTCACCCTCAGCCGTCACAGTGGCTCTGGCAGCAGAAGTGGCACCAAGGAAAGTTGGGAGCAGGCAGAAGACCCCGGCACAGAGTCGCCAATGTCTTGTTAGGGGGGTGGCACTCCTAGGGCCCAACAACAGCACTCGCATGGCATAAATCAGGGCTGGCAGAGAAGCAGTTTTCATGAAAGGTGCAAACCCAGTGAATTTGCACCAAGAACAGCTGCATTATGCTGTCAAGTCAGTACAGAAGAGCGGCAGTTGGGGTCAGAATCTGGCTTTTGGCCCATTAGTAACTATTTGACGTAGCTACAATGCAACACATTAGTTGTTTCATGCATTTATGCCTGCTGGGCAGGAGCCTCCCAAGGTGGCCTGTGAGCCCTGAACGATGGGCAAGAGATGGTCAGAGAGCCCCGTGGAGCAGCTGGGGGTTCCCAGTGCCCTGGACAGCAGCAGCTCCACATCCCAGCTGGGGAGGCCCCACGATCCTGTGCGCAGTCGCTGCCGCTCCTCTCGCCCTGGTGCTGCCTGCAGCCCCAGCACCTTCCTGGCGAGAGCTGGATCTGCCGGCAGATGCAGCCAGCACAGCCCCTCTGCCTCTGCACACACAAACCAGGACCCCCAAAGCCCCTTCGTGCCTCTCACTGCTCTGCCTCCTCTTCATCAGCACTAAAGCCACACATATGCCTCAGCACTGCCACCCACCCTGTGCACCCACAGCACCTCTGAGCTCTTCTGTCCCCTCAAGCAATCCTTGCTGACAAGAGGCATCTCCATACCCCTCTTGACTCGGTACAAGCCAGGGCAGCAGAAGTGGCAGGGGTTGGCTACAGACCTACAGCAGAGACGTGCTGGGAAGAGCAGGAACCTGCACGCACAACAACTGCATCCCAGCCAGTACAATGTCAGCAGGCAGAGAGGTGAGAAATGAGACACAGCTGGGCACGAGATAAAAGCACCAATCGCTTTGGTGGGCTGCAGGGGGAAAATTGACCGTGTGTGTGCAGCGTATTATGCAAATACATGTATTTTATGCAAATGCATGCAGCCCAGGTGCCAGCAGGCTCAGGGTATCACAGGAAAGGGGACATAAGACAGCTGAGAAGTGCTGGCTTGGAGTAGCTGAGGTGCTGCTCTAAGTTAGGTGGGAACCAGGCTCCCCATGGGCTCCCTGGGATGAGCGGAACCCCAGCCCTGCTCCCTCTCCCAGTTCAGGACGCTGGGCACACTGCAACAGGGCAGCTGCAGTTCTGCAAACCTTTCTCCTTTCAGGAAGACAAGTGCTTTGCCTGTTTAGCCGAATAACCAGCATTTACCTCCTGCACCCCTCAAAAAGCTTGCTCAGCTCTATGCCAGGGCAGCCCGAGTCCTTGCACCTCTGTCGTAACTGCTCTCACCCAGCCTGGCCCTGGGCACTGCAGTAACTCCCAAGGCCACCATAAGCCCTGCAAACCCTTCCCTACTTTCTGCCACTGCCCAGGGAATCTAGAAGCAGGTCTCATCCGAGATCTGCACCGCGCTCTAGGGCAGTACCTGTTTATAACATCCAAGAGCACAGATCCTATTGTTTTAAACCTCCCTGGCTTTGTTTTCACATCTCCCAGGAAGTGAATGCATTTTGCATCTCCTTGAAATCCACCTGCCGTGGGCTGCTCAGCTGAGGTGTAGTCTATCATAATTTTTATGCCTGAGACAGCTGTTGAGCAGACTCAGCACCTAGATCTTCCACTCGCCCATCCCACCAGGCAAGGTCTTTATCTGGGGTGGTTCTCTGGGAGCCCCTGGAGCTTCACCTGCCGACTCCTGCTGGGGGTCATACCTGGTCACACTACGTGGGAGCGACAGGAGGACGTGGCTGTCATGGTGTACAGTGCCATTTATGAGGCATCTCAGAAATGGGCAGCCCAAGCAGAAATCCTCTTAGCATGGATGAAAAAAGAGGGTGAAAAAAAATCAGTCAAGAGCTGCTGGCCACCTCCATAAATACACAGACATCAGGAGGGTCAGACTATCATTATCCTGTGCAACCCCAGTGATGTCACTCCAGAGCTGCTCCTGGCTGCAGCTGGGAGCCAGATTAACCACACTGTGGATGCAGTCGGACACAACCAGGTAAGGACTGTATTCATGTCTACTGGGCACAAAAAATATTTCCCGTGTGCTTTCCTCGTATTACTTTCATGAGAAGAGGTTTGATCATTTGGAATTTGAATTCTCCACGCAGCAATGCAGAACTGGCACAGCAGGGTTTGCTCTCCGCACTCATTTAAATTTCCTTCCACTTGGACAAACTCTTCTCCCTTCTCTGCATAAATCCCAGCCTCTTTTGGTTTGGCCCCTTGCTTTTAACATAGAAATGGTCACTTACGATCGTCACTGAAGTCATCCACGAGTATGATTTCCTGGACGAGACGCACTGGGGTGCGGTTCAGCACGCTGAAGAATGAAGAGAGAAAATCCATGACAGCTCTCGACCAACTCAACAATCTAACAAACAAGGCAGGAAAGCCTGAGATCCGATCCCTGCCAAAGCACAGAAGAGCAGGCCTGGATTTCCAGAATGCGCACACTAGATAAGACTCAGAAACCACCCCCAACCCCATAATAACCTGCAGGGCCCGGCTATTGGCTCCTGTAATCTAACAGCCGAGTGTCCACTATTCCTGGGAAATGGCAGAGATCCATCCTTACCACTTTAGAGAGAAAGTGGAGCACCATGTAAAGCCAGGAGAAAGGGGCTCTTCAGCAACACGCACATTGCACCAATTCCCTAACGGGGACTTACAGCAATGCTGCCATCACCCCGACACGTCTCCCTGGGTAATGACACGGTGTTTGCCAGCAGCAGGATCAGCACCGAGAAAATTACGCAGCTCAAACCCATCTTTACAGAGCTCACAGCCATGCCAGGACAACTCCTACTTTCGTTTGTGAGCTGCCTCTGTTCTGGAGGCTGCCAGGAGGGTAAGATCAGGGTTGCACCTGCCTGCTTAATAACAGAGAGAGGCTGGAGGATGTGGTTCCTGGCTCCCTCCAGGTGGACAGACACTGCGAAACGTGGCTGAAAACTACTATCTCCTCTGAATCACATCACCAAGCATATTATTAACGAGTCTAGACCTGTTCTTCCCCTTTCTCACATGGCAGAGGTCAGCAGAATTACACATGCTTAAAATCCTGCCCCAGCAAAGTGTCACGACTGACTTCTTGAAACAGAAACCTTAGGGCATCCCCAAAACCTCCTAAGTGCTTGACCTGGGCTTTGATGACACCAGTGCAGTAATATGGCCTTTTCCTGTGTTTCAACTTCTTTGCCTTCATCCTGACTGCAGTTTCTTTTTCACACAGGGTTTAAAATCTCAGGGAGATTTAAAAGGCGGTGGAGAGGTGGGTGTTGGTCTCTTCTCCCAAGAAACAAGCGACAGGATGAGAGGAAACGGTCTCCGGCTGTACCAGGGGAGGTTCAGATTGGATATTAGGAAAAATTTCTTTACTGAAAGAATGGCGAAGCACTCACAGAGGCTGCCCAGGGCAGTGGTGGAGTCTCCACCCCAGGAGGCATTAAAAATATGTAGACATGGCACTTCAGGACATAGTTGAGTAGCCACAGTGGGGCTGGGTTGATGGTTGGACTGGATGAGCTTGAGTTCTTTTCCAACCTCAATGATTCTGTGATTATGTCACTGGGGACTGGGGCTGGCACACAGCCCTCTCCCATCTCCTCACCTGTGAGACTTGCCTAATGCACAACACTTTCCCAGACCTCAAACCAACAAAGTCTTGGTTAGGGTGGTCCAAAGGCTGCCTCCCACAGCTCTAAGGGAACTGATGTCCACTGATTTCAGTGGGCTTTGAGCTCATCATCACCCTTGCAACCCTGAGCACAGCCACCTGCAAGCCCCAGAACTGCTGCTGAGCCAAGGGCTGCTCGATGCCGACACAAAGATCCAGGGAAAAGCCTGCAGTGCCGTGGCCACATCCTGCTTCCCAATGCAGCTGGGAGCATGCGCACCAGCTCTGCACCAAAATCAAATTTGTCTCCAACACATCTTCTACCTGTGCTCTCTTATTGACACAGCAATGCAGCTGCTGGAAACACAGATTATAAACACTGCACCTCGGCTGTCATCAGGAAACAGCAGCACGTTTGATGTTATGGGGACTTTTTTTTTTTCCCCAGACAGACTACAAAAGCACTTTTAAAAATTCAAAGCCAGCTTTTCTATTGCTTGTGCCTTTCCTCAGCTTTGATTCTTTTTATACTTTCTCCTCTTTCTTTCTGTGCGTTTTTTCTTTCTCTTTGCATGATCAAAATCAGCAGACAATATTGTTGGGCTTTGAAGTCCCTCTGTTATAGATTTTCTCCCCTAAAATCAAACACAGGTAGGTGCAGTGCAGCCATGGGCATATCTTAACAAATCAAAACAGCTTTTCAGTTCTGTTGAGCCAGAGACGACAACGACTTCTCCTTTAAATCACCAAAAGACCTGCTACCATCAGAATGAAAGCTCATGCCTCCAGTTCACTCAACCCATCGCAACCAGATTCCCTACTGAATTATCTGGGAACATTAATGCTGAGAAGTTCATTGTTTCAATGGCTTTAGCAGATGTTATGCAGATGCAGCCATGGAGAACCATAGAACCATAGAACGGTTTGGGTTGGAAGGGACCTCAAAGCCCATCCAGTTCCAAGCCCCCTGCCATGGGCAGGACACCTCCCACGGCATCAGGGTGTGCAAATCCTCATCCCACCTGGCCTTGGAGAATTTCATCTAAGTTTTCATCATAAGATCTTCTTCTGTTCTCAACGGTCTCCTGGGATCCTTTTCTACCTACCCAGACGTAAGTGCTGGATCCAACAATTTCATCTCCAAATAAACGCCAGTGCAGAAGTCACCCTGACACAAAAGACAGGGAGGAGTTCAGTCTGGTTGTGCTCATCACCCAGAAGAGCAGACATTGGTGACTGTGGACATTGAACCTGAGGAACTCATGAATCAGTTAATTCTCCTCCAGGAAACACACTGGGACTCTTTGAGGGGGGGAAAAACCCACCTTGGTGAACATAATAAAGTATTGAAAGGGGCACAGGTCACAGTTATTGAAATCAGACCCGGAGCACAGAGAGAAAATGCCTGTCAAAATGAACTGCTTCAACAACCAGAAATGGCTAATTACGTAGGAAGAGAGATATCACACCAAGAATAACCATAATGAGCTTTGATTACATTGCGGCTCTCCCATTTTATTCTTTCAAATACCCACCAAGCTCTTTGAAATTCAAGAGTTCTCTTGTGTTAACATCAAAAGGTAAGAGCACGTGGAGGGCTGCGTTCTTAGGCACCACGAGAAATTATTAGCAAACAGGGGAAGAAATGTCCAGGGTTTAAGCGAAAAGCAGAATAAAAAAAAAAAAAAGAGTAAAGAAATTGTCAGCACAAAGTGCTTAATACACAGTTTCTGCGTGACACCTGGCTGGTTTTGTTTCTCTAATCAGGCTCATTTCAGTTATGGCACAGGCTCTATATGGTGCCACCGCTGCCTAAAGAAGCAGGCACAGCTCTGTCATTCCTTTGCCTCAGAGGAGTCTTGATGCGGCACAAGGGAAACTGTGAGGTGCTGGCTGTCCAGGACATCACAGCTCTTATTTACGAGCACTGGAAAACAAGAGGTGCAATATTTTATCCACTAATTAATGATTTGAATATTTCATGCAGTGTTCGCAGCACTCACATCAGGACTTTTGCCAAAGGATGTGTTTTGGTTTGTCAGCAAGGCGTAAATAATTAAGTTTCATTATTCCTGTTCTGAGCTCCCCAGCTGCAAGTTTGAAGAATGACTAAATGAAGACCACTCACTCAGCAGAGTCAACGAGGCTGTCTCGCCCCCAGCCCCGCAGGTTGCCAGCACAACAGCCACCTCGCCTCCTCCCCTACCCGACCCACACCAGCACTGAACCGGCCACCCAGCTCCCAAACCCACCCCATTCTAGACATCCCAGTATGGCGCTCACCGATGATCCCCAGCGATGGTCTGGGAGTGGAGCACCTGCCTCCCAAGCCCTGCATCCAGGGCAGGCGGCATTCCTCTCCCTGCTGCTTCCAGGGACAGGGAACACAGCAAACCCTGCTCCTTGTAGCCCTCAGCAGGGGATGGCACATCACATCAAGCCCTAAAAGCACAACTGATTGCCCAGCAGTGGCCGCATCTCAGCACGTGGGCATGTCAATGCCCACAGGGGTGGAGCGGCAAAGGGAAGGGGACGGCATCCTCCTAAGCAAGCCATGCAGTCCCCCTCACTCCATGGAGCTCGTGACAGGGAGGCACTGTTACCCAGCACCGCTCAGAGCCCCAGCACCGGTGATGAGGACTCATCTCCTTCCCTGGCCATGTTGCTCCTTGCCCTCCAGTGACTGCTGTGACCTTGGGACGCCCTTAGGCTCTCACTCTGGAGGAGCTGGCAATGAGCTGTTTTCCCTTCCTAAATTCAGGCTGGCACAGGATGGGAAGAAAGGAAAGAAGAGACGGAATTATTTTTAAAAAAGCTTCCATACTGCTTATTTTCCCCCTCGTTCCTGCTTTCTCTTCATGGGTTTATGCACATGCTTCCATCCCTGTGCTGCTGGAGACTCAGATGTTAACACACCAAGCCTTAGAGCTTGGAATATGGGAAACCAGACCGCAGGGGAAAGAGGAACCTGCCCAAGGTCATTCAAGCATTGAGTGGCTGAAACAACTGCCCAACGGCAGCTTTGTCACTGTCTGCGCAGTGAAAAACAACACAAACCAAAATCCTCCAAAGCTTCTTTGCTGTTCCTCATCTCCTCCTTTCTGGCCTGTTCTCCTCTTTCCTATTTCCCTTTCTCATTACACCCTTCCTCTGCTGCCTGGACACTCACACATATTCACATTTACAAACACTGGCTGCATCATTTGCAGAGATTCAGGCATTTGATTAATTTATCTTTTCTTTTTTCTTTTTTCCCCCCTCCTTTTCTTCCAGCTGGCAAACAGTCAGAAAAAAATAATGAAACTTCTAAACTGATTCATTATTCAACACAGTCCACTAGCTCTTCTCCATAGCTTTGACAACATAAACTGTTCATAACAAATTGTCCCGAACACCCACAACATGACGCGCACAAGGGCTGCTGTGGAGGACACCTGTTGGTGCCTCTGCTTCATGGCCCCAAGCACTTGCACCCTCATCGAGGGCCACACACACATGGAGCCTGCAATTCAGCTCAGCCCCGGCACTTTGAGCATTAAAGCTCTCAGGCACCGCGGAAAAGCACAGAAGAGCAAAATCGCTCCTGCTCATCCACGGAAGCTGAGTTCCTCCTCTGCCGAAGGGGCCTTCACCAGCATTTCCATCTGCCACTCCTCTGTGCCTATGAGGGGTCCTGTAACAAGTGCAGCTGTTAGGTGGACAGTGCCCCATTACCCATGGCTTTAGACAGGCCAAGCAATGTCTTTTTGCCCTCTTTCTTGTTCCTGCCTCAACAGTTAACTGAGAATATCCATTTTGCAATGAGGCTGGAAAATCCAGCTTGCTGGAACTCAGGAAAGCAGGTTTGCAACCTAAAATCTTGTACCAGCCACAGACAAATGGTGTCACTGTTCCTTAGTCTGTCCATTCATCATGAGGTTATACCAAGAGCACATCACAGAGACCACGGGGAGAACAGGGCAGGAAAGACGCCCATTTCACCCACCACAGTGCTCAATGTGCTTGGAGACCCCTGGCCACAGACTGCTCCGACAGGCACAAAGCAATGTCAGGACAGGGTTTGATTTGAATGGCAATGGAAAATGATCCATGGTGTTACAGCCACCGTGGGATGGAGTTATCTGAAAGATCTAATTAAACTAAGCATTTGCTGAGCAAGGGGAAAAAAAACCACGGAGCAGTCAACGCACAGCAAATGAACCTACAGGGACTGCAGAGGCAGATGAGCCCTTGGCTGAGTCCAAGAACAGGCAGGGAGGAGGCAGTACACACACAATCACGGCCAGAGAGGAACAGAGCAGGGGCTACATCACCAGCATAAGCCTCCACCGAGGGCTGGTACCTCTGGGGCCAGTTGGATTAAAGCAAGCCTCTAAGTACTGCATCCAGGAGGAAAACTGTAAATCCCAATGCCAGGAGGCCACCTTCAAACCATGGGACTAGATAAAGAAGTGTGAGGTCAGGATCCCAGCCCAGGGATAGGTGGGTAGACGGGGACCCAAGGCTGTCATCGCAGTTCCTCACTGCACGGGGGGATGCTCTGCAGGGCTCCAGCTCCACTTGGAGATCAGTCAATAGGAGAGAGGGCTCAGAAGGAGCCCCAGAGCTGGGAAAATCTCCCCACAGGCAAAACATGAGCACTGGAATCACCAGGGTGGAGCAGTGTACAGGGGTAAAGCTGCAGTGGAAATCACACACATCTGGGTAAGGAAGGCAGTAAAGACAACAATTCAAGTCAGCAAAGAAAAGAATAAGGAAAGAAGTCTTTTCATAGCTGGAAATCAAACTTTAGAAGACAACATCCCAGAGAAAGAAGGGAAAATTCAAACTGCTTGCATTTCTAACTTTGCTACTGCTGCAATGAACAGCTCACTAGTGAATCCAGACATGGGGGATCCAGTCGTGAGAGCCATATTGTGGGTCCAACATACCTCATGTGACAGCATCGCTCATGAACGCACCTGCCACAACTGTCAAGTACTGATTTATGGGGAGAAATGTAACTTTACATGTTATAAGCATCCTATATCTCACGGGCTAGAGGACTGCCCTTGCCTTTGCTGTCTCTGTTACCATGGGTTCTGGAGAATGGTAAACCCACACGAGGCACTGTAAACACACAAGAGAGAGTCCAGGAGCAAAGAGAGGGTACACAGCACCAAGTGTCAGTGCTATGCATGCCTGAAATCTGCACATTCTGGAGAGATAAAGTGGTGACAGATGGTTAAATGTGAAGTGAAGGAGATGGGATTGGGCATGAAACCATAAAGCAAAGCAGGAATTCAATTTCAGGACTGTCAAACTCACTCGTGGCACAGGGCACACCCACTGAGGAAGGCTGCTGCTCTCAGAGAAGAGCAGGAGGACGTGGCAGTGAACAGGGCACAGCTGAGGCCTCCCCCAGCTGGCAACCCCCTCTCGTCTGATCAGTACTAACAATGGCAGGGGGTCCAGTGGATGCCAGGGTTTAACTGGCAAAGCTCACAGCAGGGCACAGACCTCCACTGCATGGGCACGAGACAGACCTGCAGACCACCTGCGGCTGGCACCGAGCAGAGCACAGCCAGGTCACTACAGACGAACCCCTCAGTAGACATCAGGGACGGACCCCTTGGACACACCTCACAAGACCTTCCCACAGAAGAACACGCAGATTCGAGGCACATGTTGGGATTAAACACTGATTTAAAAACCCTGCAGTAAAAATGAAGCCCTTGGTCTCTCTGCTACAGCAGAACACAGCCAAGAACAAACTGACAAATGAGTGACTGACCACGTGCCCAGAGCACTCCACCATGCATCCAGCAGAGTACAGAAACTGTCCTTGAAAAGCCAGTCTGCATGTGCACCATTAGGGCTGCTCAATTAGCAAGCCCTTCTGGCTCTTGGCGGGTCACTGGAGAAGCTCAAACAGCAGCGCAGAGCTGTGCACAACAGCTGTGCACTGACACACAGCTGGAGAAACCCTATGATCACAGACTCCAGCTCATCTGCTGCTGTTCCTAAAGAGTGTCCCGTGCTACAGCTGCAGAGGGAGCACAGCTACTCCCGTCCCTGAGCATCCCACGTAAAACCTACTCCTCAGGGACCTGCCTTCATTCTAATTTCTCCCAGTGACCATTTGAGGTAAGTCTGGTCCCTCTACTGGAGTGAGTGCAAACGGATCCTGTGTTCATTCACCCAACCTTTACATCCCTCACCCTTTCTTAAGAGCAGCCGGAGAGCTCTTACCTCCGAATGGTCCTTAGCAGGGCTGACCTGGCCTCATTGTGGAAGGTGATGATGACACTGGTTGGAGGGAGGTCCTGGCGATAGCGCAGAGTCGTACACCTGGGGAGAGAGGAAGAGGGAAAGGGAGTTCAGGCAGTGGAATTTCATGTGGGAGCTCACTTCCCTAACACAGGCAGACTCCATCAGTTGATGGCCTTCCAGCCACCACTGAAAAAAAAAAAACAAAACAAACCCAAAAAGTTTTTTCTTTGTGAATCCTTTTTGAAGGAGCCCAGAAACTGATGAGTAAGTCACTGAGGATTAAAGGAACAGAAAGATCTTAACTGTCATTATTGGAAGACAGAGACACCCAGCTTGCAGCCCCTTCTCCGGTCATGGATCGCCAGCCAGCACAGCCTCCTGGTGCCAGCAGCCCTCCCCACCTTTTTGTATTGGCTAAAGCAAAGGCACCACCAGCAGATACGCCTCACCGATGTGAGCACGAAGGGATCAGGAACCAGTCCTTAGAGCCAAGACAAGGCACAGATGAGATGTTCGGACAGCTCTAAGTCCCACACTGCCTCAGTGGCTCTGTGAGCTGCACAGAGCTCTCAGCACCATTCCAGAAGTACTTGTAACCATGCTGAGGGTTTTTCCTTCTTAAATGCAGGCAGCGGCCCAAGCACTCTCACACTGGTGGCACAGGTAAGAACATCCCTGCAGCTCCCATTCCAAGGTGGCTCACTCCCACCTCCTGAAGCAGCTGGCTGCCAGGTAAGCCGAGTCCCATTTCTAAATTGATTTGTTTCCTTATTCATTCTTCCTTAATTGCATAACCTGACTAGAGGGAAGTTTTGGATTTAAATCTCTCCAAGGTAGCCTGCGGAAGGTGAAAACCCACAACTGCAACCACAGCCCCTGCATTTCCCATGAGGAAATGTCACAGACTCTGTAATTACTTTGACCTTTAGCTGATGAAATTTGTGGCTTTCATAGACCAAGAGCAACATGTTCCTAGCTCATGAAATCCAGAGTCACCTATTACATCCGTGCTGCTCTTTCCAGGTTCCCGTCAGCCCTGTGACAGATTGAGGATGATGAGGATGACACAGCAGCGGGAGGAGGGCACCCCATACCCATCCCGAGGAGCTCCAGTCACAGCCCTCACGTCCCTGGTGCTACCACAACCACCCTACAGTGAAGCAGAAAAGAAAGCTGAGCAACCACTTTTTCAAGAAACCATCAGTCTGCTGCCTCAAAGCTCTGGACCATGCCATCTGCAAGGGGAATTGAAAACATATGGTAAAATTAAGGTGGGGATGTGGAAGAGAAAACAAGTTACAGCAACCAGGTATTGCTGGTTTATGCTGTTAGCATAACACGTTGCACCTCAGAAATGCCAAATGCTAGATATATTCTTCCTAATGAGGTATTTCACCTTTTCATCCTGAAATAGCATTTCTGATTATTTACAAAGTGACCTAAATGAAAGGCAAGAGTGCACAATGGTTGAAATCTTTCCAAAGATAAGGAAAAAAGATGAAAACTTGGGTAGGACAAAGTATTTGTAAGCTCAAACTGAATCAGTTGCTGTCTCCTCTCACCAAAATGTCTCCCAAATCCTGCCTCAACTTGGCCAAAGCAGAGTTCGCGTTACTATCCTGTTCTTTCAGCACAGTCACCAACCCCCAGCACACAGGGGAGTTCTGAATTACAGAACATAGAATCATAGAACAACCAGGTTGGAAGAGACCCATCGGGTCATCGAGTCCAACCATTCCTATCGAACACTAACCCATGTCCCTCAGCATCTCATCTACCTGTGCCTTAAACACCTCCAGGGAGGGTGAATCAACCCCCTTCCTGGGCAGCCTATTCCAATGCCCAATGACCCTCTGTGTGAAAAACTTCCTCCTAATCTCTATCCTAAATCTCCCCTGGTGGAGCTTGAGGCCATTCCCTCTTGTCCTGTCCCCTGTCACTTGGGAGAAGAGCCCAGCTCCCTCCTCTCTACAACCTCCTTTCAAACAGCAACAGTTTGTGCTTTGAGCTGCTGGTCTTGCTCACTGTGGGCCACTCGTATCATCCAGTGACCAATCTCAGCTGAGCCTTCCCAGCCTGACCCGATGAGAAAGAAGCGGTTTCTGCTGCTTGGTGCCTTTTTTGCCACATTCGGGCTCAGCTCCCACTTGCTTTGTGGAGCTGCAGGGACAGAGCGTGGCAAGTGTTCTCCCTGTGCTATTTGTTATCTCCCAGTCACTCACACACGTGGGTCCTCCCACCCACCTCCAGCGTGGCATCAAGGGGGGGCTGTGAAGAAAAAGAGGGAAACTGTTTCTAGAAAAGAATGAAAGAGGGTGGAAAATACAAAGTCATCAATACTTTACTTAGTGTATTACGACAGTTAGGGAGCTAATAAGTAATGCAGCGGTGGACATGTGCTGTGCCATCCACCCACACGGATGCCAACAATCCTGCATGCTGGACGAGCCAGCTCCTTGTCCATGACAACAACCTGTTCTTAAATTCCAGATATCTGTGCACCACAGCAGCCCAACCAGAGCGTGCACATGGGAAACACCAAAATTCCATGTATAAGCACCTTGAGAGCTTGGTCTGGATCTGCCCCACACCCCTGACTTCAGTCTAACGGGGCTCACCACATCCAGAGATGGGACTGATGCCTGCGCTGTTGCAGTGGAGCAAAGACCAGGCAGCACTCCAGCCTCACCTCACGCACACACACTGCACCACAGGAAGGGCTCTCACCCCACAAACCGGCCCAGAATGGGTTCAGCTGAGCTGCTGCAGCCACCAGGGCTCCTTCGGGGCTGCCACGTGGCACCTGCCTCAGCTCTTGCCCAAGACTGTACCCCCAGGCCCTTCTTCCAGGAGGCCTCCCAAAGTTTCCTCCCAACAGTCCCGTATTTTTTCCTCTTCATCCCCTGGTGCAAGGGTAGCTGAGCATCCTCGCTCCCCAGAAGGCAGATTTCAGCTTAAATTGTTGACTACAAGTGGTTTTTTGGCACTTGCTTGGGTAATAAAAACCACAGCTTGGAAAAGCATTAAATCCAGCATGTCCAGAATTATTTTGTGTGACAATTACATCTGGGGTAATTTCAATTTAATACCTCACTGCAAGTGAAAATTGCAGCATGCAGTCCTAAAATTGCTGTAATAATGAAAATAAACCCACTAAGAGCCGCCTGTGCTACCTCAGGCTGTCACTGGGTAAACGCTTTCTGCTGCTTATGGCACTTCATCCGTCACCCAACTGCCAACAAGGAAAACCCAAACCCACCACCCACAGCATTTTCATGGAATGGAAGCGTGAGGGCTGGGGGGTAGAGGGGGTGGGGTTTGCTCCAAAACAAGAATTCTCATCGAATTTTGAAACAATGTCGGAATCAGACAGTTATAAAGGCTCACCCTAGCTACAGACACTGTTTTAGACTTGGACACTTCACCAGAAGCAGAGAACTTGGTGGAGAAAGGGGAAAACCCATAAAAAGCCCTTTTAGCTCATGAAAAAGTGAACTAAATTACACAGACCTCCACAGCCACTTCAAGGAGGGGTTAATACTAACATTAGAGTTCTCTGCTCACACCCGAGCCGGAAGAAATCTTGCCAGCCTGGTGCACACCAGCAATGAGCTTGAAGGGACTCAGGCAGCCAGGACAGCAGTGAGCCTCTGCTCCAGCCTGGCCTTGGTCTGGCCCAAGTAATCCACGCCTGGCAGAAGCCCTCACAGCTCTGGTCAGGCTGCACAGTGGCCAACAACTACCTCCCTGGGACCTGGTCGTCTCCCCACACCCAGTCGGAGAGACAGACCAGCAGGCAAGGAGACCAGAAGGGCTGGAAACTCATCTGTGCCTTACCAAAGGGACAGGAGCCAGTCTGGTTCTGGAAACCAGTGGTGGTTCAAGGAAGAAAAACAAGGAGAGCTTTCTTCTATTACTTTGCTTTCTTACCATGAAAACCAGCTCAACTCTCTCTAGGTTGAGCTGCTTCACCTGAAGCCAGTCATCCTGGGTGTAGTAGCTGCAATTCCACCCTCCGGGACCCCAAAGGAAACTGGAGCAATCTTTACAGACAACCAGGTATGAAAAATCACTCCCTCAAAGGAAAATGAAAATTACTTCCACAGGGAGCGAGGAAGCCACCCAGCACAGGCAAGCAAGCGGCCGCTGGTGGGAAGGGAGGGATCAGAGTCCCAGTTGCCTCTCCCAAGCCAGCAGTGGATGCACCCAGTCTGTCCGTCCCAGCAGGGACAGCACAACATGCAGGCACCTTGGTCACAGTCTCAGGACAAGCTCTCAGGGTGCGAGAGCCCCCAGGCCCTGGGAAGCCATCATGCCTAAACCCCATCTGCTAGCTGAAGCAGAATTACAGGCAACTCCCAGAAACCACATTAAAAACAGGGACCCCATACGCATTGTGGTTCAGAGCAATATAGCAACATATGTGCCCTTGTGTATGGAAGCTAATGAGTCACAGAGCTCGCTGCTGGGCAGGACCACACGCTGTCTGCCCCAGTGTTGGGGTAACATGGTCTCTGGCATTTTCCCCACTTATCCCTGCATTCCTCAGTTACCCATGCACTGAGTCCAGAGACTCCCATCTGACTGAAGAGCACTTCTCAAAAATCAATACTTCAAGCCCTTCCAAAATGGAAAATCTAAGAAGCGCTGTTCATTACAGTCAATATACCAGCCTCATATGACAGTAAAAATGGGATATGACAATTCTGTATTGGCACATGACACTGGAGCAGATAGAGGGGTCATACCCTTCCTGACACTGACCTCCCATCACTGCCCTCAGCTCTTGGGTCTCCCTGTGCCTCTCTTTCTGTGTGTAACCTCACAGTATATTGTCACCCAGCTTTGAGTGACCTTTGAAATCCTGCTTTCTTTTCCCAAGATATGCCAGCATCATCATCTTTTTCTATCCATCAGGATGAGGCTGCCCAACGGAAGGCAACACCGTGATTTGACTGGAGCTGTGCAATGGGACAGCTGCTCCCAGCAAGCAGGCTGCCTGCACATCCCGTGCTCCAGGTCAGGTTGTCTTTGCCCTACCAAGAAAGCTCTGAGGTCTCTGCTGTAACACCAAGAGCTTTGATGCTAAGTGCTCCACCAGGACCCAGCACAATCAGAGCACTGATATCACTTCCCAGAGCACATCCATGACCTTAATAGCACGACAGGAGGAGCAGCAGCTGCAGGACGGCTGCCATGTACAGAGCCTCTTGCTTCTGTCCTGGTCCTGCAGGTCGACCTTACACTGGCCGGATCGCAGGTGAGGCTGCTGCAACCCCAACACCAAAAGGCCTGGAGCAAAGAGGGGCTGAAAAAAAAACAGCTGGAAGGCAGAGGGCTCTGGAAGGCAGCCGCGCCAAAAGGGAAGAAGGAGGGATGAGAAGTCAGGTGTGAGCAATGCCACATGATTGCTGGGAACACCAGCTCAAGTTTGACTCGCCAAGCTGAAAAGATACCCCTGAGAAAGGCCAATAGGATTTCTCTGCGCTGGACTGGCACACACTCCAGGCCTGCATTCCCAAAAAGGGACACAGAAATCCCCAGGGTGGTGTGTAACAGCATGAACAGTGGCTGAGGCTGGGAGGAAACAGGAGGCATCCAAAGAGAGGAAATCCCAGTTAGGTAGACAGCTTAGGGGTGTGCAAGGGCTTGAGCAAGGGTGAGGAGGCTTCTGCAACAAACACTGAGTGGTGATCAGCACCAGAGCTGATACAGAATTATTCGGTAGCCTTGAAATAGTTTTAACTGGATAAAAGGACAAGGAGGACCATCAGAAAAAACACTGTCAGGGCGCTGAACCATCACTGTCTGTAGAGAAGACTCCCACGGGAACCTGCCCAGGTCCCCGTCTCTACCCTCCCCAGCACAACCTACCAAAAATACCAGAAAATGGGAGAAAGGAAACAGCCCTTCTGAGGGCAGGAGAGAACAACAGAGGTCTGCTCAGCCTCCATGGTGTTCTGAAGTCATAGAATCATAGAACAACCAGGTTGGAAGGGACCCATCGGATCTTCTAGTCCAACCATTCCTATCAAACACTAAACCAAGTCCCTCAAGACCTCATCCACCAGGCATGGGCAGCGCTGGACTGAAGGCAAGCAGCTCCGAGCCCTGGCAGGGAATCACCTCCAGTGCTGCTCACCTGGACAAGGACCTGGGAACTGGAACCTGGCTTCAGCTCAGCCAGTTGACCTGAGAAGATGAATACGCTCGGGTTGACCAAGGAGCATGTTCCCCTACACAAGCTCTTCAAACAAAAGCAGTGCTGTATTCAGCTCACATGCAATTAGTATTACCGCTAACTTGCTGCCTCTTTTGCTCTTTCTTTCTTTCCTTCTTTCTTTTCCCTGCAAGATAAGTATCTAAAAAATTAACCGAACAGCTCCATTTGAAGCAAGGGGGAAACGCAAGAAGGCAAAAATAACCTTCTGTGCACATGATGTGCTGCTGCCTGCGAATCTCAAAACTGATGAGATGATGCATTCATAATTTATTAAAAATTTGCTGGATTTTTGTTTCTCGAAAAGGGGCTGGAGGGGGAAGAACCTGCTAAAAAGGAAGGAGGGAATAGCATGGCTGCATTCAAAAACAAGTTAAAGCAGATTGTGTGTCTTGATTTTCAAAGCAGCTCATGAATGATTCAGACTTCCAGGGCTCTCTCCAGACTCAGGTCTGTCTGGCATCAAGTCCCCCGACCCCTCCTTCCTCACATCTGAGGCAAAAACAAAAAAGGAGCCAACAAAAGTGAAGAAAAAAAAATAAAAGACAACCTCAAGAAAAAAAAATAAAAGACAACCTCAAAAAAAAAAAAAGAACCTCCTTTGTTTTCAGTGGAATTTTAAATCCTGCCTGGCCAAATTCTGGTTCCAGTTTTCATAGAATCACCAGGTTGGAAGAGACCCATCGGATCATTGAGTCCAACCATTCCTATCAAACTATATCCCTCAGGACCTCGTCTACCCATGCCTTAAACACCTCCAGGGAAGGTTTTACTGTAATGCCAGAGCTGACGTTAAAGATTTTCACCTGGTGAAAGAAAAAGTAAAAGCTGGCACCTTGCACCTTCCTAAAAAGGCACCAATCCCTTAATGGAGATCATCAGAAGTCAGGACAACCTCAACCTGCACGTCAGAGGGTTAAAACTACGGTGGTAAAGACCCGTTAGGGAGGACACTTTCTGACCAGGGCTTCCTGGCACCACACAATGAATCAAAGCAGGGAACATCCCCATCCCTGCAGTAGCTCTTTGGCCACAGCTGAGGACGTACAAACCCAACTCCATGCTGTGACAGCTCAAAACCACTTTGAGCATGCGGGGATCTGAGGCACTTACAGTAAAAATCCAGCCAAACAGCCCCCAAAATTGCTTGGGAACGTCCTTTCACTACAGCCAATGAAGTAGGACCTTAAGGTGCTGGGTAGCTGAAAAAACAAACGAGAGTTTGATGGAAGAAACTGTCTCATGGCCTTAATTATCACTAGTAGTGAGCCTTGGAGAATTAGTTCCATCACTTACTAATACTCGGCTTCGATTTCAGCCTACACAAATATATTGGGTCAATAGCAACACCAAGACAAGCGTGAAAGTTAAACAAACAACTTGATCCTGTCAGAATTACTGGGAGCAAGTTATCAAAGTAATCGATGGCACATAATAACTATAAGACAAGTGGTCAATAAGTTGCAGCAGTCAAAGGCGGAGGATGGCTCTAGCAAGGGGTGATCAATGGCTCTCCGGGAACACTGACGCACTCGGTGATGAAGCAGCGTCCATCACAAAGCCATCAGCAGGCCCTGGTCTGGTCCAGGTGGGCACTGCATCGCTCCCAGGGAAGGGCACCAAGGCGAGCAAGGCCTTCTCTTTCCTATAAAAACACAGGAGGATCCTCTCTGCCCATTGCAGGGAAGGAGGCACATGGAGTTTGAAAAGGAGAGCTGATGCCTCCGTGGACTGACCAGGGTTGGTGCCCCCATCCTGAGGGACACAGGTGGGGCGGCAGTGGATCCTGATCTACCGGAGACCCCTATCCCTCTGCCTCTCCCTGGAGCAGTGAGCACGGCAGCAGTGCCACATCCTCCCACTGGTGGCTCCTGCAGCAACGACGTGCAGCACAGCTTCTCTTCCACACTGTTTGTCCCAGAGGAGTCCAACCTGTCCTGTTCACCCAATATGCAAAATCACTTGCTTATAAACACAACCTGCCATTTCTAGATGACTACAGGCACCACAAACATTTGAGATCTACGTGACTTTTTTTTTCTTTTCAGGATGAGAAACACAGATCCCTCTGGCCTTGAGTTTCCCTGTATTTTTACTTTGAGATTCACTGGGAGTTTTGCTTTTGGTTTACCCTGAAATTGCTGACTCCTGGCCTTTCTTTTTCTTAAAAAAACAAAGAACCAAAACATAGTTACTCACTCAGCTCTACCAAGCCCTGTGCACCAGCACAGCCCCCAGGCTCAGACTCTGGAGATGCAGCACTCTCAGCATGGACATAACCCAGGCTTGGGGAGTGAAGTGGATCCCACCACCAACTCGGCTTCCACTTCCAGCTTCAACCTCTCGAATGGAGGCAGTGGTGCCCATGCCCAGACGCAGCTAACCTTGAAACGGAGCATTTCGTTCTCAGGACGCAGCAACTGGCAGGTCACTGTCCTTTGTTAAATTCTCCATCGTGACAGGGACATGCAGAGAGATCATTGTACCACAGACAGATCATCTAGGGAACGAGCTTTTATCTCTAGGCAAATGTGTCACAGAAGTGGAGCTCATTAACTGGGGCTCTGTTTTTGAAAAAGATTAATATTTTATCACACGTCTTCTGTCTTGAGGAATAATTAGCCCTGGCAGCAGTAGCTCTGCTATTTCCCAGGGGACTGAGCGGGAGGGACACACATGGGGCTGATGGACAGACAACATCCCAGCCGTGGGCTAACAGTACATCTTAACCAGAGGTAACTTCTCAGCACAAACCCACCTGCCGTGGAGTAATAACGGAGGCAAACCCTTCTCCAAAGGCTGTGAGTATTCTGCTCATCCTGCCCTATGTCCTCTGGTGCAGGAGATGCTTTAAAGCAAAGCACCGCGACTCAGCCAAGAGCTTTGCAGCCACATTCGTGGCACAAGAGCTCCAACCCAAGCCGCTTCTCCCTGGACACCACGTCAGGCCAAGCTTTGCCGCAGGCTCTCCCCTCACTGTTCTGATGCCAGGGTCTACACAACAAGAGGAAAATCCCATGGGCTTCCCCAGTCCTTTCACCCCAACAACAAACCTGTTCTCACAGGGAAAACTGAGCACCACAGCCAATTCCCACAGCGAGAGCAGAGAATAAGGCCTCCCCAGAGCTTGCACAGAAGCCCCCAGCACCCAGCATCTCCCCACAAGGCTGCTTAGAACAGGGCCAGGGTGCAGGCAGGGTAAGCGGCATGACTGTAAAAGGATGAGGGAAGAACCACTTCAGAACAACACAAAATTATTTTGTGCATGTGATTTCTTTGGCAAAATGCAATGGACAGGTGGGTGGGGAACATCCAAAATAAATTCAAAAGTGTCTCACAGGGAAACAACACCAAAACAATTCAGGTGAGGGAAATCTGTCACCCAGAGAGTGGGGGGGAACTGTTTTCAGCATTTCTTTCACTCAAGAGAGCAATTTTTGGCAAGCAAGATATTAGTCTAACCAAAATAAAGCTGTTCTCCAGGGAAGAGACAGCTGGGATGGAGGCTGCGCAGGCTCTAAGTGAGCTCCTCTGTTCCTTGGGGATGCTGCACCACAGTGTTTGCTGAAGAGTCTCCAGTCACCCCAGCGCAGGAGCCAGGCTCCAAGACAACAGGCCCAGCGAGCTTCCCCGGTACCTGCACTGCCAATTACCTTTGCCCTGCAGACACCTTTCAGCCAAGAGCACAGCCCGGGAATCATTTCTGCTCACTGCATGAACAGAAGCCATAACTCACCCTCCTGGCACAGCTCTTTCAGACGTAACTACCTCCTGCCTTCAAAACTCTCACTGCCTTTCAGCTGCCCAACTGCATAAGGGGAAGCTACAAAGCATATTAAGACACTTCCCTTCACATCACTGACCTGTGCTGGCTACTTCTGACTCCTCCTTGAAGGGTCAACAGGTTGCAGAGAAGGGGAGGTAGGACCAGTTCTCTCTCCTAAGACGTTGCCCAGCCTGTGAAAGTTTCAAACTTGGGCTACAAAAGGCAGCTGATAGACAGCAGAAACAAAACAAAGGCCACTTCAGGCAGCTTCAGTTTATCCCCAGCACACACGCCAGCCCTTCTCTGCCTGACAGACCGTTCTCATACCAGCATCCCCAGAGACCGCAGACAAGGAGGTGATAGAAAAACATCATGATAAGCACTAACCTCTTGAGGTCTGGTGTCCAGGAGACAAAAGCAATCACAGTGTTTCCTAATGGAATTACTTTGATCTCAAATGAGTTTTCCATTCATTTGTGTAACTGTTCGCCTGCAGAGTCATGCTGTGCTCTTGCCTGTAGTTAGGCATAAGAAGGATACAAAGACCAAAGGCACAGGGATCGCAGATGTCCTCTTACCCTAATTCAGCCTCAGAGTAACCTCCACTGGCAGAATATCCAGGGACAGCCATCACCCATCGGGATTTTGCCCAGTTGTGATAAACCTGATTTTGTAATGAAACAACAAATGCCCTCATTTTGCCCCAAACCAGTGGAACAGCTGGAAAAACAAATCGAGGGACATCTTGGGATGCTGCTGGCAGTCATGCAGCAGCCAATGACGAGCCCCAAGAGCAAGCAGATACCCCTATCCGCTTGTATCCGGCCCCCTCCAACACACTCAAGGTGCTGCCAGCCCATCCTCCCCAGGGCATCGCACCCCACCGCCCCAGGCAGATGCACCCAGCAGCATCAGGTTCAGGGAAATCATGTGCACACACCACCCCCATACACGCATTTCTTGCCCTGGTCCTCAATGCAGCATGTTCAGCATCAGCAACTTGCAAGGCACTGCCTGAATAAGCAGATTTTTAAAATAACAACCCCTTGGGACCTCGTCTGCATTACTCAGGAAGCTGGATCAGCTCAGCCAGAACTGAGAGGTTACAGCAAGAAGTGTACAGAGTCAGCAAAGGGAAGGGCTAGAGCAGACCAGGAAAACCTCCAGCTTCAGTTCCACTCTCAACTATCCCACATAATGTCCCTACAAGCTTTCCCTCGAATCCAAGAGGGGTTCAGCCACCTGCTGGATACCAACTGCCTGCAGGTGCTCCTGAGGATGGCAGAGCCCGTCCTGCCCGTGGAGCAAGGTGGGCTTTGCCACACATATCGTTCTCAAGATATTTAAGTTCCTCCTTTGGGGACTCTCAGATAACCAGGCAAGGAACACAAGGTGCCTAAATCCCTACGCAGGGTACAAAATGCATTTCTAGCTGCCAAGACCCAGTGTTCCCCACGATTCATCTCAGAGTGGTTTTGGTCTTGCAGTCAATGATGTTCAAAGAAGACGAAGCAATGTGAGAAGTCCAAGGGGACCATAAACACGCTAAGCTAAAGGCAATGCTGTCAAACTCTACTTTTCTCCTCTTCAGTTCCTCATTTCCAAAAAGAAATGACAATATTCTTGGTACACTTGACTGCCAGCCACTCCTGGCTTGCAAGCATCAACTCAGCCAAAACCAGAGCCACTTCAAAACCCGTATGCGACAGAGCTGCTCTCACCCAATGCATGTGGACGCCCACACATGCTTCCACATGCCCATGCGCAGGTACCACAGCTGGCAGAGGCAGGATGCCGTGGAGACACCAGGATCCTCCTGCTCAAACCTGTGCATAAGATAAGCAGGCATTCTCGAGCACCCTGACCAGATCTGCTCACACGTAAGGCTGAAGGCCCAGGCTTTGCATCCCTGGGATGCACGATGCAATTCACGGGTCACAGCTCTGCAGAATGAAGTGCTGAAACCCTGACATTTCTGGACCTTGAGAACATCTGACAGCAGCCCTCTGTCCCAGGAGGAATGCCACAGGAATCTCCTCTTCACCCCCTCCATGAGCAGAGCCACCAACCCTGTGCGATGCTCCCACCTGATGCTCTCTCCAGCTGGCATCGCGTGGGGGTTTGAGCCGGAAAGCCAGGAGGAAGCCTTACAGTGTGTGCTCTCCTGCAAAGGAACAGGACAGACTACAAGTGCAGAAATTTTCTAGGAGACATGAGGTGGCGCGACCAGGCCACCAGGCTGCCAAGATGCCCTCATCTCCAGCAAACAATGACGTTCACCTCTGCCACTATCCCTGCCAGCCTCATAATTCAAGCAGAACTTGATCTCAGCAGCTGCCTTCTCTTTCCCAGACATGCACATATGCACACAAACGTATCCCTTCAAGCAGCTTTAAAACTCAAGCTCAGCTGGGTCAGCAGGGCCTCTTATAAAGCACTTGGGACTTGGAGAGGAAGGAGACTTCTAAAATTCAGATGATTATTGTTTTACATCAGGATCTAAGAGAGCTTCATTCCTGCCCTCCAAATTCTACCAGTTCATGAGACAGGACTGCTAGACTCGTATTGGCACTGTAGAGGAAAAAAAGCAAGACAAATAGAGAAGAGGCAGCAGGCAAGCCTGAGGCTGGCTGACGTGATCCGCAGAGGCTAGCAATGTCTGATGAAGGCTCTCACCTCTATTGTCTACTCTCCTCATCCCTGATTTCACCTCCCTGCTTCACCATCATCCGTCAGTGCAAGCCCCATCTCAGGCTGATGCTGGTCACACCCAAGAGCCACAACAGCATCTACACACCTCTTAAACCCAACAGAGCATTCCAGAGGCAGAGGTCAGCCTAAGCAGCATATGGAGCATCCGTGTGGCGAATACCAGCTTCCCTGGGAACTGTCTGCTGCAGATGGAAAACACCCAGGAGCCATCACAACAAACTCTTCCGTCTGGAGGCAACGCATCCACCCTCTTAGCTTCCCAAGCTGCTGAGCAGTACTGGAAACCTCCATTCCTGTCCCCATGCTCGCATCCCTGGTACTGAGTCACCCACTCCCATTCTGGCCCTGTGGTTTGCCGGTGGGAGGTTTAGAAAGTGGGATGTGTCGATGAGGTAGTCCCGAGAGCAGCACAGCGGGACTGGCCACCATGGACACACCACTGAGAGCTGGGCCCAGTTTGCTGCTGCGGCCGTGGGGATTGTTTAACACTGGCTCTTGGTAAGGACACTGTACATCACCATGGGACTGTACATGGTCCTCTTCCAGTGAAAGACACCTCTTCACACAGTCTGAGGGCTGAGTCAACATCCAACAAGGAATGCAGTCAGCAGTAGGGAGCTGCAGGCAGGTCAGCTAGAGCTATGCTTCAGCTGTGAGATCTTCCAGGCTGAGGGACATGACACAGTCCGTGGCATTTCCTTGGCTGAAACCACCCACACACCGATCACGAGGTTTGCAGCCCTGTGCTGGCCAGAAGAAGGCAAGGAGAGCCACTGTGGTTTCTCCAGATCCAGTTCCTAGGAGCACTGTGATTCCTCTCCATCTGAAACCATTCCACCGGTTGCAATTTAAACTCAAAACCAATCCAGCACACGCTGTTAAGCAACTGGCTGTCAATGTTATACCCACCCTGCTGAAAGTATTTGCTCTCTCCAGGACCTTCTGGCAACAACCCTGCTGCTCAGCCCTTGCCAGCTATTGTTGGCAAGCCTGGCTGGATTAGCAGAGAGAACTCCAGGAAATCTTCTGCAACTATCCTGGTGAAAAACACCCCACAGAGAAGCAGTAAGGAGCAATATTCCCATGTCCCAGGCATCGGGATCAGGACTGCATTACCATGTCCTGCAGATCTGTGTGTCATGGTGCTCCCAACGCACTGAAGGAAGAGGAGATGGAGAGCAAGCATGCTGAAAACCTGGCCAGAGAGCAGAGCATGCTGCTTCAGGCAACAGCATCTGGCTGAATGGCTGAAGGAGAGCCTGCCTGCCCACAAGAACACGTTCAAGGCGCCTTTGAGCGACGAGGCTGGTGAAGGGGCTGGAGAACAGATCCTATGAGGAGTGGCTGAGAGAGCTGGGGGTGTTTATCCTGGAGAAGAGGAGGCTGAGGGGAGACCTCATTACTCTCTACAACTACCTGAAGGGAGGTTGTAGAGAGGAGGGAGCTGGACTCTTCTCCCAAGCGAGACAGGACGAGAGGGAATGGCCTCAAGCTCCACCAGGGGAGATTTAGGCTAGAGATTAGGAGGAAGTTTTTCACAGAAAGGGTCATTGGGCATTGGAATAGGCTGCCCAGGGAGGTGGTTGATTTCCCTTCCCTGGAGGTGTTTAAGGGACGGGTGGATGAGGTCTTGAGGGACATGGTTTAGTGTTTTGATAGGAATGGTTGGACTCGATGAGCTGATGGGTCCCTTCCAACCTGGTTGTTCTATGAGTCTATGATTCCAGAGCCTCCTGCCTCTTATGGGAAGTTTTTCAGGAACAGCAGCTGGGTTGGAGCACCTGGCACAATGGAGCCTTTCAACACAGGGCCCAAGCTAAGACGTACCCTCCTCCAGGGTCATCTGGGGCAGAATCGAGGTCCAATTCTTTGGCTTTGTTGTCACACAAGAGAGCCTGAGCACTTCCAGTCCGATGTGCACAAAGCCGCCTAAGCCAGGTTTGCCGTCACAACCCAGTTCCTAAGCCCAGAAGGTCACGTAGCGCAAGCTCTAGGTTTTCCCCATCTCCCACAGCAGCTCAGACTGTAGTTCTCTCTCCCTGTCACAGGAAGGACCTCTCCCAGTCAGCTCCAGATGGATTTCCCTTTGCCCGCGCTTCATGCACAGCCACTAGCAATTTCTCCCTGCTCCACGAGCAGGTCTTGCTCATCCACACTTTTCCCAGCTCCACGCTGCAGTTCAGGACCCACTCCCAGGCTGCACAGTGGTGCCAGAGCATCGCCTGTGGCAGCTCCCCAAGCACCTGTACCACAAGCAAGGATTTCTTTCCAGAGAGAGCTCTGTAAACTCTACACGTTCCTCTGCCTGTCGATGCTCGTGCCCAGACCCTTCTCCCTCCTCCACTGCCCCCACCAGTGCCTGCCTCCCGCAGGCCTCCCTCCAGCCCCACTTCCTCCACAGCTGCTCCGACGCTCAGCTAATGGCACATCATCCGCTGCATTTTTCAGACATATTCAATAAATCAGAACCCAATTACCGGGTTAAGGAAATTGGAAGCAAATGCAATTAGCCCCAGCCCCTCCCATACGCTGTGCCCTCGTTTTCTCCTTAATGAGAACCCTTTCTTTTGCAGGAGCACTCGGCAGTGCGCCCGCCCGCCCGGGAACAAGGTGGCTGCCACCGCGCAGCAGGGGGACGGCAAGGGGGCAGCTGAGGTAATCGTCCCTTTTAACAGGGCAGATGGCTAATATCCCTGGCATTAGTTCTCTCTAAGGATAGCACACTCACGCCCTGCTCGGCTATAACAGGCATCCATCAGGGCTGGCAGCTCCTCTCTGGAGAAAGGAGCATCTGGTCCTTACTACAAAAAGGAGCTAAAAGAATAAATAAACGCTGCCTGCTGTAGAGCTGGAGAAGTGGTGCTGTTCAAGCATTTCAGACTCTGAATTTCCCTCAAAGGGAAATTCAGAGTCAGGTTAGATGCTGAGAGTTGATTCGCTCAGACTTGGGAGCAAGAAGCAGCCTGGGCAACACGGTGCTGTGGCTGGGTCTGGCACGGGGCTTCCCTGCAAAGGTCTCCCAGGAAAAGGCAGGAGAGGACAGATATTGCCAGGGACATGGAATGTAACACCAAGCACAGCTCCCTGGGAAGGGTTTCCATGGCTGTGGGTCCAGGCGTAAGCTGTGCCCTCAGAGGACAAGGAGCAACAATGCCTCCAGGGGAGCTGCATCGCTGGAGACTAACAGTTAATCCCACTGACCATCAGCAAACTCGGCTCTTCCGTGATGGGTTTAGAGAGGCGATGGGAGGGAGGCTACAGCTGCACTCACTGCCAGCAAGAGCGCACCAAACCTCCCACGCTGACAGCAGCAACAGAGCACAGGTCTCACAAGGTGCCCCTGGCTCTAGCCCTCCCTGCCTCCCTCCAGCGGCCCTTTGGCCACCAAAGTGCTTCTGGCCCTGATGGTGCTGAAGCTGTAAGTAACCCAATGAGTACTTACCCTCCTCTCCCAGTCCCTCGACAATAGTCCCTTATTCCCCATGTTAAGTCCTCTCTTTGCAGAGCAAATTAAGTGCTCAATAGTTATTGTATTCCTCTTGCACCTTCCCACTGCATCTTCCCCAGAGCAGGAGTCCCCAGAATCACAGAATCATTAGGTTGGAAAAGACCTTTGAGATCATCAGCTCCAACCGTACCTGTCCGCTACTAAATCATATCCCTAAGCACCTCATCTACCTGCCTTTTAAATATTTCCAAGGATGGTGACTCAACTACCTCCCTAGGCAGCTTCTGCCAGGATTTGAGAACCCTTTCTATGAAGAAATTTTTCCTGATGTCTGATCTAAACTTCCACTGACACAGCTTAAGGTGATTCCCTCTTGTCCTATCACCTATCACTTGGGAGAAGAAACGGTCACTTGGCCCTACTAAGGGTGACTCAACCTCTGAGTTATAACACGGCGTATGAAAAAAGGGTAGTTTAGGTAAGTATTTGTCAAACAAACCACTGTAGACTTTGCCCATCCTGGAGATGCATTCTTGTGCACTCGTTGCCTCCCTGAAGGGACAAAACCCCTTTCTCCTTTCTTTCCCAGTGGTCTTGGAATAATTTCTACAGGTTTTAATTAATAGGTTTAGGACTCTCAGACATTCCAAGAAATCAAGTAAAGTGAAAGACTCAATCCTAAAAATACAATCCAGGTAGAACCAACCCCAAGCACACCCACAAGATGTGGGTGAAAGGCCTAGAGCTGCCTAGCATCCCACCACCACAGCCACCAAGAGGAACAGGACCACCCACCCACATAATGCTGCTTCATGAGGAAAATCAGGAGAAACCGCGGAGGGGAGGCAGAACCTGTGGTGGCGAGTGTCACGGACAGCACGGTCACTGGGGATCCTCTCGCTCTCCCGCTGGTTAAAGGCATGGAGCCGGTACGGGTCCTCGCCGCCCTTCCACCTCCGGGCACTCAGGTACCTCCGCTCTTCAAACTCATCCCAGAGATCGTCCCAGTCCACGTCCAAGCCCTGTGCACACAAAGTCAGCCCCATTAGAGACAGCAGAGACCAGAGGACACTGACCCTGTGCTGGAGTTCTCCCAGTCCCACTGGAGGTTGGCTGGACCTGCAGCATGGAGAAGCATCACACGGGCAAGCTAACAAGGAGTCTCATCAGGTCTTCAGGTTTTTTTTTTTGTCTCCCGAAGTCTTGCAACAGGATGTGAGAAAGCCTGCCAACTGAAATTAAAAACGGTTAACATGACACCAAAGACAGGCCTCTCAAACAGCATCGTCTCAAGAAATATAAAAGATAGCACAATAATCTTGTCAGGGTTTCCATTTCTCTCCATCCAAATCCAAAGGGCCATCAGGAGGGGTTTCATCAATCCCACGTTTCCACAGCCATACACTGGCCCCAGGGCCATTGCCACCAAGACGACCCTGGAAGAAGGGAGCTGTGTTCCTTGCAGCCCAGTTTTCATCCATCTGTGCATCAACACATCTTCCACCAAGGACTTCAGCCCTACCACTAGGACAGGGGTGGGCAAGCACACGCCCATGCAGTCCCACACCTCCAAAAGGAAGAAGGAGCGCTGTTCCGATACTACCTGACAACTACCGTGGGATGGGGTCTGAGCAGCCCCAGCACTGGAGCTGTTGGGGGTACAAGCATCCCTCAGCTGTGCTGCTGAGCACAATGCAGCACTGATAAGGTCTCATCGCTGCAGCAGCACAGCCTCTTTGATCTCAGCCTACATGTAACAGAGAGAGACGCAAACATTTACAGACATCTCAGCCCTAAAGAAAACTGTGATCTTATCCAATAATTGATCTGTTCTTCTCCTTTTCTTTTTTAACTCCTCTCCTCAGTTCACACCATCTCAAAGCCGATTTTGCCTGCTAATAGTGCAAAATGAAGCTTTTGAAACACGCAATTTTTATCCTATAATTGATTTTACTTACAGTTGGCATCACATTTTCTCCAGTCGCAGGAAAGGGAGGGAGGAGGGAGCAACGGCTCCTGCAAGCCAACTATGGCAGGACCAAGCTGGGCACCTCTAGCCATATGATGCCAACATCTCCCAAGTCACAGCAACACAAGCACCCCCCAAAACAGGGTGATCAGGTGATCCTGAGAGCTATCATGAAGCACATGCAAGAGAACTGGGGGATCAGGCCCAGTCAACATGGGTTCACAAAAGGCAAGTCTTGCCAAACTAACTTGATCGCCTTCTATGACAAAGTGACTCGGCTGTTGGATGAGGGAAAGGCTGTGGATGGATCTTCCTGGACTTCAGTAAAGCCTTTGACACAGTTTCTCCCAGCATTCTGCTGCGGAAACTGTCACCTCTGGCCTGGACAAGCAACACTCTCCTGGGTAGAAAACTGGTTGCCTGGATGGCCCAGAGAGTGGTGGTAAATGGTGTTAAGTCCAGCTGGAGGCCAGTGACAAGTGGGGTTCCCGAGGGCTCAGTGCTGGGTCCAGTCCTGTTCAATGTCTTTATCAATGACCTGGATGAAGGCATAGAGTGCTCCCTGAGCAAGTTTGCAGATGACACTAAGCTGAGTGGAAGTGTGGATCTGCTGGAGGGTCGGGAGGCTCTGCTCTACAAAGGGATCTGAACAGGCTGGATCCATTGGCTTGGATCAGAAATGGTGTGACCAGCAGGTCCAGGGAGGTTATTCTCCCTCTGGACTCAGCACTGGTGAGGCCACTCCTTGAATCCTGTGTTCAGTTCTGGGCCCCTCAGCACAAGGATGTTGAGGCTCTGGAGCGAGTCCAGAGAAGAGCAACGAGGCTGGTGAAGGGGCTGGAGAACAGGTCCTATGAGGAGCGGCTGAGAGAGCTGGGGGTGTTTATCCTGGAGAAGAGGAGGCTGAGAGGAGGGAGCTGGGCTCTTCTCCCAAGTGACAGGGGACAGGACGAGAGGGAATGGCCTCAAGCTCTACCAGGGGAGATTTAGGCTGCACAGTAGAAAAAAAATGTTCACAAAAAGGGTGATTGTCAGAGGCTGCCCAGGGAGGTGGTTGAATCACCTTTCCTGGAGGTGTTTAAGAGAGATGGGTGGATGAGGTGCTGAGGGACATGGTTAAGTGATTGATAAGAGTGGTTGGACCCAACGATCCTGTGGGTCTTTTCCAACCTGGTGATTCTGTGACTCTGTAAAAATCCCAACAGACCATAGGGCTGTAGGGGCTTCCACAAGCGGAGTTGCATCCATCCTCCCCTATGGCCCTTCGAGAAGCTCCTCCAGCAACCACCCCAGTGCAGGGGAGACCCCTGAGCCACCATCTACACTGCAAGAAAGTTATTCAGGACTGGGAGAAGGTTATGAAACCAGTAAGGTCACCACAGGAGGTTTAGGAGGAGGATGTATTAACCCTTCCTGCTGGCTTTTGGGAGAACCGACGTACACGGGGGAATAAATATTGTTTATGGCTTTTTTAAGGCACCTTGCAAAACGTGATTTACAACCACTGTAAAGATCATCGTATTGCACTGCGGAGCAGCTGACAGCTTGACGTTTACAAGGTCTCACGATGACCCCAGGGGGGCTGGCGCTGTTAACACAGACACCACACAGCTGCAGTCCCTAAATTTTAATGCTATGAAGAAAAGTAAAAGTTAGTTATATCCAGCTTGGCAAGAAGAGAAATGCCTTTTAAAAGCAGTCACATAGCACTTAACGTTGCTGGATCTAGTTTTATATATGTATATGTCAGTTAAACCCAGTAGCCTTGGATCAACTAGAAGGTGCTGTCACGCAAACATCCAATGACTCAAGCTGATCTCTGTGGGCAGCCACAGCTCCAGGAAAACTGGAGCTCCTGCACGTGCTGCATGGCAGCAAGACTCTGATCAGGCCAGCAGAAGCAGGGGGTCGGAGCCAGGTACGTGCTTCAAGGTCTGGGATGGCATCTCCCCAGCTTCCATCTAACCGCATCACTGCCCTGTTACTGGGGGATCCCAGTGGTAGATGGATACATGGACAAACACTGGTGCCTTATCCCATGGCATTTGCTGCTCCTCTTGGATGAGGAGCATCAAGAATGCTTGCATCCTTGGTTGCCTTGGATGCCTTGCATCCAAGGATGGTACTTGTGGTTTCCACTGCAGTGAACACTCTCGTGAAATCCCCACCTGTAAGACATCAACCCAGCTTGATTCAGCCAGGGTCTCCTTTTTGGGTCAAGGAAAGCTATTGGTAGGATGGTTCCCAAACATCAAACAGCTAAACACTGATCTGAGATCAAGAGCAAACGATGTCAAATAGAGATTAATTTTAACCTCTGCCCACCCACAAAAAACACTCCAGGTCTGGGTTAACTTTCTCAGCCATAAGTAAACACTCAGGTTTGTTCACACACTTTAAATCCACACCTCCTGTCCAAACCTTATGGGTGTGTTCAGCTTTCCATCCAGAGGCCCTCAGAAGGCCAACTACAATCGAAGCAGGACACACGCACCCAAACGTCTGCAAAAATCTCCCACGCACAGCAGTGAAGGAACACGAGGCAGTGCACTCTGACAAAAACCTTCCAGCTGGGCAAGCAGTGGGAGGCAGGAGACCTCTCCACATGCACACAGGGACTCACCTGCTCCTTGGTGCCTGATCAAGGATGAGGAAAGTGAGTTAGAATGGAAGGAGGAATCCCCTTCGTTCTCCCAGGGACAGCACACCAGTTACAGGTTACAGGGTAAGGTCCCATTATAATACTCCAGCCTGGTGTTATCACCTCTTCCTCACACCAGATCTCTGTCTTGGGAGTTATTTAACTGATGTGCACAAATCTAAATTTAATATATTATGATCTAACTCACTTTAGACGCCAAATTACCCTGCACTAGAACAGGATCAAGTCAATACTCCACTTGCCTTTCTATTTATCTTCTACAGGGTTCCTCTCTCCAAGCTTCATATTCATTTTCTCTCATGTACTAGTAATAAATTTTCATTTTTTTCCTTGGAATTAGGTAATTTCTCTTTCAACACTGCAGTTTAATGGCTGGTATTAATTATAGGAAACACAGTTTATGCTCTCAAAAGAGTTTGAGAGACTTGAGGCTGCAGGAAAGACAGAAAAAAAATTACCCAAGAGGTTTCCGTCTGCTCTCAGCAAACAAGTGCTGCCCCTCAACACTGCACTGGGGGAGTCAGTGACAGGGACCCCTCCCAGCAGAGACATGCAGAGATCTCATTGTGGAGAGGAGCTCCACCTCACACAAGCACCCGGCCAAGATCAGGGCTCACCCAGACCCTTCTCCTTCACCAGCTGGCTGAGAGCACCCCCAAAATCCACCTGACACCTCACCAGCACCGCCCCACACACAAGCAGGTAGCTCCACACAACTGCACATGGAAAACTGAAAGCCTTGCAGTGCAAGGATGCAATTCATCATCTGCCTCTCAAATTATGGCTTGGAAACAAAAAAAAAGGAAAAAATAAGATGTAAAAAAAAAAAAAGGAAGGCTGCTGGGGGGGGAGAATGGGTCATTAGTAGCAAAACTACAATTTTCTGGCAACCGCTAATGACTTGTTTATGTGGATTTCTGCAAATATGACATTTTAATGGCATAATAATTGTGTGATTACAGTACAGCAGGGATCGTTGGAGCAGGAAGGAGGAACAGCATCCCAGCTGGCCACTGCTGTGGGCCCACAGCCACAGGCAGCCCCTGGCACCCCTCACAGGCACAGGAGGCTGGACAGGGTTGGCACGGGGCAGCAGCATGATGGCAGGGAGCGGCTATTTGGGGTGAAAAACCTGTCCCAAGTGGAGCTGGCAGGGAGCAGGGTTGTCAAGGCAGGGCACACTGGTCCCCAGAGCAAGCCGCCAGCCACCTAGGAGGAAAAGGAATGGGCAGCATGAGCCAAAAGCTGGCTCTGATTCACTTTCTTCTTTTGTCATGTTTCGTTAGAATAGACAACTTAAGCCTTTACTAAAATTAAAGATGTTTCCCTTTTAGGGTTGCTTAGTGTTGCTGTTCAGCCAAGATGAACTGGACTGGCTCTGGAAGCATCTTTCCAGGAGGTGGCAAACCCATGCCAGCCCCGCGGGCACTTGCCAGGAGGCCCAGATGTTGCCCAGGCAAAGGGGATTTGCCTGTGCAGGTGCCATGATGAGCTAAGGGGGGCTGGTAGCTGCCGAATGTGTGTCTGTCCATCTTTTAAACACCTTCAGGGATGGTGACTCAATCACCTCCGTGGACAGCCTCTGCCAGTGCCCAGGGACTCTTTCTGTGAACTTTTTCCTAATGTCCAGTCTGAACCTCCCCTGGTGCAGCTTAGGGTCGTTCCCTCTCATCCTTTCACCTGTCACTTGGGAGAAGAGACCAACACCCACCTCTCTCTCCAAACTCCTTTCAGGCAGCTGGACACAGTGATAAGGCCTCCCCTCAGCCTTCTTTCCTCTAGGCTAAAGAATCCTTCATCATGCACTCACCACTGAATCATAGAATCATAGAACAACCAGGTTGGAAGGGACCTATCGGATCTTCTAGTCCAACCATTCCTATCAAACACTAAACTATGCCCCTCAGGACCTTGCCCACCCGTTCCTTAAACACCTCCAGGGAAGGGGAATCAACCACCTCCCTGGGCAGCCTCTGCCACTGCCCAATGACCCTTTCCATGAAAAACTTCCTCCTACTCTCCAGCCTAAATCTCCCCTGGTGGAGCTTGAGGCCATTCCCTCTCGTCCTGTCCCCTGGCACTTGGGAGAAGAGCCCAGTTCCCTCCTCTCTACAACCTCCTTTCAGGTAGTTGTAGAGAGTAATGAGGTCTCCTCTCAGCCTCCTCTTCTCCAGGATAAACAACCCCAGCTCTCTCAGCTGCTCCTCATAGGGCCTCCATCCTGCCTTTCCTGGGACTTGGACAATAAAAACAAGGAGGGGAGAGGGAAATTAAAAACAAACAAAACCAAACACGTCAGCATAGTACAATCTCCAACAAATAAGTAAGAACTCCAGGAATTCGGGTGTCCCACAGCACGTCGCTGCCCAGCGTCTCCTCTGCCTGCTGAGGGCTGAGCACGTGTGTGTCCAGTGCATCTCGGGGCACTGGAGGCGGAGGGCAATCCTTCAGCAGGAATTGCAACCAGGCATTATACAAATGAGATTTACGTGTCCTGCTGAAGCGCGTGGCCCCTGCAAGCAAGGGGTTCAACCATAGAGCTGTTACCGGCCCAAGCGCTAATGCCATCCAAAAGGATTATAATACTTCAAACAGGGCAGAGCTCATCCCTCCTCATCCCTTAGTGCCAGGGCACACGCTAAGTGGGACAGCAGCCCCAGAGAAGAAAGAAGTGGGGCAGCATCATGCGGCCTCTTACCTCTTTCTTCTCTGTCTCCCTGAACAAGCCAGATGGACTATCAATATACAAGACGCTTCTGTCAAGCTCTGGTGTCATTTTCCCAACACCAGGGACAAGCACCCGGCTCAGCCCTTCACACACAGTGCTGTGCATCCTGGTGACCTCATCCCCGGGATACAAGGGGGAGGCAGATGGAGCACCATGGCCACACACTGCCCTGCTGAAACCAGGATATGGGTCTCTGGAGAATGGGGTCCGTTTCCATCCTGCAGTGTGTTCTCCACTGCTGCAGGCACCACCCAGCAGCAAACCAGCACAGGTCCTGGAGGGGTCACATTCTGCACCTTTTTTTTTCTTGTTCTCTTCCCCCAAACTGCGCAGCCTCTAAGCCACACACTCACCTACAAATTTCAGGGACTCCAGGCATTTGGAGGAGCCAATAGAAATCTCAGTTTAAATGCCTGTAGTTAAGTACTTGCTTAAGTGCTTCACTGGCTCAGTGCCACCTTCTCCAGCTTTGTGCTGACACCAAGCACACAGTGGAAGCGGAGGCAGCTCTGGCCCCGGCTACCCTTCATTAGATTTCTGCCCCATGGGGATCTGAGCTCCAGTTCTTTTATTTGAGGGCTGTGAAGCTTTTCTTGCTCTTGCACCAGTACCTGCGCACAATACTCCAGGGCACCTGGGTGGCAGCTACTCTGGGATCCCGCAGGGATGCAGAGCAGACCCATCTGCCAGGATCCACCAAGGAGGAACAGCATCTCCCATTCCTGGGAGGTGATTTACGGCCCCTCAAGGGAGACTCACAGACCTGAGTCTGCTCTGACCCCACTTCCTAGGGGAAGAAAGAACAACAGAAAAATAGAATAAAATACTTATACAGATCCCTAATTAAAGGAAAGCACTTCTCCAGCACAGCTTATCCTGCAGCTGGGGTACCTGGAGAAGCTCTGAGCATTCCCCATTAAGCTTCTCGCTGCCAGTGACCTTTCCCCACTTGCACACACCCGCAGGCACAATGCTCCATCTTCAAAGGACAGAGTGCTGCCTCCTCCTCTGCCAGCCTGGCAGGAAATACAAATCCCAGAGGACCTTCCAGCAAGCGTCACACTTTCTTGTCCCTGAGCACTAGACTGTGCTGCAACCACTTCTGCTGCCCGGTTCCCTTCACCACCTCTCTCCAATCCACCCTCCAATATCCACTGGGCAGTGTCTGGACCTCTCCCGTGTCACAGGCTGCTCATACAACAAATACAGCCACTGCCTCAGGTAACAGGACTGACCAGGGCCGGAAAGCAGCCGTCAAGGCAGGTCCAACCTCCAAGTAGCATGGCTGTGACTTCAGCCTGGATGGGAACATCCACACTTCAGCTCTGGAGAAGGTTCCCCAGCATCTTTCTCCAACTGTCCCCATGCTCAGACAGCAACTCACAGGCTGCTGATTCTGTGCCAGGAACCATTCCAGGCCTTGGCCATCGGTAAGCTGATCACAGAACCACTTCTTTGTGCATCTTGTCTGTACCGGTGCTGAGTTACACATGGGGTCCAAAACACCCCTCAGAGGCTTAAATCTGCTCAAGTCTCTGGCCAAATTCAAAGGCATGAGAAGCCACCAGAGAATTATTTTTCAGTAGGGCACCAAAGCTTTCATTTTAAGACAGATGCCATGGGCAGGACAGCCACCAAAATGGGGAATTTATTTGCAAATCAGGAGCACGGACCTCTGAGCTGCAAGAAGGGAAAAATGACAGAGGCAATGCTTTGATGAGAGGCCAAATTTTGTTTCCTGGACTTCCCTGAGGAGAAGTGAGCCAGCTCAGAGTTCACACCACACTTAGCAGCAAGCTCTGGCCATGCCAGCAACGATGCCAAGTTAAAATATATTCCTACTTCCTGGAGGCAGCCTGGGCCTGGGCTTCAGCACGGACGATGCCTCTGCCTGATGGCTCTAGCACCAGACCACCAACCTGCCTCTGCAGGCAGAGAGCAGCGCACACCATACCCCAAGGAATCCCTATGGAGACCCTCATCATCTCCAGACACTGAGGAACCTCCTGCCTCCTGGGTGCAGGACCAGGACAGTGATCTCTAGGGGAAAAAAAAATCAACTACAAAATTCCCTGTGTTCTCCTTAGAATGATGCTATTCCTGCTCGGATCCAAAATCCAGGTGCATACAGAAGCGCCTCATTGCACAAAGAGCAGAGACTTTAATTCTTTAAAAAAATAAATTAGCCTATAGGATACCCTGACACATGAAGACAAATCCTGTCTAATTAAAAAGGAAAGGAAGCCGATTATATCCTCCTGGAGAATATTGCTGCCTGCTTCTGGTTTATTTATACATTACACTGTATAATGAGCTGAATATTTAGGAGGTCAGCACAAACCAAGCTGCTGACTGGAGAAAAGAGGAGACCCAGCTCTGTCTGTGCCAAGAGCCAAGCAGGAGGGTGGGGAGGACTTTGGTCACCTCCTCCTCCTGCTCGCAACTCCCCTAAGATGTTGTGGGACTGTCTGGCTCAACTGCTCTCTTCTGACAGCTTGTGCTCGGGCTGCACTCCCCTTCCTAGGCCTCCGTCAGAAAACGACGGCCAAGGTCAGCCAAGCCTGTGGTTGCCTGTGAACTCCTCTAATGGGTCTGAAAACAGTCATTCTGGATGGGAAACAAGGCCAAGTGGGCTTGAAAAGTCTACAAAAGAGTCTTTGCTTCCATTGAGATTTTTGGGTTTTTTAAGACTTCAGATATACAACCAAAAAGAAGGAGGAAGATTGCTGCTCCGGTGCCAGCTCTGCTCCAAAGTGAGCCCCTGTGGGGATGGCAATGGTTCTTGCCAGCAGCAGAAGCCCCACAGCTCCCCCTGTGCCCTCTCCATCCTTTGCTGATCCCACCTCCTCTGGGCATCCTTTCTCCTCCCAGAGGGGCTCCCCTCAGGATCCCATTCCTGGTTCCCCATGGCACTGGGGATTGGCAGAAAGCATCCCAACAGACACTGTGTCATGCTAACCAGAGTGCCACGGGCAGCCCCTCCATAGCTCGTTGCCACTGTTCCGTGTCACCGTCCACTAGCAGCACCGTGCAGGGCAGCCCCAGAGCTGCATCCCTGAGTACAAGCAGCAATTACACGAGGCAATAACTAAGAAAGAAAGGCAGGCAGCATCCCACGTGCCCCCATGCCAGCCAGGTTCAGCTTATTCCCAGGACCACAGAATAGTTTGGGCTTGAAGGGACCTCAAAGCTCATCCAGTTTCAACCCCTGCCATGGGCAGGGACACCTCCCACTGGATCAGGGTCCTTAAAGCCCCTTCCAGTCTAGCCCTGAACACCTCCAGGGATGGGGCAGCCACAACTTCCCCAGGCAACTTGAGCCAGGGCCTCCCCATCCTCACAGGAAAACATTTCTCCCTAATATTTCATCTAAATCTCCCTTCTTTCATCTTAAAACCATATCCTCTTGTCCTGTCCATGCACTCCCTGACAGAGAGCCCCTCCCCAGCTTTCCTGGAGCCCCTTTAAGTACTCATCAGATGTCAACAGGCATCTGGGGAGAGCCCAGACCATGGCAGGTAAACAGAGCTCCTGCATGGACAGACAGGATTTTGTTTTCCTTCTGCATCTTTTCAGGACAGACATGAGCTGTTTCCCAAGCCATGAAGGTCAAACCAGGCTCCAGCAGGAGCAGCAGATGATTTAGTACCCAAGCGCCCGTCACTGTGCTTGATCTCCAGCTGAGCTCTGTTCATCCTTCTGCTTAGAAGCCAAAGCATCTACCAAAACACAGACTTTGAACATCACAGAGGACAAAGAAGGTCTTCCACCTCCCTGTGGAGCTGCAGGTCCCACATGCCCAAGGACAGCCTGGGATGGGGCAAAACAGGGGGAAAGCGAAGGGTAAAGAGGAGCAGGGAGGGAAGGGTGGAAGAGCCAGCAGCTGGAGTCCTGCTCTGTAAAAGCAGGCAGCTAATCCCAACCACACCTCCCGAGCGCCGCTCGTGCTGTTAATACACTCAGCATCCTCGACCCAACGCGGCCTTTTCACAGCAGCAAAGCCAGGGGTAATCCATCTGGTAATTGCTTCCATGGGGATCTTTACACAGCTTAGAAACTAATGCTACTATCCTTCCTCGAGCAGCCACCCTTCCAAACCCAGCAGCAGTGAGGAGTGATGGATAACAGCAGCGTCTTAATGCTAAAGGGAAAAGTGCCTCTAAAGGAGGGAAAGCTCAACCTTTGTTTTACCTTGGTTTATTCTGACGTGGGGGAGGGGAATGCAGATATTAGAAAAATAGATATTCAAGCAAAACAAAATCACGGCAAATACACAAGGCAGTGACACGCATGGCTTTAGCTGTCGTCAGGAAGCCACCAGCTCACCTTTCCCCTCCCTCCATCAGCTCACTGTTTGGAGGAGTAGAACTTTCCCACGGTGGCACAAGGCACAGCAGGCTCCAAGAAAGGAGCTCGGCAAGGACAAGAAATGCCATCAGTCCAAACTCCGCACTCCTGCACTCCATTTTCAGCTCTTCCCTGGACGTCTCAGGAGCCAAGCTTCAGCTTGTCTGCTCCTACAATGAACTGACACGGCTCCTGCTTGGCAGGAGGCTCCCCTGTAGGCATCGCCTGCATGGAGCGGCTCCAGCACAAGGGCTTGTTTGTCTCTTCCCATCTCTCAGTCTTTGCGGAGTGGGACAATCAGATGGGCCCAAAAAATGATCCGAGGGCTGGAGCACCTCCTGTACAAGGACAGGCTAGGAGAGCTGGGATTCTTCAGCCTGGAGAAGAGAAGGCTCTGGGGAAACCTTAGAGCAACTTCTAGTGCTGGAAGGGGCTACAGGAAAGCTGGGGAGGGGCTGCTGATCAGGAAGTGCAGGGATAGGATGAAGCAGAGTTTAGTTTTTAAGCTAAGAGAGGGGAGATTCAGACCACATATAAGGAAGAAATTGTTTTACACTGAGGATGGTGAGGTCCTGGCCCAGGTCATCCTCAGTAGTGGTGGATGCTCCATCCCTGGGAATGTTCCAGGTCAGGTTGGATGGTCTCAGAGCAATATGATCAGGGTAAAGAGGTCCCTCCTCCTCCACAGGGGTTGGACTGGATGGGCTTTAAAGGTCCCTTCCCACCCAAACCATTTTGTAATTCCATGGGAATCATTGCTGGTGACTAACTAAATGTCCCAAGTCCTCTTGGAGAGCTTTCCCGGCAGACGCGTGCTGTGTGACGACACACCACAGCCAGCCCAGCCCAAACCACACCAAGCAGCTGCCTTGGTACTGGCAGAGAAAATTCCAGTCAGAGCACAACTTCTCCAACACATTTAAAAGCACCACTAGGAAATGCAGGGGCTGCCCTAACTCACACCAAGGGGATGGAGAAACCAGGGACAGGTTTTCTGCAGCTGGCAGGGGTCACATGGACTGTGGGGCACTGGCCCACAGGCCATCCTGCCAGCCCTCCGTGCACAGCCAAGCTTAGGACTCACTGTGCCTGCCTGTTACATGCTGTACCTCCAGCAAAAAGCATCAGGCGGGCACTGTGATCAACATCAGCTCACATATGCCTGTTTTACAGATGCAGACGATCCCGTAACCAGGAGCTGGTCCCCTACACATAGGCAGAGGGAGATGAAGCTCAGGTCACAGTGATGATGCTCTGGGGCACATGTACTGCCCCACGACCAGCCCAGCCTCCTCCCCTGCTCTGCTCAAGGAAAAATCAGATATAAAACATATGTGACAGCAAGAACTGATGTGAGTCTTTGATCCTTTGGTACCTGCTGCTGAAGCATCTGTATGATTCTGGGCCTGGAAACAATGTGACTGACAGCACCGGAGATACAGCAGCATAATTCAGAGCGTATGTGTCAGCCCAGCCTTCTCCCATCTCAGCTCAGTAACAGGGATAAAAAGCAACCCTGGATAGTGGGAAATGGACCGTAGCAGGGCATGGTGAGCTAGAAAATACATAATCCAGGTAAGAAAGGACTGCGAGTCCCTGCTGACCACAAGCACGGGCACTGCGGGAGCCTCAGGAAAGGCTCTGTACCTTGGGATGATGCAGACTTAGCTTGGGACTGGGGAAACCAGAAGCAGGGCACAGCTGGGGCGACCTGGCCAGCAGACCCCAGGCCTCACCAGGGCCTGGCCACCTACCAGCAGGTCAACACCACTGCTTGCACCAGCAAACCCTCAGCTGAGCTGCAGCTGGGCACGGGGACAGCAGCAAGGGACGCAGCAAGTCCACATGGCAGGGACAGCTTGAGGACAATGCAAATCTGGCAATAGGGGCCAAAGCTTGCAGTGAGGGCTGCACACTATTTCAGGGTGCACTTGCCTCAAAAATCATTTCTGCTATGAGAGGAGAGATGGTGCTCGGAAGATAAAGCACAGCTCCTTCTAGAGCAAACTCCTTCTGCAGCAAACTCCTTCTGCCACTCCAAAAGCCACCTGCCTCACTTGAGGGACAGGCTCAAGCAGCACTGTCCTACCCAAAAAGAGAAACAGGCAGATGAGCACGAGACGCACCCCCTCACACTCTGCCGCTGTGCTCAGGCAAAGGCATACACAGCTCCCACGTTGCCAGATCAGGGATGCAAATTGTGAAGAGAAGGGGCTGGAGTGGAGAACAAAATCAAAGCTGTGGTTGGACTTGTAGCCACAGGAGTGCTCAACACGGCCACAGCTTTACTGGAGGTGGAGAAAGAGCATCCCACTCTGGAGTCTGGCAACCCACCAGCTCCACTCCAGCGAGTCCTCAAGCACCTCAAACCCATAAGAAGGAAACCAGGTAGAGACAAGGTCTGCAATGTCTCTGCAGCTCTGTAATATCATTGCATTTTCTCTCCCTTCCTTTGGCTTCACACATAATAGGGAGGGAAACACACGAACACAGTGAGAAAAGCAACACCCAGGTTGGAAGAAGGGAAAAATGACATAAGCATTGCTTTGATGAAAGACCAAATTTTGTTTCCTGGGCTTCCCTGAGGGGAAGTGAGCCAGCTCAGAGTTCACACCACACTTAGCAGCAAGCTCAGGCCGTGCCAGCAACGATGCCAAGTTAAAATATATTCCTACCTCCAGCAAGCAGCCTGGGCCTGGTTTTCAGCATGGACGATGCCTCTGCCTGATGGCTCTAGCATCAGACCACCAACCTGCCTCTGCAGGCAGAGAGCAACGCACACCATACCCCAAGGAATCCCTATGGAGACCCTCATCATCTCCAGACACTGAGGAACCTCCTGCCTCCTGGGTGCAGGACCAGGATATTGATCTCAGAATCACAGAATCACAGAACAACCAGGTTGGAAGGGACCCATTGGATCTTCTAGTCCAACCATTCCTATCAAACCTAAACCAAGTCCCTAAAGACCTCATCCACCCGCCCCTTAAACACCTCCAGGGAAGGTGAATCTCTAGGGGAAAAAAAAAAATCAACTACAAAATTCCCAGTGTTCTCCTTAGAATGATGCTATTCCTGCTCGGATCCAAAATCCAGGTGCATACAGAAGCGCCTCATTGCACAAAGAGCAGAGACTTTAATTCTTTAAAAAAATAAATTAGCCTATAGGAGCCTTTGGCTTCACACATAATGGGGAGGGAAACACACAAACGCAGTGAGGAAAGCAACACTCAGGTCCTCACCTGTGACACTAAACACCTGCCACAGAGGAGAAAACAAATGGGGACATGGAGGCTTTCTGGCCACTGCTGTGAAATGGAAATGCATGAAATCAGAGGCCTGGCACACCTCTGCGGTGGGAGTACAGCTGTGTTACCCACCCTGCTGCCCATCGCTGGAGCTCACAGGTTCAAAAACTCTCCTTTGTCACAGGCAGGAGACACCGCACCAGCCTTCCCTTCCCCTTCCCTAACACACTGGCAACAGCCAATCAATGTTTCTGTACATTTCTCGGAGCCAGAAATAAAAAATTTTTTTTAAAAAAAAAAAAAACCGAAAAAAACCCCACTCAAAATAAAAATAAACCCCAAACTGACTGCTAAGTCACCTGCTGCAGCAAACTCCGAATGCCGCCCACGAGCGCAGAGATCTGGATGGGAATCAGAAAGCGGGCACCGCGCCTGTTGTCTCACTGCTGGCAGCGGCTGCAAAAGAACTGGGAGCCCGAGAGAAAGGAGGTGACACCATCCAGAAGCACACAGGGCCTCTGCCTGCTGAGGAGCCACATCTCCAGCCAGGCTTCCCCTGGAACCTCAGGGAGGTGGACAGCTTCTCCATGGCTGGAGGGCAGCCTCCTGCACCAGCCCTGCACAGTCTGTGTATCCAACAAAACCCTGAGATCACTTTGGAAAGAACATGCGGTCAGTACTCAAACTGGTGAAGCTGTTCCCCTCCATGCTGGGCTTCCACTGGCTCATTCCTCCACCCTCAGCTCCTCCCCCCGGCCACAGGCGTGGCTCTCCCTGCCCTCACTCCCAAGCCCTTGGGACCGGCCATGGTGTGACTTTAGAGGTGAGAAGGTGGCACTACAGAGTGCTCAGGGGGCACATTCAGGCCTTGACAGGCTCACTGGAGCGGGCAAGAGTGACACCACCTCGGAGAAGGAAGAGTGGGGAGCAGAAACCCCTTGGATGGAGACCTGCTGAGGAGCAGATGTGCTGTTCCAGGGATGCTTCCTGAAAACACAGCAGCCGGAGCAGACATCCCACAAGCCACGGGGCAGACAGGCTGCACCATCCCAACCAGCACTGGTCTTCAGGGCTCTAAAACAAAAAAAAAAACCCCACCTGGCTGTGTTTATATTTGATGTAATGCTTGTCAAGGCACCTCCAGAGCACATGCTCCAGCTGAGCATTTTCATATTAGAATCATAGAATCATAGAGCAACCAGGTTGGAAGGGACCCATCGGATCATCGAGTCCAACCATTCCTATCAAACACTAAACCAAGTCCCTCAAGACCTCATCCACAAATTTCCATCCACATATTCCTTCTGCTTTTGCTGGAGCCCAAAGGAGAAGAAACTTCCATGAGCTCTGGACATGCCACTGCAGGTCCCCAGCTCCAAGCTGGATGGCTGGGAACAGCAGGGACACCGAGTCCTCACCCCAGCCCCAGCAACAATGTGTGCAGAGGGCACCAGGACCAATCCTTCTGCAGCCGGCAGCATACGCTGCTGCTGCCCACATCAACGCGGATGCCTAGAGAGACGCATCAGAAATAACTGGTTACGCAAGCCAACACTTTCTCTCCTATGCAAGCAGAGAGAGTTGTAATTGCAAACTACCGAGTACAGCTGAGCATTTGAATGCATCTCCTCTTTCTGCAGCAAAACAACAGCATCTCAAGGGCAACAAAAGGGACTTGAAGAAGTGCAGAGAAAAAAAGGCATCTAGCAAGAGGTACTAGTAGCTGTTGAACACTTGTATGGCAGGGAGTTTGGGCTCCTGGTCTGCCAGCAACCTTAATGTCTGTTCTAAAATAGGGGCAATAATACTTACTTGGAACCTCATGCTGAATTAATCATTGCAAAGTGCTCTACAGCTCAGCAGCAAGAGACAAGCACACAGCACCAAGCACGATCACAGCCACACTCAGCACAACTAGTGGTGTGACAGTCGCTTGAAAACCTTCCTAACACCAGTTACTGCTTCAGGGCAGGACAAATGGCAGCCCAGTAGCAGGACTGCGCTCTCCTCCCTGCCCAGGGCCAGGCACCAGCAGCATCCGTCCCGCTCCCAGTGCTGGCCAGGACCTCATCCCCGCTGGGCACAGCCACAGGGGCCGTAACGCACTGACCATCTAGCTCTAAAACCACTGGGCTGGGGAACATTGTGTTCAGAGGAGTGGGCAAAAGGGAAACAAGTTATTTTAAAAGGCTTCCTTCTCTCTGCCAAAGCCTGACCTCCTCCTGGGCTCCCTGCCCGGCAGGCAGGATCAGTGGGCGAGGTGCAGGCAGGGCAAGGTGCAGGTCCAGCACGCACGGCAGTGCCTCTCCAGGGTCAGCATTCCCTGGGCAAGGGCCAGTATGGCATAACAGCCAACCAACAGGGCACAGAGCAGCAGCCGGAGGGATGAAGGTTTGGGTTTTCACCCTGCCCTATTGGCAGACTATCCTCCTGTGCAGGTGCCCATAGCTCCCTTCCTGCTGAGCTCCGCATCCCCACACCCAGCCCCAGCTTTCCACGGCCCAGTTCCCTTACAAGCATGTGATAAATTAAATATATCAGTGTACATGCCTGTATGCCGTGTCCTTCCTGCTCATTCACACACCCCTGCAAAAATCCCCCAAGCTGAGTGGCTACAGCTGCCATGGAGATGTGCTGCTGGCACAGAGTGCGAAACCTGGCCTGGGGGAGCAGGTGACAGCCACACACAGAAAGGCTGCTCAGAAGGGAAGCAGTGCTGGGTTAACCCCTGCCTCCATGCTCCATCTCTGATGGGAGCCTTGACAGCAAAGCCTGGGGAGAACCACAGGCAAGTGAGCACCAGGACACCTCTTGGAGCACCGTTCTGCTGCCAGCACACTCCTATCTTCACATTTAGTGTGTGCTCAGACCTTCTCCCCGTATGTTTGTCCCGTCGCTGCTGAACCCACACAGGCTTTCAATGCCCACAAGATGCTCTCACAAGGTGCTCCATGAACACCATACATCCATTCACATTGAACTTGCTCCCGGTCAATCTCCTCTTTGATCCCAGATTTTGTCCAAGAGGAGACAGGAGGTGTTCCCATTCACCCTCTCTCTGCCATGAATGATCCTCCAGATCTTCCACAGATCCCTTTTCCCTTATCACAGGTTACACAACCCAATCCTACTTCTCACATAGAAGCCAAACCAAAGCCTCGATCATGCCATGTGCCCCCTGCTCTGCACCATTCCCAGCTCTCCAAGGCAGCAGGGAGCAGACAGCAGGCAGGATCCATACAGTGTCACCCCACTCACCCCCTTACCCCCTGCGGGTCTCTGGTGAGGCAGGGAGCCTGCCCTCGCTGCTCTCTGTGGGACTGGCTGCACTCCCGAGCATCGCTCGTCTTTGCCAGCAGCAGCGTAAAACCCAGCACAAGTCACCAGAGAGACATTGTTCAACAGCACCGTCCTCTGCCTCACTACTTAAATATCTATAAAAAGACAAGCGGCAGAAGCCTCATTATTCCAAACTACAACTTGAGGCTGCCAAAGGGCACAGGGGCTGCGGGAGCGAGGTGCGGCAGGATGAGATGCTCTTCCACACTGAGATAGGAAACAAAACCACGGGGCACTTGGCAGGGGCTCTGCTATTTCCAGTGCCACAGCTGAGCTCCAGCAGGCTCGCTTTGGCTTATCCCTCACCCTCGCCCAGCAGCAGAAACAGTGAAGAGGAATGAGCAACCAGCACTGTTGGAGCGGAGCTCTGCTGCCGGCACCGGGCCAACCCCAGTGGCCCCTTCCTTTCCGAGAGAAAGGGGTGAACATGATGAATGAAATTAAAATTCTTCTGTATGTTTCGGTTTAACATTCTATCAGTATTGGAAGCAGCAGGAAAAACACGTGAGAAATGCGAAGCGAGGAACCACTCCAGCTCAATAGCAGAAGCAGCCAGAAGAAAAACACTAGGGCATCTCGGGCAAGCTCTGCAAAGCTCATTTTAAAATGTTCTCTCTGCCAACATGGACAAATATTTGAGCAAAAAATATTACAGGAAAATTCAGTTGACTCACGAAGAGCAAGTGCATTAAATATAGAAAATAAATTAAATAATTAAAAGGCAAAAGAGATGGGATTTTAGGCCTGCTTGGAGCATAATTTTCATTACAGCCTTATATGGGGAGCTAACAAGCTGCTTTTAACTCCTGGAGTGGGTGAAGTAGGTGGCAAAGCAAGCTAAGCTTTCTCTAGGCTCCCAAGCTGTGTTTCCCCACTTTGGGAAGCACAGAGCAGGGAAACTGGTGTGGGGCAATCCCACTCCAGGCGCAGCACAGGCTCACCCAGGGCTCTCCATCCCTTCTCCACACTCTGATGGGGCAGCTGCTCTCTAGACACAGCACCTGCTTTGCCCACAGTGGCCCAGAAACTCTCTGTGGGGCGTAAGCTCACTGGAAATGTGCTGTAAGATGTGAGCCCAGCCGCTGGGCTCACCCAGAACTGCAGGTGCATGTGGTAGCTCTTCAGGTACAGTCCAATCCAAGCTCAAAATAAGTAAATAAATAAATAAATGAATCCCAGCTTCAAACAGACTAAAATATCTTGGGACAGCCTGAACTTCAGGCTGCAGGCGTTAAGGCCAGACGCTGCTATTGCCTGGAGCCAAGCCCTGCAATTTAAAGGTGTCCTGGCACCTGACCAGCACAAGGGTGGCTCCCAGACCCTGCTCACTCCTCAATTGCACACAGCAAAAAGGACACGCTCTGCACGGCTTCTGCAGCTCATCGCTGACCTGGCTTACCAAGGCTCTGAGCAGCGTCCCAGGCAGAGCAGAGGAGCTCCTCACTCAGATCTCAGGGAAGCCTGGGGCTGCCCAGGAATGAAAGCACCATGTGCTCCTCAGCTCCCAGAAAAGATTTCCCACTATTAAGGCAGGAAAAACTTGTGGGAAAGCTGGTGCCTGCTGTGGCTGGGAGATCAGTGAGGCTGTTGGTCACATGCTGCCATCCACCCACCCCACAGGATAAGAGCCAGGGAGAGGACAAGCTCAGAGCCAGGCTCTTTTATTAACATCCCTCTCCTTTCTTCCACTATACCCCTAGAAAAGGCCGTTTCCTTCATCTGGAGTGACATCCTCAGAATTTGCTCTGCTACAAGTTCAGCCCCAACACACAGGGGCAACCTGGGCAGCACATGGAGGAGAAACAGAAGAAATGACTTGAAGAGACATTTCTGTGTCTGCGATCAGGAGGCTGAAAACCAGCAGCATCAGCTCCCAAAATAACACACAGCATCTAAGGCTGCACTGCTGATCCTGGCAACAATCCCCTCCCTCTCAGCTACAGATAACCTATACATAGGAAAACGGACATATACAGATAGATGCATGACTTTCATGCTGTTTTGCCTTTTCTGAACTGTCTGGAAAGCATCAGGGACTCTCTTTCCCCAAGCAGAAGACAACCATGGCCCTGACTGAGCAACGTACCCTGCTCACTGTGCCAGACTCCTCTTCATCCTAAGCCCCAGGTGCCTTCTCTTCTCTGCCAGTGCTGGTGGAAGTTGCAGATTAAATTGCTCTGGCAAACTAACTGAAATGGACCAGACGTATTCCTAATCTTCACCAGGCCATCTTCTTGGCACTTATCCTCACCATCAGCTCTACAGGGATGGGAAAGGAAATGCCTAGCACAGTCCAATAAGTGACCAAAACAAACAGTTGATTACAGGGTTGCGATTAATAGTTGACAAACACTTCATGAATGGGCTTGCATCTTCCTCAGTCATAAGTGCTGGATGCCTGTTGCCCACAACAGGTTCCGCATTCCCATCACAGCCACCAGTGCAACCAACTGCTTCCTTCAATACATCTGTAATGCACCAACCTTGCAGCAGGACTACAGGGAAAAGAAGGCATGACAGCTACTCCAAGTCCCTCATAAGCATCTTATTGGTTCCCAGGGCAGCCGTATTCCATTTGAAGCATTAAATTCACACACCTTCCCCAGGCTGCGAAGTGACCCATAGAAAACCCTGTAATACTAGAAGTGTCAGCCTGTTGCTTTTTCTGCCTTGCTTTGCCATGTGCAGCTCTGTTTTGGTTTTAGTGGTAAAGTCCCCACATTCTGGAAATTAAATGAAGCTGGAATAGAAAATGAATCATAGAATCATAGAACAACCAGGTTGGAAGGGACCCATCGGATCTTCTAGTCCAACCATTCCTATCAAACACTAAACCAAGTCCCTCAAGACCTCATCCACCCGTGCCTTAAACACCTCCAGGGAAGGGGAATCAACCACCTCCCTGGGCAGCCTATTCCAATGCCCAATGACCCTCTGTGTGAAAAACTTCCTCCTAATCTCCAGCCTAAATCTCCCCTGGTGGAGCTTGAGGCCATTCCCTCTTGTCCTGTCCCCTGTCCCTTGGGAGAAGAGCCCAGCTCCCTCCTCTCTACAACCTCCTTTCAGGGAGTTGTAGAGAGTAATGAGGTCTCCTCTTCTCCAGGCTAAACCCCCCCAGCTCTCTCAGCCGCTCCTCATAGGTTCTGTTCTCCAGCCCCTTCACCAGCCTCGTTGCTCTTCTCTGGACTCTCTCCAGAGCCTCAACATCCTTCTTGTGCTGAGGGGCCCACAACTGAACACAGGATTCAAGGAGCAGCCTCACCAGTGCTGAGTACAGTGGGAGAATCACCTCCCTGGAACTGCTGGTCACACCATTTCTGATCCAAGCCAGGATGCCATGGGCCTTCTTGGCCACCTGGGCACACTGCTGGCTCATGGTCGGTCACTGTTGACCAACACCCCCAGGTCCCTCTCCTCCTGGCAGTTTTCCAGACTGAGACGTGTAACCATCTATCAACGAAAATCAAAGAACTGCACTGCCAAAACGGAGCGAGAGGCACAAAGCAGGGAGCTTCAATAGGGAGGAGAGAATATGGAAATTACAATAATAGCATCCTCGCATTCGCTATAATCCAAGACACTGGTAATGACACTGGAAGGTGAGCTATCCCCAGCCCAAGGAGTTGTGGCTATTTATGAAACCATCTGGCTGTTGGCTCCTTGGGCACTGCGCGAAGGTAAGATGTGATCAGTCCCTGCAGTCCATTACCTTGCCAGCTCAGTCAGGCTAGAGCCAGCCTGGCAGCAGCCCTCTGAGTACAGAGAGGAGAAAGAAAGCCAGGAATCACCTGTATTATAGGGAGAAATAGCAGTCTGAGGCACACAAGGCACTTTTTCATTGTCTGTAACTTGCTTATTTAGGAAGAGGGTTATAAATCATTGCTTTCTCGAGAGCACCAAGTAACAGCTACGGGAGAGTATTCCTTTATTTAAGAAAGCACTGCACTAAATAATTAGATCTTTTGAATGGGTTGTCAAAACAGTGAAATGCCAGCCTCTTCTGTTATCCCGGTTCCCAATCATTTTATTAGCCAAAGAATGCGATGGAGATTGACCTGGCATTCCTGGCCCCGGCAATTACATTCTTCTCAGACACAAGCAGGAACTACAGCTGAACAGGAACAACCAGGATGATATTTAATGCCCACCTCTGTAACTCGACATTGTCTGGTTTGAAATAGAGTCCTTGTGCCATTTACTGGCAGTGAAACTAATAGGATTGTGTAAAAATCAATCCATAAATGCACAGACACTAAAATGAATGGTTTTCTTTCTGTTCTGTTTACGGGAGGGCTCTTTTACAGATATCTATATGCCACCATAAAAATTTCAGGAACAAGTTTTCCAAGTCTTCATTAAATTCAAGGGGACTTTTGTAAGAAGACGGCTTCAAAAGCAACTGCAATTTCACACTGCAGCTCATTACTACTCTCAAGCCTAAAGCACTACATTCCTGAGAGTCACCCCGATTGCACCATGTTCCTACAGGCAAGCAGGAGCCGAGAGGAAAAACAGGGCTGAGGTTAGGATGGGACACTGAGCCCCATGCCCAGTACAGGGCCATCACAGAATCATAGAACAACCAGGTTGGAAGAGACCCACCGGATCTTCTAGTCCAACCATTCCTATCAAACACTAACCCATGTCCCTCAGGACCTCATCCACCCGTCCCTTAAACACCTCCAGGGAAGGGGAATCAACCACCTCCCTGGGCAGCCTGTTCCAATGCCCAATGACCCTCTGTGTGAAAAACCTCCTCCTAATCTCCAGCCTAAATCTCCCCTGGTGGAGCTTGAGGCCATTCCCTCTTGTCCTGTCCCCTGTCCCTTGGGAGAAGAGCCCAGCTCCTTCCTCTCTACAACCTCCTCTCAGGTAGTTGTAAAGAGTAATGAGGTCTCCTCTCAGCCTCCTCTTCTCCAGGATAAACACCCCCAGCTCTCTCAGACGCTACTCACAGGTTCTGCTCTCCAGCCCCTTCACCAGCCTCGTCGCTCTTCTCTGGACTTGCTCCAGAGCCTCAACATCCTTCTTGTGCTGAGGGGCCCAGAACTGGACACAGGATTCAAGGAGCGGCCTCACCAGTGCTGAGTCCAGAGGGAGAATCACCTCCCTGGCCCTGCTGGTCACACCATTTCTGATCCAAGCCAAGATGCCCTTGGCCTTCTTGGCCCCCTGGGCACACTGCTAACCCATGGTCAGTCGGCTGTCGACCAACCCCCCCAGGTCCCTCTCCTCCTGGCAGTTTTCCAGCCAGACTTCTCCCAGTCTGTAGCTCTGCATAGGGTTGTTGTGCCCGAAGTGCAGGACCCGGCATTTGGCCGTGTTAACCCTCATCCCATTGGACTCAGCCCATGGATCCAGCCTGTTTAGGTCCCTTTGCAGAGCCTCCCTACCCTCCAGCAGATCCACACTTCCACACAGCTTTCTGACAGCAACCACCACATCTACAAAAACCCAGTGCCTGAGCTCATCCCGGGAACCCCAAGAATGCTGCGAGACTGGGCCTGCCCTGCTGGCACAGCCACAGCTCTCAGAGGGCTGCCAGGCAGGAGAAATAAAGCCACTAACTGAAACCAAGCGCTTTGGCAGCACAAGGTGAATGCTTCTTAATAAAATATTTAATGAAAGTGAATGAATAAAAGGAAGTATTTCTTCCTTGTCCTACCGACTTTGTTAAAGGCAGGGGGTGGGTTTGGGGGTTGTGGTTTTGAGGAAGCAAAAAGACTGTGTGACCTGCTTCTCGCTTCTGAAAACAAAAGATTATAAGAGCTGCCTGCAAATTGACAGATTATTAATATCTCTGCCTTCCCAAGGGTATTTCTTCCAAGATCACTTTCCCAAAAGCACCGTGGTAATTCCTGCCCCAGAGGTGAGGTGGAGATGGGGCTAAACCCCTGTATCGCTTACCCCGTCCATTCTGCATTCCCTCCTCACCTCCCAGAGGTACAGGACAGGCTGTGAGCAGCTTCAAGTCTTATTTTGTGGTGTCCAGCCCCCAGCTGAGGCAGGGATGCTGCCACAAGGCCTCCCCTGGCATCAGGCAACCCAACTCCGATTCCATCAGCACTGCAGAGCTGCAACGGCTCGGCCAGCACCGAGGGCTCAAAACAGGTGGGTGGATAAGAGCCAGGTCAGGCACGCGTGGTGCGAAAAACCACATCTCCAGTCCCCCCGATCCACAGGGGACATCAGCTCCCCAGCTCTCAGCAGAAAATGAGAAGACAGCAACTGTATGGGCCATCTTCGGCCCTGCTGGCCAGTAACACTGACACTCCTTGTCCACTGGGACTGCCTCTGGGAAAAGCCAAAAGGCAGAAAGCCATAAGCACATTGCCAGACCCTCTACCAGGAATAATCTTCCACGGGGTTTAGAACCATCTCAAAAATAAACTAGGACAAAAACGAAAATCATACATCCCTTTGTACACCTGCAATGATCCATCTTGTTTCTGGCAGCCTAACACCTCCAGAGAGATGTGGCTCTGCTGTAGGACAAATAGCTCCCAAGCACTCCCTGTCATGACAGATTCGAGGCACACAGAAGGTCACCACAGCCTCCTGGCCAGCAGCCAGACACACCAGACTGAATTTCGCCTCACCCCCTTTCACCTCCTCCTTCAGCCAGAGGCTTTTCTTCATCTCTCCTTCTTTACATTTCAACGGCTCAGGACTACAACAGCATTGGTTTTTCTCCATGTGCAACCTCAAAAAACAAGTAATTCCCAAACTGCCCAACCAGACCTTGCCTCTGACAGCAGCGAAGAAGACACAAACCCCCTCGTAGTTCCCTGACAAGTGATGCTTTTCCCATTTTCCACCAGCAACAGACCATCCCAAAGCAGAAAACTTATTTTTGCTGTCTTTTTTTCTCACCTTTTAAAAGCTGTGGCTGAGGATGGCCACACAGGCACCAAATCCTCCTGCTGCCAGACATCAAGTGGCCGACACCTTGGGAGCCTAGCACTAGCAAGACCCACAGGACGAATCCCTCTCCCTGCAGAGAATTTCCCAACATCCACCCACCCACCCATCCATCCCATCTCTTCCAACCCAGGACCGATCCCAGTGAGACACCCAAGGCTCAGCAGAACCCTCAAGGCAGGGGCACACTCCTGAACCCCCACCCAGTGCTACATAGAATCACCAGGTTGGGAAAGACCCACTGGATCGTCAAGTCCAACCATTCCCATCAATCACTAACCCATGTCGCTCAGCACCTTGTCCATCCACACCTTAAACCCCTCCAGGGAAGGCGACTCAACCCCCTCCCTGGGCAGACTCTGCCAGTGCTCAATGACCCTTTCCATAAAAAATTTTTCCGGCCTGAACCTCCCCTGGTGGAGCTTGAGGCCATTCCCTCTCATCCTGTTCCCTGTCCCTTGGGAGAAGAGCCCAGCTCCCTCCTCTCCACAACCTCCTCTCAGGGAGTTGTAGAGAGCAATGAGGTCTCCCCTCAGTCTCCTCTTTTCCAGGATAAACACCCTCAACTCTCTCAGCTGCTCCTCTTGTTCTCCAGCCCCTTCACCAGCTTTGTTGCTCTTCTCTGGACTTGCTCCAGAGCCTCAACATCCTTCTTGTGCTGAGGGGCCCACAACTGAACACAGGATTCAAGGAGCAGTCTCACCAGTGCTGAGTCCAGAGGGAGAAGAACCTCCTTGGACCGTGGAATGGTTTGTGTTGGAAGGGACCGCAAAACCAGTCCAGTCTCACCCCTGCCGGGGGCAGGGACACCTCCCACTGGATCAGGGGCTCCAAGCCCCATCCAACCTGGCCTGGAACCCCTATAGGGATGGGGCAGCCACTGCTTCGCTGGGCAACCTGGGCTCAGCAGCTCCTACAAATACCCCAATATCCACCCAGAGACGCAGACACTCAATGCCACCTAGAAACACCCCAGCTTCTGCTCGAGGATGTCAGAAAACAATGAATTGTGTAGTTAATTGACCCAAGGTTGAGAAGGCGCGATTAAACAAGGAAAGGGCAGATAGGGAGAACTCATGATTGTTTAAGGAATGCCTGAAGGACATCCTTATCCTAACTAATGATGTGGAAAGGAAATAAATTGCTTCTGGGGAGATTCCAATTGTATTCCAGAAGATGCTTCACTGTGAGAATAGTTAAACGTTGGAATAATCTCCCCAGGGAGGTGGTTGCCTCCTCTGCACTGGGCACTTTTACAGCTGAGCTTGACGGGACGCTGGGCAATCTCATTTAAGCTGTAGATCACTTAAAAGGTTGGACCAGATGATCCTTGGGGTCCCTTCCAACTTTGCATTCTGCGATTCTTTGAATTTTGTGTTAGCAGAATTGTGTAAACTAATGAATATCTGCATTCTCTAGGTGTAGTAATTGTATTAGCTAGATGGGATTTAGAGCATCGGCTTTGTATCAGTAGGTCTTTGGGGTCTCCAGTAGCTGTGTTGATTTTGTGGAAGACCTTCCACCTAGCACCCTCTGCAGAATAAAAGCAATGCCTCCTCTCTAATCAAATTATCTTGTTTGGGGAGTTTCTCGCTTCTGTTGATTTCAGGTAGCTCTGCTGCTGTCACTGACAAGCAGGGAAGGCGCAAACAAACAAATCAACCCTCACGCAACTTCACCATTAGCTCTTCACGTTTCTCTCAGATTTCTGCTTTTTCCCCCATCAGAATGACAATTCCTCTCATGATTGTAGCTGAATTTAGCTCATTTTTTTTGTTAATTTGGCTAAGATTTTGCTAAACTTAGCTAAGCAGTTGATTGTACAGAGCATCCCCCACCGAATCTTCCCATGCCTCCAAGTCCTGACTATTAAAAGGGAACCATTATCATTCATTCGTCTCAGGATGACAAGCACTAAATCACAGTCACCCAGCATCTGGTTTGCATCCCGTGGAGAGCCGCCAGGCTCCATGCAGCTCCAGTGGATAATTACCCACCACTGTCTGCTCTCCAAACACCCTTCCCATCCACAAAGCATGGGCCAGGGCTGAGAGACACGGTCCAGGCAGCCCAGTGACCCAGATGCCACCGCTGCCTACACCTGCTGAAACCAGCAGAAGGCTGAAGCCCTGGAGGCCGTCAGCCTTTCACCGGCGAGGAAAGCACGTTAAAATTGAAAAGGAAAGAACATAGCTAAGTCGGCAGCAAATGGAGAGGTTGCAACCTTAAAAGCTGCAGAAACACTCAAACAACACGATCTCAGCTCAAGCCTTCCTGCAGCTGCAGAGAGCGAGACTGTAAATTGGCCTGTGATTTAGCTCCATTTGGTGCCCTCTGTTCAGCCTCTCGCCACAGCACATGCTGTGGATACAGGTTTTCATCCTTATCTCTGCCATCCACTAGCTGCTGTCAGTAAGCGAGGGGGTGGCGGGTGCCAGCGCGGCTTGGCTGTCCCATCAGCTGGTGGGCAGCACGCACACGTGGGACCCCTCTGCCTTCCCCAGCGAGTCCCATCACAGCTCTTCAAGTCACAGAATCACAGAACAACCAGGTTGGAAGTGACCCATCGGATCTTCTAGTCCAACCATTCCTATCAAACACTAAACCATGTCCCTCAGCACCTCATCCACCCGTGCTTTAAACACCTCCAGGGAAGGGGAATCAACCCCCTCCCTGGGAAGCCTATTCCAATGCCCAATGACCCTCTGTGTGAAAAACTTCCTCCTAACCTCCAGCCTAAATGTCCCCTGGCGGAGATTTAGGCTGGAGGTTAGGAGGAAGTTTTTCGTCGTTGTCACTGGGACCACACTGCTGTGCAGAGGGGCTTTGATGGAGGCAGAGATTTCATTTCATTGCTCATCTATTGTTGAGCATGCTATTATTTTTCCTTTTTTTCCCTCTTCCTCCAAATTTTTCCTTTTTTTTTTCTCCTGTTTTTCTTTCCACCACCACCCCTTTTCTTTTTGTCTGCTTCCCCTCAGTTGACATTACAGCCGTCATTTATCTGCACAGTAGCAAGAAGCTGATTTACTGCCTCGATCAGTGGGCTCCAGCTTGAGCTGCATGACAAAGCCCAGAACACAAACCGGGGACCCAGCTAACAGGAGCCTGGCAGGACAAGAGGGAGGGACAGGGCAGAAAACCATCCCATGAACCAAGAGCACCAATGGTACCCTTTGCTTCACTCTCCTTCATTGAGGCAAATCTGCAAAGATGTGGCAATGCCAAGACAGAGAGACAGATGTCCTGCCAAGCACTCCTGGAAGACTAGAGGTTTGAGGCAGAGCGCTCTACAAGAAGGAGATTTGGGCAAGATAATTCCCTCCTGCCCCCCAACCAGGCAGCAGAGAAACCTGCTCCATCAGGATTGACTTGGAGCATTCCTGCTAAGCACCTAATTTTCTCTCCCTCTCCTAATGAACAGTGTGACGAGCTCAGAAATCAATGGAGGCTCAGAGAACCCTAAGCAAAGCCTCCTGCCAGCGCCCAGCCAGGCATCCCTACACGCTGCTCTCTCTAACCGAAACAGACTGGGGAGTGATTAACAGACAGGTTCGTTAACAGCCACCTTGTTGGGATGCTTACCTCCAAGATCCTGTGAGAGGAAGCCATGGAAAGAGTCATTGGTGGAGATGCCAGCCTCTCCCTAGCAATACCGGCACAGAAAACGGGGGCTGCAGAGGCCACTGCAGCATCTCCAGGACCTGCCCTTGAGAAAGCCCCAGTGCTTCTCCGCAGGCAAGGATGCTCAGCTCAGCACTCCTCTCCCAAACACCCATGGGCCTTTCAAAGCCCTCAACCCCACAGCTCAATCTGAATCTTTATGGCCAGATGGATGCAGCACATTTTGGGGCCAAATGGGAAGCACCAGGACTCGCTTGCAACGCCGGCAGCTGGGCAGGGAAGCAGGCAGAGGAGAGAGAAGAAAACCTCAAGGGGACCAGGAGGGATGGGGAGCAGACCAACAAGAAGCAAGGTACCAAGAAACCGCTTTGGGCTCTTTTTGCTGACAGGCTGAAGTCCCCCCTGCGGTGGCCGAGGCTGTGTGCAAGGGATGAGGCTTTGGAGAGAGGGAGCCAAGAAAACCCAGGAACTCGGACAACGGCAGACGTGGCAGGAATGGACACTCCCCAGACCAACACCAACTGATCCACAGAGAAAAACCAATGGGGAACATCTTCCACCCAGCACCCAGAAGAGATGACGGTGAGTTGGGTCCTTTTCATGATCAGCAGCCGCTGGCTTCAGCTCGAGAAGCCTCCCCACGCCCGTGACACAGCATCCTGCGCCGCTCCCCCATCTGCTGCACTACCAGGTGTATGTCAGTATATATGTAGATAAGCACACATCTCTCCCTCATTCCGCACGCTGCTGTTCCCATCCACATTTGAAAGAGGTACAAGGAGCAGCAGTGTGTACGACAGTGTTGCGTCCTGCACGTGTGCCCCTGACCCCCCAGCTCCTCTGCCTCGCACCATCTGTGCACTCTTCCCTTAACCTCTCCACAAGAGGCTCATTTCCCATCTCATTTCATGGCTCTGGACCGAACTGTTCCCTCTATGTTTTGTTTGCTTAAAAAAACCCAGTCACTTAAGAGAGAATTAAAAAAAAAGGAGGTAGGAAAATGGGAGAGATTTAACTCTGCCTTTGAATCTCCTGGCTGGAGGGGCTTCACACACTGCTCAATGCGGCACCAGTGATTTAATCATCGTCGTGATGCTACTGCAAACAGCATCAGACAGCAGAGCCTGCAGGAGTAACGCTAGCTCCAACAGCAGGAATATTAAGGGCATTTAACAGCCCTTGTAATCACACTGTGGCTCTGTGCATGAGCACAGCCAGACAGCACGAGGAGAGGCACTAAACCGCGCTGCTGAGTTATCAAACTTCGCTGTACTCCTTATGGCACACAAAGTCAGCCCCACTTACAGAGCAGCCAGCGCTGGCTCCCAACGCTTTCTCTCAAAACCTAATCCCATGCAGCAAAAGCCCTTAAGCACATGCTGGGATGAAATGAGCAGCTTTAAAGCCTCCTCCAGTCAGAGCTGGCCCCATGTGGAATCTGGGTCCCTGTAACATGGAGCCAATATTAAGACCTTCAGCAAATTAATCTGTACCTGTGTTTGATGCCCTAGGAAAGGATTACGAGGGGAGGAAAAGAACTCCTGAGCAAGACATGAGTTTAGCTGCGACTCAGAAAGAGCTGTGTAACGCTTTTCAGGTCAAGCGTTAGTCCAGTCTCAAAAGAAAAAGTTTCCCAGCTTTTACACTCTAAAAAAAAACTTTACTTTTTAATTGGATTAATAAAATTCTGAAAAAAAATCCTGTGATTTTGATTCAGATATGGTCAGTTCTCTGTTTTAACTTACTGTAAGGAAATGCCTGTAAAACAGAGACACTCTTGGCCTGGAGACTTGAAACACAACTTCTGGAAATAAAGAAAAAAGTGAGAATTCATTTGTTTTATCTTTCAGATACAGTAATGGCTGCTAGTTCTGAATGAGGATGGGGAGAACACCTTAAGCCCCAAGGTTGCATTCAGAGAGACACTGACTGCCCAGGGCCATACACACGGCTGGTGATAATGTCCAAAACAGTGTTAATACCAGGAGATCTGCACAAAAAATTAGTTAATCCCAGCAGATATTTACCTCTAGAGACTCAAAATTTAACAGCTGCGAGGCAGTGCAGGTATGTTTCAGCCGGACTGAGCGCTTGCATTGCTGGGAGCTCCCAGCTTGTATTATTTTTATAATAAAATAATATATTATTCAGCTTATATTGATATAAAGTTAATTGAAAGCAGTATAAGCTTCTATGCTGAATATGGGTGCTGCACACGGGCATCACCGAGACGAAAATGCACAAATGGCACTTTACTTAATGAGATGATTTCCAGGTATCACGTGAGCAAACCTGCCTGAACCTGCACGCGCGGCTCCATCTGCAGCAAATGCCTTCGCACCAGCTTCTGCGTCTGAGTGCTCCGGTTAAATAGCAGGTGTACCAGGGCCCAGTTGAGCAGTAGAGATTCTCTTCACTTCCAGGACGCATCCAGTGTCAGGATTTAGTCACGATGCCAGTGGCTGGATCAGGTCTCCAAAGGATGCAAGAAAGCACCAAGTGTGAAGAAACTCAGTTTTGCAGAAAACCACTCGTGCCTGTTGAGTAAGGTCGACCACACTTCACCTCCCAAGAGCCAGTGCCCTCAGGTGCCGACACGTTGTCCTGCTGCCTCACGCACGCTTGTGGAGCTTCTGCTTGCAAAGGCCAAATTGGAGCTGACTTCCCTTCACCGACGTTGCCTCCGGAAGGGAAGGTGTCCTCACCTCCCCAGGCCCTGTGGTGCCTTAGATGAAGAACAACATCTGAATGACCTTTCCCAGCATTCGGCTGCCTGCCAGAGCTCACTCTCGCACTGGAAGTGAGGCTGTGTTTGTATTTTTTGTTCGGTTGTGTTTGGGTTGTGTTTCTTGAGCACAGGGTGCATCCGGGAGGCCCTCGTGGAGGAGACACACCCATACCTGTGCACAGCAACACAGGTCACATCACCAGCAGCAGCAGGAACCACCAGTGTACTGCTCTCATCACACAATTCTCTTCTTTTGGCACTTGCAAATCTAATTTCAAATTTCAGCCATTTCACCTGAAAACATGCTGGCTGGTTTTCTACTGCAGGAGAGTTGAGGGCTCGGGGTTGGGGGGAGAACCAGACTTCCTTTCAAAAAACAAAAGCAGGGAAGAAAAAAGTTGTGTTTGTCCTGTCACAATACCCTGGTGAACTCTGTTTGGAGACATCCCTCCTTCTTCAAGCTCCTGGCTGGGACTTCAAACCAGGCAGCTGACAGCGTCTTTGTGGGTTCAGATATTCCACTGCTCCCCTGAGAATGTCACAAAAGGAGGCGAAGCGAGAAGCCTTTGCAAAGCCTGATTGTGCATAAATTTATGATGCTTCCTAAGACCACAGAAGCTGAAGTCTCAGCAGATTTCAGGTTGTCTCTAGGCTCGAACTTCTCAGTGTTTCTAGCAATGACCAAATCCTTCACACGTCACCTCTGCCAGGAGGATGTATGTCGTCATTTATCCAGGAGCTGTGCAAATGCAATTGTTACTGCTTGTGAAGCCCTTGGCTGCACAAGCATCGAGCATCACAGAAAAATCTGCGTCTGTTGTCCTGTATCTCTGGGCTCTGAGCTCAGCAGGGAGCAGCAGGGAATAAAATAGAAAAGTTGCTTGAAAAGGGAGCAGAGGCCATGCAGCTGCACGGATGCTCTTGTGCATCATCACATCGGGGAGGATTCAAACTACACCAGGTTCAGGGAATTGAATTAATGCAGTGATGTGTACAGTAGCACAATTCGCTCTGAAGCCTCTGTCCTGCTCTTTGAACTCACAGTACAGTGTCTCTGTGGGTACTTAAATACACGGAAGAAATGTCAAAACTTCAGAAAAAGAAGGGAAATTGATTTTCCTTCTTGCTTCCCAGGAATTTCAACCCCATAGCAGGATGACTGCTGATGTTTTCCCATGCTGTGTGCCCTCTGCCCCTGCACGCTGCTTATCGTAGGATCATAGAATCACCAGGTTGGAAGAGACCCATCAGATCATCGAGTCCAACCATTCCTATCAAACACTAAACTAGGTCCCTCAGCACCTCATCCACCCGTCCCTTAAACACCTCCAGGGAAGGTGACTCAACCCCCTCCCTGGGCAGCCTATTCCAATGCCCAATGACCCTCTGTGTGAAAAACTTCCTCCTAATCTCCAGCCTAAATCTCCCCTGGTGGAGCTTGAGGCCATTCCCTCTCGTCCTGTCCCCTGGCACTTGGGAGAAGAGCCCAGCTCCCTCCTCTCCACAACCTCCTTTCAGGTAGTTGTAGAGAGCAATGAGGTCTCCCCTCAGCCTCCTCTTCTCCAGGATAAACACCCCCAGCTCTCTCAGCCGCTTCTCATCAGGCCTGTTCTCCAGCCCCTTCACCAGCTTTGTTGCTCTTCTCTGGACTCGCTGCAGAGCCTCAACATCCTTCTTGTGCTGAGGGGACCAGAACTTGCTTGCCTGTCCCTCCTTCAACCCACAGCAGCAGGACAAGGAGAGCTGGCGCTGCCTGGGCACAGGCAACATTTGTCACCTCCTTCACCCCAAAATCCGCTCCTGCCACAGCAGGGACAGCAGGCAGACCTGCCAGGGCATGGCTGGGCTAAGTACCCGTTCCCGAGGGCTGTGTTGTGTTGGGGTTCTTCTTCTTTTAAGAGATATAAACCAGAGATCTTCCTGCAGCAGAGGAAGGCAGGATGGGAGGGCACTTCACCGAGTATTTCGCAACATCACAAGGAGTGCGCCATGTGCAGCCTCCACACCATACACGGATGGTTTAACTCAGCGTTACATGGATATTCAACTGTTTTGCTCCCAGTCGCAGGAGCAGATGGCTAGTTAATGCATGTTTGAGTCTCTCTCTCCCCAAATTACACCTTATTATCGCACCAGGAACACAATGGGCATTATAAACACCAGAGCTCTTCCCCACTCACTCCCCATCCAGCTCTGCACTTGCTGAAAGGCAGGACTGAGCGACACAACTGCCTCCCTCCCCATTTGGCTCCCAAACACCAGCTCCAGCAGCCCCTCTGCATCTTCCTGCTGCCCAATCCACTGGAAAAAACACTCACGTTCCCCAGACAAATCCCGAGGTTTGCATTTCAGCTGTGCAAGGTCAAAGTGCAAAGGGGCTGTAGCCCAAACATTCCCCAGGACAGATTTCAAGGGATATTAGAGAACACTGCTTCACCCTGAAGGACCTCAGATCAACCAGTTGGGTAGAACAGATTACGCTGACTCAGAGGAAAAAAAAAAAAATCCTCTCTAAAAACAAAAATCAAAACAAAACCCCCAATGTTTAATAAAAACAACTGACCTGAGCCATTGAAAAGGGACTTTCTGCCACCTGTAACTCCTCCTTCCCATCTTTTCTTCATCTCACCTAACGACAAGGAACTAAAAAAAGAAAAAAGATGCGCACGAACTCTCTCAGGCCCAGGGGGGCTGCAACTGAGGCCTGCGCCGCTGAGCATCGTCGTGTCTTATTTGTGAGCCATAATGTGTTATGAGGTGTGTTTGTAACTGGCGGATGCCGACAGTGGTCCTTGAGGAGGCAATGGCCTGTGTCTAAATGCAGACAAAGCTATTTACAAAGCTGGGACAAAGCACACTTACTCCCTTTGCTTTGGCCAAATTACATCCTTTGGACTTGTTCCTTCAGTGGCTTAACAAAAAAAAAAAAAAAAAAGAGAAAAATAATCCGTCTGAATTCCCTTGGCTCTGTGAAAAATATTTAGAGAATAGAAAGTGATTTCAGAGCTCGTTTGCTTTTGCACCACACAAGCCCTGTTCTCCTGGTATCACTTTCCCATCAGGTTTATTGTTGGCCTTTCCACTAGAAAACCAGGGAGGGAAAGGCTAAAAGCCTCAGTTGCACATGAAATGAAGAGGGGGGAAAAAAAAAAACCACAAAAAAAAAATCTATCTTTCCCTTGTCTTTCAGCCTGATCTGAAAATGAACCTAGTTTGTTTCTGAATCAATTCTCTTCTGGCAGCGCACGTTCCCTGGTCCTTTCCAAGACAAGATGCTCTCTTGCTCCTCCAAACAATATCCCAAAGCCAGAGCTTGAGCTGCTTTGTGGTGAATCATCTCCGATTTCTGCTCACGTGCAGCAAGGCAGAGCTTAGGGTGTCACAGCCCCCCTACCCCGCGGGTGACATTGCCAACGTCTCCACGTCCCATCCAGCTGGGGACAGTCCCCAACCCAGCACATCACCCCATGGAGAAGCGAAATCGGTGACACGGGAAGGACGTCACACCTCTCCCATTCCCTCAGGGCTGCACTAAGGGTTAATTAAGGCTCATAAGAGGTTCCAAACAGCAGCATTAAAGGCAAACTGTTAGTAGGAATGATTCTGCCTCCATAAACAAAGCGGTGAACTCCTGCTGAACCTGTCACCGCAGATCATTTTCTGAAAGCGTTGGTTAGATGAGAAATCCTTCTCCTCCCAGCACCTCCTGTCGCGGGTCCCCAGGACACCCAACGCCCACCCTGCAGCGGGAGCTCCCCAGGCTCTGATGGAAATACAGAGCAAGCGAAGCAGAGGATGGGACCCAACATCTCCTCCTTGGCTCAGCCTTCCCTTAACGCTGACTCCTGCTGAGATTTTGGAAGCAAAAAGGGGAAAGAGGGTGGGAAATGGATTTAATTGCAGCTTAGTAAGCAACTGTGCTAAGTGGCACTGGCAAAATCTGAACATTTCACTGTGAGAGAAAAGGGAGGGTTGGTGGAAATAGCTTTTTCATTGCATGGGAAAGTGGATTGAGAGCAAAAACCCCTCTGCCCACCCCTGCCCCGATCATCTGCTCCTCCTCAAACCTTCTTTCTTCAAACAGGAGGAAGCCAGCAAGAAAAACACAGCCAATGCCAGCAATCTCCTGCTCACACTACTCCAATTAAGAGTCAATCCTCTGCACCCTTTGTCATTAGGCTACACTTAATTACCCCTTCATGCAAACGTCTTTCTTAAACAGATCCTACTTTTGCTTCCTCTGCAGATACATTCCCTGTAATTGCTTTTATTGCACCAAATGCTGGGTTGCCCTCGCAGAAGGGAACAGTTATAGACGTCTCCCTCTCTCTCCCAACCACAGTAGGTTGCATTTCACGGCTTCTCCCAAGCTCACTTTTCTCACCAGCAGAGAGACCAGAGCAGAGCGGCATCCCATGGGCCATGCACACCGGACACACGCGTTCATGGGCCCAAGGAGAGCACTTGGCTCACAACATCTCTGCTCAAATCCTCTCTTCAGCTACCCAGGGATCTGCCAGCCTGGGACAGCGATGCTGCACCCGCCTGCAAGATCATAGAATCATAGAACAACCAGGTTGGAAGAGACCCATCAGATCATCGAGTCCAACCATTCCTATCTAACACTAACCCATGTCCCTCAGCACCTCATCCACCCGTGTCTTAAACACCTCCAGGGAAGGGGAATCAACCACCTCCCTGGGCAGCCTGTTCCAATGCCCAATGACCCTCTGTGTGAAAAACCTCCTCCTAATCTCCAGCCTAAATCTTCCCTGGTGGAGCTTGAGGCCATTCCCTCTTGTCCTGTCCCCTGTCCCTTGGGAGAAGAGCCCAGCTCCCTCCTCTCTACAACCTCCTTTCAGATAGTTGTAGAGAGCAATGAGGTCTCCTCTCAGCCTCCTCTTCTCTAGGCTAAACCCCCCCAGCTCTCTCAGCTGCTCCTCATAAGGCCTGTTCTCCAGCCCCTTCACCAGCTTCGTGGCTCTTCTCTGGACACGCTCCAGAGCCTCAACATCCTTGAGATGCTGTGATTTGCCAGGCTGTGGGCCCCAGGGCTGCCCAGCTCACATGGGCTCCACCACAGCAGCTCAGCTGAGTGTGCCCTGCGTGTTCTGCCCTCATCTCTACATCAACCTCTCCACTTTAGCAGGAACAGAAACACTCTGGCCCTGGTACCATAAAACCTTTGCCAGATCTGCTTTCCCCAGGCTCAGGGCTGCTGTTTGCAGTCCCTACCCCAGACGCTTGGGCTTACGCTGCACAGACAGAGTCGGGAGACCTCTTGGCAGAGCAAGAGGAAGCAAAGCCAGCCAAGACAGACCCTGGGCCATGAGCACATCAAAAGAAATCAGGATGATATTCTCCTGAAGAGCCAGGAGGGGAAAACAGCCTCGTTTTTTTCAGTAAATAATCCACCTCTGTTATGCGTCTGAGGTGGCGAGAGGATAAACAGGAACACCTTCTCTGACAGTCAGCATCTTTCTCAAGCGACGAGACACTTCACAAGACACACGCTGCATCTGCAGTGCCTCAGCATCCCGAGGCAGAGCCGGTTCCCTGCCCAAAAGCAGGACTTTATTTTGTCAGGCCCTCCCCTAAGGGTCACCAAGGGCTCAAGGCCACAAGCCAAAACTGAGCCCTCCTAAAAACCAGCTTCCCATCACTCAGAGAGGCAAAGCCAGCAAGGGTTGCTGTAGCCCAGAGCAATCCCACTGGCAGCACACAGGGTGTGCTCAAAGAACCTTCCCAGGATCACAGAATCATAGAATCATAGAACAACCAGGTTGGAAGGGACCCATAGGATCACTGAGTCCAACCATTCCTACCAAACATTAAACCAAGTCCCTTAAGACCTCATCCACCCGTCCCTTAAACACCTCCAGGGAAGGGGAATCAACCCCCTCCCTGGGCAGCCTGTTCCAATGCCCAATGACCCTCTGTGTGAAAAACTTCCTCCTAATCTCCAGCCTAAATCTCCCCTGGTGGAGCTTGAGGCCATTCCCCCTTGTCCTGTCCCCCGAAGAGAAGGGGAGAAGCAGATTACAAGAGAGGCCGTGAGACCCTGAGCCCAGAGCGTCACAGTCCACCCCAGGAGCTTCACCACCACCAAAACACCTCCTCAGGGAGCTGCAGCAGGAATTTCCAGTTCTGCCTACCTTTCCAGAACAGAATGAAATGTATTTTTCTTTTTCTGGTGCTGAACATCTCTTGTCAGCAAGACATATGTCAGCAGCATAGACATTAATTTAGCATCTTATCAGCAAAGAAGCATAATCCTTGCATTCTCTCCCTCCTTCCCAGATATTTTTTAAAAGCCCTGAGCCAGGAAAGGCACCTGGATGTCCCGATGCTCTCTGTTTTGCAAAGCAAACAGGTCTTGTTCAATCAATATTTATGCCCCTATCAGTCACCGTTGCAACACAGAGCTCTTCCAGAATGTAATGGGGTAAAACTCATTCATTGCAATTAACAGTGAAAAATTAACAGGGTTTTCATTGACTGCTTATTGTTTTGCAGGTATCTCGGAGAGTGCCTTGATGTGCAGTCAGTAGATCAATTAAATGAGACATGCCAGGCAGGCTGTTCTCCATTTGTCCACGGCTGCTTTAGTACCTGAGGTGACTTCTCGCCTCACTCCTCCTTCACGAGGACACAGACTCTTGTACAAAGAGGCAGCCGTTCTGAGCAAACCCCTTTCCCAGGCCTCCCAGAAGGAAGGTGAGCACCTGAGAAACAGCACCCACTGGTGCCCCAGACCTGTCCTGTCCAGCCCCACAGACGAGGAAGCTGGGGCACAGGTTTGTGGGGTTTATTTCCACATCAATTACCACCAGGAGAGTGCAACTGGACTCCCCACCACCTCCTGCACCAGCAAAGCTCTGGACATACTAGAAAGTTTGGCTTTGCTGCTAGAGAATTCAGGGTGGGATTTAGAATCATAGAATCATAAAACAACCAGGTTGGAAGGGACCCATCGGGTCTTCTAGTCCAACCATTCCTATCTAACAGTAAACCAAGTCCCTCAAGACCTCATCCACCCGTCCCTTAAACACCTCCAGGGAAGGGGAATCAACCCCCTCCCTGGGCAGCCTGTTCCAGTGCCCAATGACCCTCTGTGTGAAAAACTTCCTCCTAATCTCCAGCCTAAATCTTCCCTGGTGGAGCTTGAGGCCATTGCCTCTCATCCTGTCCCCTGTCCCTTGGGAGAAGAGGCCAACTCCCTCCTCTCCACAACCTCCTTTCAGGTAGTTGTAGAGAGCAATGAGGTCTCCCCTCAGCCTCCTCTTCTCCAGGATAAACACCCCCAGCTCTCTCAGCCGCTCCTCATAGGTTCTGTTCTCCAGCCCCTTCACCAGCCTCACCAACAAAACGTGGCAGCAGTTTCCTCTTTCCCATCCTGCACCTACCCACGACCTCAGCTGAGCCCCCCAGCCGGCACAACCATCCCTGTCTTTTTGTTCCCAACAGCTTTGCCACTTCAATCCCTTAATTGCTAAGATCTGAATTTTTGCAGGATATACAGATATTTTAATCTGTTAAGTGGTTGTGCTGCTATAAAACTGACAGGAATTTAATATCTGGAAACTGTAAACTGAGCTCCAGGTGCTGAGGCTTTCTGGGCAACAACAACACAGAAGGGAGTGCAGGCTGGAGAGGGACACAGGCACAAAGCTGGGGAGCATCCCTGTGCATTCAGGTCCGATCCTGCGGTGTCCCAAGCACCATAGGGCACTTCAAGCAGGCAGTAAGGGTACTGAGCACCACTGGCTGATGCACATCACCTCACCACCCCCAGACTGCAGGTGAACGTGCTTAGAAAGGAGTTGTTGAATCATGAACACTAATACAAGTATATCAGGTCACTTATTTTGAAAAGGGGAACTTTTCCTCTACAGATTTTCTCCTGCAACCCTGCCCTTAAGGGAGCCGCTTTCCCTCTGGAGACTGCCAGCTGTGCTTCAGGAATCACAGAACAACCAGGTTGGAAGAGACCCATCAGATCCTCCAGTCCAACCCTTCTTATCAAACTCTAAACCATGTCCCTCAAGACCTTATCTACCCGTCCCTTAAACACCTCCAGGGAAGGGGAATCAACCCCCTCCCCGAGCAGCCTGTTCCAATGCCCAATGACCCTCTGTTCTCTTCTCTGGACTCGCTCCAGAGCCTCAACAGCCTTCTTGTGGTGAGGGGCCCACAACTGAACACAGGATTCAAGGAGCGAGTAAGATTCAGGAGAAGTAAGATTCAGGAGATTCAGGAGGATTAAGCAGGCACATAGGAGAGAATGAAAAGAAATAAAGCTCTCAAATCCAACAACAAAGTCTTCCTGCCCCTCCTGCAGGCACTGCTGGTCCCCAGCGCAGGAGCCCAGACCCAGGGCAAGCCCCTCACTGCAGCAGGGCTCTGCTCTACTGTCACCTCCCGGCTCTGCTCCGTTATGGATTCACCAGGTGGAGGAGATGAGAAGACCAAGGGGCTGTCCCCTACGTCTCTCCTGCTCCCTTCGTAGCAGCAGCAGCCTCACACCAGGCACAGGCACCAGCACGAGCCGTGGGAGCCAGCGAGCTACAAAACATCCCTGCACAGCCAGCTACTTGTACTCCTCACAAATCAGTTTGGGAATTTGGTTGTAATTAATCCCGCGCATCAGCTCCTCTCATTATTTCTTAATGTAATTAAGTTATTAATTGATATGTTCCCCCCCTCGCCCCTTTCCAGAGCCAAGCAAAGGGCCGGATCAGAGAGAGGCAGGGGAGACGCTGTGTGGTGGCGCAGGAATGTCAGCCTGGATTCCCAGGACGTGTGCCAAGCCCCAACAATGCTCCCTCTGCAGCTCCAGGTGCATCACCGGCAGCCTCATCTTCCAAGAAGGTTGAATTACTCCAGTTCCTCCAGAGCCAACGAGAGCCAGAAAGATCCAAAGTTCAATTAACCTGTCTGAGTTCCAGTTTATCCGGCTGGAAAACTGCTGGGGCAGGGAGACAGGCTGGAACTAATTAATGCACAGAGGGCAGGAGGCATTCACAAGTCTCAGCTGATGTGTAACCCCGAGCAGCCCCGTCTCCTTACACCGTCATCCATCAGACTCGGCTTTCCTGAGGACTGAGCCCCAGCTGCTAATCAGGTTCCCAACCAGGGCTTGTGGGCGACGCAGCCGGGCAGAGGCCGATGTGCCGCTATGGGTGCCCTTCTCCGATTGGAATTTATAAATGGTGGGAAAAGAGCAAGGGCAGGTTTCACACACTGCACCAACAGGGCTTAGTCTGCCCTTTGGAAAAGAAAACAACCCACGAATGCCAAGTGACAGCAGCAGGAACAGCACCGGAAGGACTCAGGAGCTTGTCCTGGGAACAACCATGGTCCTAACCAGAGCAGGTTATGTTCTCCTTTGCGCTGCCAGCGCTGCCAGGTTACTACACCCCAGAGCCAGGAGGGAGCCCCACACCCTGGCATCCAGCCTCATCCTGCTCCCGCTGCCCCAGCTCGTCCTGCCAGGGGCTGCGAGCGGCACGGAGGCAACAGGGGAGAGCAAGGGCTGGCGAGAAGGGAAGCCCCCCGAGCCTGCCTGCCACTGGGGAGCACCGAGACACACAGAGATGGGATTAGAGGGAAAATCAGATAGAAGAAAAGAGGAGGTGAAGCCAACTTAACTAACAGATGGCTGCACCCACCTCTTTGGGCACCAGAAGCTCGGGAAAGCTCAACTACCACTGTCAGACCTGTCAGGGCTGCAAGAGGCAGAGCCAGCAGCACTTTCTGGGGTAGGTAGGGCTGGGGGAGCACAGCAGAACCCTCACACCGAGGACCCACCCCTTGCCAGCCCCAACACAGATAGAGGAAAAACCTCACACGCTTTCCTCTGGGAAGCTCAGCGCTGGATCTGGCACAGGGTTTGGGGCAAAGGGAGAGAAGGACCAAAGGCTTCAATAGCAGTGGTGGAGGAGCACACCCTCCGCACAGCCGAGGGCAGCAGCTCCACAGCAGCAGCTTGTGGCCCTTGGCAAGCAACCAAGATGCCAGCGCCGGGCAGCGAGCTCGGGCACCGCGGCCTCTGATGTCAGACACGAGCTGCAAGCCCTGCCAGGAGACACACACCCGCAGGAGGAGGCAGAACCAGCTGGAGCCTAACTAGAAGGGTCTAAAGGTTAAATCCACATGAGGCATGATATATGGTGTGCATATGGCTGCAGAAATGAAGCAGACGGAGAGAGGAGCTAGAAAGTCGGGCGAGGCCATAAAACACCAGCACATCAGAAAATGCTGCCAGGAAACTCGGTGAGGATTTGCTCCATTTCTGCGCCGTAGCTCTGTCACAAAGTCTGCACCGCTCTTAGAGTCATAGAATAACCAGGTTGGAAGAGACCAACCGGATCATGGAGTCCAACCGTAACTAGGCTATGCAACCTAGTACGAGGTCAGCAACCCAGTACTTCCAGTTCCTCGAGGAATTTGGGAAGACAACCCTAGCTGCTCACGGGCAGCCAGTCCCCCTGGCCAGACTGTCACCCCTGCTGCTGGAGCCAAGTCAGAGGGACTGACTGAAGTGACTTCACATCCTCATGTCCACAACCAGCTTAAAATTCATCCTGCACAAAAGCATTTTCCGAAGCCAAAAAGTGTAATTAATTGGGGGGGGGGGGGAAAAAAAGAATCTGCACTCTATGGATCTCAAGGGGATACAACTGTTTTGAAGGGAAATTCATAGGAAATGATGGAGAGGCAATTCTAGCAGTAAAATTGCTGGAGTTTTGGCAAGTTGGCAGTTGCAGTTTGGAACTCGGGGGCTGCTCCTCTGTGACAGCAGCAGTTCTCCTTGCCCAGCTGAGTCCCCACAGCATCAGGAACACACACCCGGGGCAAGGGGAGCTCCGAATGGGAGCCTGGAGTCCAGACTGGCCGCAAAGCCAAGCAGCTGTGCAGCTGCAGCTGGAGCTACGCGAGAGGTGAGGTTCATTTCAAGGAGAGCACAGGAGCTCAGGGGAGGTCTCGTTTTGCATTTTCAGGAAGGCAGTTTGGATAGAAACCTGCCAGGACCAAAGTACAGCTACAGTTAAAAAAAGCGCTTCCCTTCTAGCTCTGTTTGCAGTGACTTACTGCCTTCTCCTGCTTAAATAAATTAAATATATATCATTATTTACTTTGGGGCCTGAAACTGCCGAGATTCATTCCCCTCTGCCAGGATTGAAAGATTTCTCAAAGCCTGAAAAAAAAAAAAAGCTCCTCAATCATTTTTATTTAAAAAACATGGAAAACCAATAATTCCTCAGGATGAAAAAATCAAAGTAAGTTTTATGAGTTCTGATTTTTTTTCTTTTTTTTTTTCCCGCCTGGCGAGGTTGTTGATTCATTGCGGAGGCAACACATCCGAGCTCCCCAAAGACCCCCCCAGTGTGGGTCAGAGCCCCCTGGGGCAGAGTAGGATAACAGGATAACCCCTGATCCCAGCAGCTTTCCAGGACCCAGGATCTAACCCCCTGGATACTTTATTCGAGATTTCATAGAATCACCAGGTTAGAAGAGACCCATTGGGTCATCGAGTCCAACCATTGCCATCAAACACTAAACCATGTCCCTCAGCACCTTGTCCGCCCGTCCCTTAAACACCTCCAGGGAAGGGGAATCAACACCCCCCCAGGGCAGTCTCTGACACTGCCCAATGACCCTTTCTGTGAAAAAATTTTTCCTAAAGTCCAGTCTGACCCTCCCCTGGTGGAGACTGAGGCCATTCCCTCTCGTCCTGTCCCCTGGCAGGAGCTCTGCTGCTCTCCTGTAGTACTTTAATAGACCCTTTAATGCTTCCCAACTCCTCTGATACAAAATCTTACTAGATAGAAGCCCAAATGCCTCCTAGATAAAAATGAAGAGAGTTTGCGTCATTGTGCTTATCTCAGAAATTCAAGGTTGATTTGGTAGCCAGGAACTTGGGTGAGGTGGATGAGGTCTTGAGGGACATGGTTTAGTGTTTGATAGGAATGGTTGGACTGGAAGATCCGATGGGTCTCTTCCAACCTGGTTGTTCTGTGATTCTAACTGCTTCTAAAAAGCTGCTGCAAACTGACAGTGTGGAGGATTGTTCGTTCCCTTGTGCAGCAGAGGAACCACACGAGGCGTCTCCTCCGCAAAGTTCCTCCCGGGGCAGCTCTGGGGGCGACGCGGGGCTGGCTCAGGCGGGAGGAGGCGGTAAGGGCTGCGCTGGTCGCACGGACAGGGACAGGGACCGGGACCGCGACCGCTCGGGGGGCACCGGCCGCTCCGGCCCCGCGGGGACCTCCCGACCGACACTCCCGGGAGAACGGGGCTGGGACACGCAACGAGAGATTCCACAGACCCACGAGGCCACGAGGCGAGCGCAGCAGAGCGGGAGGGACGAGGGGAGCGATGCTCGGGATGATGCTCGGGGGGGATGGAGGGACCGGCGGAGAGGGGCGATGCTCACGGAGGGATAGAGGGACGGGCTGAGGGGAGAGATGCTCGGGGCGACGCTCGGGGGGGGGTGGAGGGACGGAGAGCACGGGGTGATGCTCGGGGGGATGAGATGAGAGGAGTGATGCTCGGGGGGGATAGAGGGACCGGTGGGAACGGGCGATGCTCGAGGGGGATGGAGGGACGAGCTGAGGGGAGGGATGCTCGGGATGGTGCTCGGGGGGATGAAGGGACAGGGCGAGGGGAGCGATGCTCGAGGGGATGGAGGGACAGGACGAGGGGAGTGGTGCTCGGGGCGATGCTCGGGGGGTGGGGGGATGGAGGGAAGGGCTGAGGGGAGAGATGCTCGGGGGGATGGAGGGACGGGCTGCAGGGAGGGATGCTCGGGACGCTGCTCGGGGGGGATAGAGGGACGGGCTGAGGGGAGTGATGCTCGGGGGGGATGGAGGGACGGACAGCACGAGGTGATGCTCGGGGCGACGTTCGGGGGGGATGGAGGGACGGCTGAGAGGAGCGGTGCTCGGGGGGGACGGAGGGACAGGACGAGAGGAGCGCTGCTCGGGGCCGGGGATGGAGGGAGCGCTGCTCGGGTCGGGGGGAGCGGCGAGGAGCCGAGCGGCGTCGGGCCCGGAGGTCCGTGCTTACCTCGGGGCTGAGCCCCTCGTCTCCCGGCGCCCGCGGCCGCCGCCTGGCCCCGAGGAAGAGGAGGAGGAGCGCGGCGAGGCTGAGCCCCCCCAGCACCGACAGCGCCAGGCGCTTGGGCGGCCGCATCCTCGGGCGCTGGAGCGGCGGCTGCCGGAGCCGGCGGAGGGGGAGGCGCCGGGGGAGGGGGCGGGGGGCGCCGCCCGCGGGGACCGCAGAGGGGACGGGGGGGACCGGGGGGCGGACACCGGGACGGCCACCCCTTCGCTCACCCTCCGGGAGAGTCTCCAGCCGCTTCCCAGGGACCCCGAGCCGGAGGGAGACCGACCCCGGGGGCTCCTCGGGCAGGACGGGGAGACTCATCCATCCAACGGAAAGAGCAGCAGGAGCGCAGGGAGAGGGCAATTGAATTACCAGGCTCGGGAGACAAGACGCGAGCGTTCGGAGCCGTCAAGAGCGCTTAAAAAATAAAATCATCACCTCCCTGTGCTGGCACCGGCGGCTACAGACACCGCTGAGTGGGGAGGGGACCCCAGAGTGGGGATGGGGAGGAGCTGCCCCCCAGCCCCATTCACCTGCCCCACAGGGCAGGAGCCCACAGCCCCTGGCAGGCGGCAGAGAATAAATGAATCACAGAATCATAGAACAACCAGGTTGGAAGAGACCCATCGGATCATCGAGTCCAACCATTCCTATCAAACACTAACCCATGTCCCTCAGGACCTCATCCACCCGTCCCTTTAACACCTCCAGGGAAGGGGAATCAACCACCTCCCTGGGCAGCCTATTCCAATGCCCAATGACCCTCTATGTGAAAAACTTCCTCCTAATCTCCAGCCTAAACCTCCCCTGGTGGAGCTTGAGGCCATTCCCTCTCGTCCTGTCCCCTGTCCCTTGGGGAAATGAGCTGCTGGAGCAGATGGGAGTCGCTCATGCTAGAACAAAAACTATCCAAGGAGCCCCATAAAACCAGGAATCCGAGCATAAAGTCACCTATGGAATGAATCCAAGCTGCCAGACACTGGGAAGTCCGACGCGCATCTTGTAATGCGTTTCCCACACTCCTCCTGCATTTATTACTTCCTGTGCTTTCCTGTTAGTTGCTAATTTATCATTTGTGATCTTTATCCTCTGTCCTCCTCTGATTTGTTTTCAGGGCTCGGTAAAGCCCTTCTCTCCTCACACAATCCGTGCCTCTCAGGCACAGCCTTCACAGGAAGATGCCCAGATAAAAATTTCATTAGCATCCACAAGAAGGGACATTTCTGTTTGTTTTAGGGCCACCTGACTTTGAAATACCTTTACCAGAAGAAAGAAATCCAGGTCCAGCAGGCAGGGGTTGAACTTTGTTTCCCAGTAGCTGCAGCAGAGCCAGAGCAGAACCAGCCCTGTGGGGAGAGAGCAGAAGCCCTCGTGCTGCGCTGAGCCACCAGCCTGACTCTGTATGGGAGGCCTGTGCCATCAACCTGCCCCCTCTTCCCATGGCTTTGCAGCCTTGTCACAGCAATTCACCGTCCTCAGCCGCCCTCTCAGGGCAGCTCGACCACCGCCCTCTGGCTCTGCCACCAGGGAACATCTGCACAGCCTAGAAGAGAGCGGCAAGTGTTCACGGGAGGTGATGTCCTCCCCTAACTGTTGGTTTATGCTTCTGAAGGCTAAGGTGAAGCACCTGAGCAGTTCTGAGCAGCTGAGGCGCATCAGTGTCATCAGTGGGAGTGTGGATCTGCTGGAGGGTCGGGAGGCTCTGCAAAGGGACCTAAACAGGCTGGATCCATGGGCTGAGTCCAACGGCATGAGGTTTAACACGGCCAAATGCCGGGTCCTGCACTTGGGGCACAACAACCCTGAGCAGAGCTACAGACTGGGAGAAGTCTGTCTAGAAAACTGCCAGGAGGAGAGGGACCTGGGGGGGTTGGTCGACAGCGACTGACCATGAGCCAACAGTGTGCCCAGGTGGCCAAGGAGGCCAACGGCATCCTGGCTTGGATCAGAAATGGTGTGACCAGCAGGGCCAGGGAGGTGATTCTCCCTCTGTACTCAGCACTGGTGAGGCTGCTCCTTGAATCCTGTGTTCAGTTCTGGGCCCCTCAGCACAAGAAGGATGTTGAGGCTCTGGAGAGAGTCCAGAGAAGAGCAATGAGGCTGGTGAAGGGGCTGGAGAACAGGCCCTATGAGCAGCGTCTGAGAGAGCTGGGGGTGTTTATCCTGGAGAAGAGGAGGCTGAGGGGAGACCTCATTACTCTCTCCAACTACCTGAAAGGAGGTTGTAGAGAGGAGGGAGCTGGGCTCTTCTTCCAAGGGACAGGGGACAGGACAAGAGGGAATGGCCTCAAGCTCCACCAGGGGAGATTTAGGCTGGAGATTAGGAGGAGGTTTTTCACAGAAAGTGTCATTGGGCATTGGAATAGGCTGCCCAGGGAAGGAGTTGATTCCCCTTCCCTGGAGGTGTTTAAGGGACAGGTGGATGAGGTCTTGAGGGACTTGGTTTAGTGTTTGACAGGAATGGTTGGACTAGAAGATCCGATGGGTCTCTTCCAACCTGGTTGTTCTATGATTCTATGACCTCACCTGCTCTAACACAGCTTTCCCTCAGTTTGCAGAGGGTGCTGAGGATTTTCCTGCCAGACCTCGCTCCGTGCCAGGAGAGCTATCGCAGACAGAGGCACTCGGGTGTTATCATTCGAAGCTGGATTAAAAACCTTGTCTTTTTTTGTAGGTCAGACTTTCAGTACAAGTTATTACAAAATATAGAGGGGTGTGGAGTATATCGGGGGAATACATTACAAATTAGATTACAGGTAAGGTAACAAATAGGACAAACCTGACAAAAATGCAATCAGATAATGCTCTTATTACCTTGAGAAACATCTCCCTCTGCCGAGGGAAAGCTTTATCAGCAGGACTCGGAGCGGAGAAGAACCCACTGTGCCTGGCAGAGGCCGGACTCTTCCCTCAGACACAGACCTTGTGCCAGGGAGGAGGAACAAATCCCTGCTGCTAGAGCACTGTGGGTTCTCTCTGCAGGGACCCTGTGATCGTAGAACAACCAGGTTGGAAGAGACCCATCGGATCATCGAGTCCAACCATTCCTATCAAACACTAACCCATGTCCCTCAGCACCTCATCTACCTGTCCCTTAAACACCTCCAGGGAAGGTGACTCAACCACCTCCCTGGGCAGCCTATTCCAATGCCCAATGACCCTTTCTATGAAAACCTTCCTCCTAAGATGATGAGATGGCAGACCCGAGGAGCTCCAGTGATGCACATAGTTTCCAAGGAATTCTGTTCCTCCTGGCTGTGTGTGTGGCTGGGACGGATCGTTTATTGAGCAGAGGATGGCAACAACTATTTAAACAAGAAGGAGGCAAAGGTACAAAATGTAGGTTCAGAGTTAGCTGAAGTCATACTTGCATAAAAATCCTCCTGCGATGCTGTTAATAACATGCCAATAAAAGAAAAATATATCTTCGGTTGCAGTATCAATATCCTTCCCATTTTTTTTTTCCTGGATTTTCATCTAGAGTCTCTGCTGCTGCACCAGCAAGGTCCATACCATACTACCCCTTTCCAAGAGAGCAAAATCCAAGTCCAGCAGTGCGAGCAGAGACAGAAGGAAGTCTGGAAAATGGGTATTTATCGTTTGTTGGTATCAGCACTGCAAAGCTGATCAAAGTGACTGTTCTATGAGAAGAATAAAAGGAACAATTTCTGAGTGGAAGGAGGATGCTTCACAGCCTCAGGCGATGGCCCTTCAGGGTCCTGCCTTCAAGGAAAGGGTAGAAAGTAACTCTCCTTACTATTTCTGTAAAGCACATTTCAAAGGAATTTCCTCTCACCAGGTCTACAAACCACGGCTTCAGTGCAGTTTGTACTAGGAATGCTCCTGAGCTGGAGTTCAGTTTACGTCTGAGATCCCAAAGCTAACACACCTTCCCCTCCCTGCCCCTGGAAAAGGGTTTGCTGCACCTGCTGATGTTAAACATGCTGAGGACTGGGCCAGGGGAGGAGGGAAAGCATATCCAGCCGCTCCAAATGGCAAAAATTGGCACTTTTCACAAGAAGCCCGATTGTCCCGTGTCACCCAGCAGCTGAGGCGCCAGGCTGGATGTAGGATCTCTGAGAACAGGAGCCCACATGCACCCCCTGGCCACGCAGCCCCGACCTGTACCCAGGGGACGGCTCAGAATCCACTCGCTGCTTGTCCAGGTGCTTGGAGCTGCATTTGGACTGGGAAGTCATGCCAGTGACTCTTTGAGATTTATATTTAATGCAGGAATAAAAATCCAGTTTTGGATCTGCAGCTGTTCAAAAGCCTCCAGGCCACTTGGTCTGTTCCTAAACCTGTCCGTGTGAGCAGAAGGGGAGAAGCCAGCAAGCCCATTGCACCAGTTGCTTTGCTGTGGGATCCCCCAGCCCCACAGCACTTGTCACCATCACACCTCAGCCTGGTGCTTGTTGCTGCAAGGGCCTGTGTGTCCTGAGCTGGTGGCTCCTGCCCACAGCCACCACCACACACAGTCCCCAGGGCTGGGAACAGTGACAGAATCACAGAATCACAGAACAACCAGGTTGGAAGGGACCCATCGGATCTTCTAGTCCAACCATTCCTATCAAACACTAAACCAAGTCCCTCAAGACCTCATCCACCCGTGTCTTAAACACCTCCAGGGAAGGGGAATCAACCACCTCCCTGGGCAGCCTGTTCCAATGCCCAATGACCCTTTCCGTGAAAAACTTCCTCCTAATCTCCAGCCTAAATCTCCCCTGGTGGAGCTTGAGGTCATTCCCTCTCGTCCTGTCCCCTGTCCCTTGGGAGAAGAGCCCAGCTCCCTCCTCTCCACAACCTCCTTTCAGGTAGTTGGAGAGAGTAATGAGGTCTCCCCTCAGCCTTCTCTTCTCTAGGCTGAACACCCCCAGCTCTCTCAGACGATCCTCATAGGTCCTGTTCTCCAGCCCCTTCGCCAGCTTCGTGGCTCTTCTCTGGACTTGCTCCAGAGCCTCAACATCCTTCTTGTGCTGAGGGGCCCACAACTGAACACAGGATTCAAGGAGCAGCCTCAGCAGTGCTGAGTACAGAGGGAGAAGAACCTCCCTGGCCCTGCTGGTCACACCATTTCTGATCCAAGCCAAGATGCCATTGGCCTTCTTGGCCCCCTGGGCACACTGCTGCCTCATAGTCAGTCGCTGTCGACCAACACCCCCAGGGCCCTCTCCTCCTGGCAGTTTTCCAGCCAGGCTTCTCCCAGTCTGTAGCTTTGCTTAGGGTTGTTGTGCCCCAAGTGCAGGACCCGGCATTTGGCCGTGTTAAACCTCATGCCGTTGGACACTGCCCAGTGGTCCAACCTGTCCAGGTCCCTTTGCAGAGCCTCCCTACCCTCCAGCAGATCCACACTTGCACACAGCTCAGTGTCATCTGCAAACTTGCTAAGGGTACCCTCAATGCCCTCATCCAGGTCATTGATGAAGACATTGAACAGGACTGGACCTAGCACTGAGCCCTCGCTCCAGAGCCTCAACATCCTTCTTGTGCTGAGGGTCCCAGAACTTAACACAGGATTCAAGGAGCAGTCTCACCAGTGCTGAGTCCAGAGGGAGAATCACCTCCCTGACCCTGCTGGTCACACCATTTCTGATCCAAGCCAGGATGCCATTGGCCTTCTTGGCCACTGGGCACTTATGCTGAACAATGTTCTCCCTACATGCCCTCAGAAAATACCACACGTTAGAGGCAGCTCTGGCCTAATACCAGGAGAATTATAAGTTAAAGCTCTTTTAAAAAAAGATGTAAAAGTGTTATAGTCCCTTTTCCTCACTGCAATAACAGAACCGTAGCTTCTCCTATACCTGCTGAAGCTGCAGAGCACTCGCCTTCTCCCTGTGGACGATATCAGTCTGCACCTGCCCCACTGCTGCAGCTGGAGAGGGAGATGGAGGGATTCCTACAGGCTTTTGGCAACTAGAATGCAGGCACTTCTTTTTCAGTAACTAAAGGATTTTTTTTTCATTGTAATCAAACCGCAAGTGTTCTTCTCTAGCAAACTTTCCACGATGTCATCTCCAGTTAATTAAAGGTTTAAGGTGTCAGGAAATGCTATGCATAAAACAAAAAAATAAAGGAGAGCTAGTTTAATAGCACTTTTTAATTGAAGTTCTCCAGTCAGCTGCAGGAACACAAGCTGTTCCTCAAGCAGATTGGAACCAGCACACATCTAGATATTCACCTGCAGTTCCCAAGTGACAGGGGACAGGACAAGAGGGAATGGCCTCAAGCTCCACCAGGGGAGATTTAGGCTGGAGATTAGGAGGAAGGTTTTCATGGAAAGGGTCATTGGGCATTGGAATAGGCTGCCCAGGGAGGTGGTTGATTCCCCTTCCCTGGAGGTGTTTAAGGGACGGGTGGATGAGGTGCTGAGGGACATGGGTTAGTGTTTGAGGGGAATGGTTGGACTCGATGATCCGATGGGTCTCTTCCAACCTGGTTGTTCTATGATTCTACAAGCCAGACTCCCACCTTCAGCCTGTGTGGCACCTACAGCTGAGGCAGCGCTGAGCCCCCTCGCCTGTGGGACAAATGCAAAGACTTCTCTTTAGCAGGGCTGGAGGAGATGGAGGAGAGTTCTTGCCTAGTGCAAAGTATTGCATCTCACATCTTTAACAACTGCAATCAAGCAGGTACCCATGTGCTCGCTGTTTAATTGACATAATCCCCAGTATTTGCCTCCATTTGCTGTAGCACAGAGTTTTCCACATTCGATGCAGCTGTTTTCCAGGTGCCCAGTGGTCCCAGCACAAGGTGTGGGGAGGAGGAGAAACGGAGCAATGGGACATTTGAAGGGAGATACACTGAGTTCAGCATGTGGCTGAGGGACATATCAGGGAGGACAAGAGCAGGTCCCTTGGGCAGTACTTTTCCACCGTGAACACCTTCAGGAGTTTTCACCGGCTGCTTTCATAGAATAACCAGGTTGGAAGGGACCCATAGGATCATCAAGTCCAACCATTCCTATCAAACATTAAACCATGTCCCTCAGAACCTCATCCACCCGTCCCTTAAACACCTCTAGGGCAGGTGACTCAACCCCCTCCGTGGGCAGCCTATTCCAATGCCCAATGACCCTTTCCATGAAAAACTTCCTCCTAAGGAAGGAATAGCTTATTGCCATAGTAGTTGTCTTCTGGGTCCTGCCTGTCTACAGATGTCTCTGGTGGTTGATAGTCACTCCTGGCATTCCCTGGGACAAGGCCACAGATGTTTTTCCCGTGTTGTGGCCGGGGGGAAGCTGTCCAGCTCCGGGTCACTGCATCAACTGGGGGGCAGCCAGGGAAAATAGCCACAAAAGACCCATTTGAGACAAGAGGCAGCAGAGAGCTTCATGGGCCAGGTTGCAGCAAGCAATCAATAAGCAAAGGGAGCACAGGGCAGATCTTCACCTGCAGCACCTGAGCCTGTAAGGAGCTGGGGTCCCCACGGTGCTCAGCGCAGCTCTGACAGGCACCGCACCCCAGGGCACCCAGTGCTGCTGCACTTCTGCAGGGGAAGCTGAGCTCCTCAGCTTCTACCCAAGGAGGTGTGTGCCCGTATGCACCGCACAGGTGTGCATGGCACAGGCGTGCACACATACGCGTGGCACAGGCGTGTGCCCGTATGCACAGCACAGGTGCACACACACCCCCATCCATTCAAAGAAAGCAGAGAACACTGCTGGAGCTCAAACCAAGCTCTTTTGCTCCTTTGGGTGTGCAAAATCAGGCTCTTAGCCACCTGCAGGACCACGTCCCTCAGACACATTTAAGCCTGTAAGTGCAGTTTGTATGGGTGACACTCAACAGCGTAAAGAACGTGTCAGGTGATGGGCAAGAGAACACAACAGCCAAAAGAAAGCTTTGTCCTTAAAGCACCTGGCATGCCTCATGCTTTCGCAGGCAGGTGTTAAGCACAGCCAAGTCCCTGCGCCCGTGATGTGTAAATGTGGACCAGCACAAACTGGGAGGTAGGTGTCTATTAACGCAGTTGGCAACATGTAATATTGCACCAGGCGTTTTGTGGAAAGGAGCATTTTCACAGCTGGATGAAAAGGTTTACGCTCTTCTTTCTCCTAGAAAATTTTCATAGAAAAATTCTTGACTATTCATCCCTTCACCCTCCTGGGAGATGAAAAAACTGAAGAAAGCAAGCCACACGGTGCCTAACTTCTTAAGATTTCAATACCATTATTCAGGAGAAGTGCCTCAAAATAGACATTTCTTCCATATACAATAAACCGCTTTAAGTATAAAGGAGGAGTGATTTATATGTGATCAGGTAATCTCCTGCTCTCACCACTAAAGCTCCAAGGGTCTGACAACTCAACCTGCATCTCCTTGAAAAACAGTTAAGGTCAAGCAGTTGCTCTGTGCAAAAGCAGTGCATAACCTCAAGGTCCGCGCTTTCTCAACATCAATCTTTTCATGGGATCCACTGTGTTCTCCTACAGGAACACACACACAGCACTACAAATTCTACCTACTAGGGACAGATATTCTACCCTGAACATCCTCAGGTGGATAAACATCTCATTTCCCATCACCAAACCATTGTTGTTGGTAGGAAGGCAAAGCAGCAGCTTTAATTTCCCCACTAGCAGGAAAAGAATTTTCAAGGCTGCTGTTTAGAAAACAAAACTAATGCTTAATTGCACACATTTGTTTTGCTGTTATTGAGAAAGAACGAGTTAGAAGCCCAACAGCATTATTTTTCCTTCCCCGTGTAACACCTCATTAATGCATTCAAATCTGCTAGAACTTGTGAGTCCCGGAGGCTCTTGTTGAACCACAGTGATCGATAAATGCAAACAGAGCAGGTAGAGAGGAAGTCAGGGTACTAGAAAGATGAAATATCTCCCATTAGGACACCAAAATAACTTTTTCTGAAGAAGCATTCCAGCAGCAGGCGAGATGAGCAAGGGGATGAGCATCTGGTAGGATGATCCCTGGCAGAGCTCCAGACTGGGAGAAGCCTGGCTGGAACACTGCCAGGAGGAGAGGGACCTGGGGGTGTTGGTTGACAGCGACTGACCATGAGCCAGCAGTGTGCCCAGGTGGCCAAGAAGACCAATGGCATCTTGGCTTGGATCAGAAATGGTGTGACCAGCAGGGCCAGGGAGGTGATTCTCCCTCTGGACTCAGCACTGCTGAGGCCGCTCCTTGAATCCTGTGTTCAGTTGTGGGCCCCTCACCACAAGAAGGATGTTGAGGCTCTGGAGCGAGTCCAGAGAAGAGCAACGAAGCTGGTGAGGGGTCTGGAGAACAGGCCCTATGAGGAGTGTCTGAGAGAGCTGGGGGGGTTTATCCTGGAGAAGAGGAGGCTGAGAGGAGACCTCATTACTCTGTACAACTCCCTGAAAGAAGGTTGTGGAGAGGAGGGAGCTGGGCTCTTCTCCCAAGGGACAGGGGACAGGACAAGAGGGAATGGCCTCAAGCTCCACCAGGGGAGATTTCGGCTGGAGATTAGGAGGAAGTTTTTCACACAGAGGGTCATTGGAATAGTCTGCTCAGGGAGGTGGTTGATTCCCCTTCCCTGGAGGTGTTTAAGGGACGGGTGGACGAGGTGCTGAGGGACTTGGTTTAGTGTTTGATAGGAATGGTTGGACTCGATGATCCGATGGGTCCCTTCCAACCTGGTTGTTCTATGATTCTACCCAGACAAGGAAGAGGCACATCTCAGTTTAAACACAGAATGTGCTCTGGACAGCGAGATGCACTCCTGACAGCTTGGTCTGTCCTGCACAGGAGAGGTCTCCTACAGAAAATTGTGTAAGGGAGATAATTGGAGGAAACCACTCCAACGTTTCAGGCTCTGATCTCACTGTAATAAGCACACACGCAGACAATGCATATGCATGCGAACATAATTAGGAGTGGTAAAACCTGGAAGATTTTCAACCTCCACGGCAATTACCAATTTAAACACACGCAAAAATTAAGATAGCCTCCTACTCAAAGGAAGGTTATTATTCGAAGTGCCTTCCCTCGTTATAGTTAGCTTGAGCTCAACCATTAGGCCAGCAGAGAGCTGCCTTCCGTTAGCAGCAGGTGCTCACCCCAGAACAGAGGCAGGATGCTGATATCCTTCTGCTCTTACAGAGACATCTCAAACAGTCACAAAACGTTTTATCAGAGCAAAAACTGAAAACTGAAGGCGCACAGGACAGGCGGCTTGTGCTCCCCTGATGCTCTTTGGGCTTCTCTGGTGAAGAGCATTCATGGACAGAGAGCTACCCTGTGTAAACAGATTCACTAAATAAATGTGGTAATTACACAGAATATTATTCTCAGTAGAAGCAACAGCAGGGAAATGATTTGCATAAGAAATGTGGATAATTCATGTAAATTAATGTGTTATTTATAGAGAAGATCAAGTCTGGTCTAAAGACCTAGAACTCAGCTATATGTAAAAGCTAACACTTAGCCAGCATCTCATGCTCTCACCATGCTCTGGCCACCTTGATCAAATCCATCCTTGCAGGACTAGCTACGTTTTTCTCATCTAGTGTTTGATAGGAATGCTTGGACTAGACGATCCGATGGGTCCCTTCCAACCTGGTTGTTCTATGATTCTATAAGATGGTTTTTCTAAAGCTCAAACTCCCCTCAGTCCAGGGGACAGTTAATCTCTATGGAGCCTGCTTTGCCTGCCATTAAAGCACCTTAATGGGAATTCAAGCTTTTAATCTTTGTTTCAGCAAGAAACTATGTACCAAGAAAAAGAGGAGCAGCTTCTGGGTTTGAAGAGCTGAGCAAAAAGCCTGACCTAGGAGGGAAGATCTTCTAGCTTCCTTTCTCCTTGTGCTGGATGGAAGGAGGGACTCAGTTCCTGGCTATGCCCTGCGGAATCCAGAATCATAAAATCATAGAACAACCAGGTTGGAAGAGACCCATCGGATCTTCTAGTCCAATCATTCCTATCAAACACTAAACCATGTCTCTCAGGACCTCATCCACCCGTCCCTTAAACACCTCCAGGGAAGGTGGATCAACCACCTCCCTGGGCAGCCTATTCCAATGCCCAATGACCCTCTGTGTGAAAAGCAGCCGGGAGTACCCTCAGTTTTGGGGGCAATAATAGCTCAGAGCAGGCTAGTGTGGCCTTGCAGCCCCCCAAGAGTTGGGCTACTGATGAAGACACTGCATTGCCCACCTCCCACCACCTGTGCACCCCACAGCACACTCGCACTACTTTCACCCTGTGATCCGAGCAACACAGAAGGGGCTGATCTCATTTTAACCTCCTATTGACGCCAGGACAGCCTCATCCTGCAGCTCAGCAACCCCAAACCCACAGTTATTCAGCAAGGGAGAAGCACTGATGTAACACAAAAAGCAGGAAGGCAGCCTGAGCTGGCGCTGCAGCACCTTCACCTGCACTCGTACCTGCACAACAGGCACCTCAGCTCAGGGACCTGCGTGCGCCAGGGCTCAAAGCACCCTCCACAGCCTCTTCAGGAGGAGGGGGAGAGAAAGGAACACCACCAATACCAAAAGGCACCCTCAGGGTGGCTCTTCTTACAGGCCCAGTCATTGAGGCAAAAAACACTCTCAGCTGGTCCAAACTTCCAGGATGATGTAACATGGGCCACCTGAGCATCTGCTGCCTCCAGCTGCTTTAAATAATTGTCGTACATAATCTAAGAACAGTGTTGGGTAACGGCACCTCTGCACCAAGTTCCTACCGAGATTTTGTATTTCCAAGTACTTATGCACCATTAAAAGAAAAAAATTAATTAATTCCCTAAATCCTTTATGTGCTTAGCTATGTGTTAGTTTGATAGAATATCCCTTTCTTTTTGCATTTGATACAATTAAAGTTCTGCAAAACTCAGCAATTTGAACTCTTGGAAGCACTTTGGAAGAGGTTGATCCAGACGATAGTTGTGAGGTGCCTGTGCCCGGCCTCGCACAGAGCAGGCTGAGTACAAACTGAGTTTTCAGTACTGCACCTCTCAGCTGTTCAGAAAGCGTGAGCCCTTCAGATCATAGAATCATAGAACAACCAGGTTGGAAGAGACCCATCGGATCTTCTAGTCCAACCATTCCTATCAAACACTAACCCATGTCCCTCAAGACCTTATCCACCTGTCCCTTAAACACCTACAGGGCAGGTGAATCAACCACCTCCCTGGGCAGCCTATTCCAATGCCCAATGACCCTTTCCATTAAAAACTTCCTCCTAATCTCTAGCCTAAATCTCCCCTGGTGGAGCTTGAGGCCATTCCCTCTTGTCCTGTCCCCTGTCCCTTGGGAGAAGAGCCCAGCTGCCTCCTCTCCACAACCTCCTTTCAGGGAGTTGTAGAGAGCAATGAGGTCTCCCCTCAGCCTCCTCTTCTCCAGGATAAACACCCCCAGCTCTCTCAGCCGCTCCTCATAAGGCCTGTTCTCCAGCCCCTTCACCAGCTTCGTTGCTCTTCTCTGGACTCGCTCCAGAGCCTCAACAATCACCCCTGCCCCAAGAGCAGGAGGCAGTGTTTAAAACTAAAGGCTTTCTGAGCTGTGGGCAAGACTAAGAAGCAGGTAGGGAGAGCATGTGATGGTTTTGTTTTCTTTTTTCTTTTAAAGAAGAAACACAATAAGTGACACTAAACACCCAGGTTACAGAGAAGGACTAAAATGAAATCTCATGCCAAAGATGTGCAGCCCTTCAAGACTTTCCCTGCATCCCAAATGGACCGCAGCCGTGTTCATAGCCATCTCTTTGGAAGGGGAGTGTCTTACTGTGTGCTCCAGAGCCCTGTGCTACCTATTTGATTTTTAGGGGAAACCCAGGGGCTGGATCTAGAGCCTTGCAGAGCAGGCAAGGCCACAATTTCTGGAGTGTACTCCCAGCTAATGCTTTGGTTTTGAAGAGGGTAGCAGCAAGAGAGAGACAGTGGTAACCAAGTGCTCACGGAGATAACCCCACTCCTCCCATATTCTGGTATTTAGCTGCAAACACAGGAATATTCTGCTCCTCAGCCCAAGCAAAAAACAGCCAGCCTGAGAGCACCTGGGTCAGGGTTGCTTGAGGCCAAATTTCTTACTCCTGATGAACAGGCTGCCCAGGGAGGTGGTTGATTCACCTTCCCTGGAGGGGTTTAAGGGACCGGTAGATGAGGTCCTGAGGGACATGGTTTAGTGTTTGATAGGAATGGTTGGACTTGATGATCCAATGGGTCTCTTCCAGCCTGGTTGGTCTATGATTCTATGGGTCTATGATTCAGCAGCACAGAGTTGCTTTCAAGCAAGAAGTGGTTTATGTCTGTCTATGGTATATTTAGGGGAAAGAAATCCTGCTTTTACCTGAGGAAAAAAAGCTAAAGTAGAGAAACTACCTCTTTCTTTTTGTCTCGCTTAATGAGCACCAGCTACAGACATCCTCCTCGTAGCCCTGTTTTCAGAAGCATGAGGATCCCCACATGTTTCTGGGAGGTGTTTGCCTCTTAACCCTCCTCCCCATCCCCTTCCCAAGACCTGGATGTGACTTGTTAGAAAAAAAAAAAATGGGCCTTTTAAAAATATGACAACTCATAGCAATACACATTCCAGGTCTTTTGAATCTGAAAATGCAATTTCTACATTTATATGGGATTCACTACTTATTTCATCAACATGAATTTCAGAAGAAAACTGGAGTTTTAATTGAATGCTTTCTTAATGAGCATCCCATGTGCTGGATCATGGGTGCAAATTTTCATAGAAAAAAATTGTTCCCTGCAACAGCAGCAGCAAAGTTCAGTCCATTGTCTGCCAAAACGGCCGGAAATTTCTACAAAATCCAGGTTTTCAACCTCACCCTCACTATGAGTGTGGACTACAAGGACTGACCTGACCGTCCTGCTATAAAATTATTAGTGGCAAAGGGGGTCACGTAATTCACCTTAGAATCATTTTCTATGACAAGAAAATAGATTAGGAGATAAGCCCTGGTGGAGAGCACTTCTGCCTGATATCTGCAACTATCCTCTCGCTGGGCAGGTGCTTCGCAAGTGGCATCAATCTCGGCACTGCCAGGATGGATAGAATTAGTCAGGATTTCGTAGGTTTTTTCCTTTATCTGTGGAAAGTCAGCTTCCTACCCTACACAGCTGATCTGAGCAAAACAAAGGTCTGCTGCATTGGAACCGAGCACGATGGAGACATTCATTTCCCCAGAATAGGTAGTGTAACAAATCAATCCTGACTGCACTGATAAATTGAACTTCAAGCTTGGTGATACTGCTTTTCAGATCTAATCCAGTGTAAGGCACAGCGGGAAGGAAAGGCAAAGGTGCTCACCAGCATTTCATTCTGCAAGGAGCTGCTCCTTGAGCAGGGGAGAAAAAAAAAAGATCATATTTTTCCCTTCTTTTTCAGCACAGCATTGCAACTATTTTTGAGGAAGGTGACATGGGGCGTGTAGACACGTGTGGCATTGTGTGTACAGATAACAAGGCGTAGGACTGACTAGCAGCTGCTGGCTTCTTGCCAAGCCCCAAACCTTAGGGTGGGATCATAACTCAAGGGTTGCTTGTGGGACAACCCGTCTCGCAGCAGCAGGGGGATTATACAGCAGCAGCTCTCTGGTGTGCAGAAGGAAGACAAGATGATGGGCTGGTTTCAGGAGACTGAGGTTCAGATTAAGTCTTGGCTGCAGAGCCCTATGTTGAATGCAGACGCATCGCTTTCCATCCCAGGTACTGCAGAAATACCTCTTTTTCTAACTAGGCAGCAAGTTCTGCTGTCTGGGTCATAGAGCAGCCAGCACCCTCGGGGCCCCGATCTGCCTTCCCTTGGCATTGTGGCACTGTAAATAACAGAATAAAGGTGATTTTTGCTCTTAATTCTTTTGAGTCTGGGTGTAAATATCATACTTGCAGGAGGGAGCTGGCCTTTTCTCCCAAGGGACAGGGGACAGGACAAGAGGGAATGACCTCAAGCTCCACCAGGGGAGATTTAGGCTGGAGATTAGGAGGAAGTTTTTCACACAGAGGGTCGTTGGGCATTGGAACAGGCTGCCCAGGGAGGTGGTTGATTCATCTTCCCTGGAGGTGTTTAAGCGACGGGTGGATGAGGTCCTGAATGACATGGTTTAGTGTTTGATAGGAATGGTTGGACTCGATGATCCGACTGGTCCCTTCCAACCTGGTTGTTCTATGATTCTATGAAATTCCAGCTTTTCACCCTCCTTGCATTCTGGAGCACAGGGTTGTGTTCAGTCAGAGTCTAGCAGGACTCGTGCTGAGAGAAAAGTCTCTCTGTCCCTCCTTGTTAGGGCAGAGAGCTTGAGACATTGGCCTGAAAAAGTCACAGAGGAAATTAAAATAGACCCAAGATCTACAAATTTTGAAATTAAATTGTTTTAATTGAGCCTGCTGGAAGGGTGTCAGGACAGGTCAAGGGGGGGAGTGAGATCTGGTGGACACTAAGATTTGGCAGTTGCTTTGATTCCGTGTTCCTGTGCTGTCTCTTCATTCTCATCACTGCCCTGAGCAAAGTCTCCGCCGCTGGGACACTTTGCACTCACTCTGCTCAGCAGCCAACCTCTGGCTACCGCCTGCCCTGGGAAGCAAGCTTTTCCTTCCAAAAGCTTCAAAGTCCTTGTTTTTATGGCTACAGTGCAATGGCAACTTGTCCTTTAGAGGCCCTTCTTGTGGGCTACAGAGTTAGTATTACATGTGCTGCTTAATAATTAATATCAAAGCAACGTTATTCACGCTACACAGAACCTCTCGTGGTATGGTCCAAGTCCACCGGCACAGCTTGGCCAGCAAGGACAGTAGCCACTTACGTGAGTGTAATACCTTCCAGCAAAGGATCGTAACATGCTCTTCAATAAGGCAGTACTGTAAAATGGGTAAAAAGCTGTGACCTCAGACGAAGCACTACACTGCAGTGTCTGAGCTCGTAGACCTTCAAATCTGAGTTGTTCACTCAGAAATAAATACACGGATAGGCAGAAATACTCAGACCTCAAACTTGGACTAGCCTGGCATCTCTCCAACAGTGGTTATACCTAGATGTTGAAGGGCAAAAGCATCATCTTCTTGGGGAGGTTTGACCCCAGAGGGCAGTTCCTTGCCTTTTGCCTGAAGTCAGATTTCAGGTCTCTGCCACCGCCCTTCACCGAAGCCAGGACCACACCAGCCATGCATGTTGTCATCCATTTTGAGTCCTTTTAGGCTCAGGAGTATCATAGAATCATAGACCAACCAGGTTGGAAGAGACCCATAGGATCTTCTACTCCAACTATTCCTGTCAAACACTAAACCAAGTCCCTCAAGACCTCATCCACCCGTCCCTTAAACACCTCCAGGGAAGGTGATTCAACCACCTCCCTGGGCAGCCTATTCCAATGCCCAATCACCCTTTCCATGAAAACGTTCCTCCTAATCTCTAGCCTAAATCTCCCCTGGTGGAGCTTGAGGCCATTCCCTCTTGTCCTGTCCCCTGTCCCTTGGGAGAAGAGCCCAGCTCCCTCCTCTCCACAACCTCCTTTCAGGGAGTTGTAGAGAGTAATGAGGTCTCCTCTCAGCCTCCTCTTCTCCAGGATAAACACCCCCAGCTCTCTCAGACACTCCTCATAGGGCCTGTTCTCCAGACCCCTCACCAGCTTCGTTGCTCTTCTCTGGACTCGCTCCAGAGCCTCAACATCCTTCTTGTGCTGAGGGGCCCACAACTGAACACAGGATTCAAGGAGCGGCCTCACCAGTGCTGAGTCCAGAGGGAGAATCACCTCCCTGGCCCTGCTGGTCACACCATTTCTGATCCAAGCCAAGATGCCATTGGCCTTCTTGGCCACTTGGGCACACTGCTGGCTCATGGTCAGTCGCTGTCGACCAACACCCCCAGGTCCCTCTCCTCCTGGCAGTTTTCCAGCCAGGCTTCTCCCAGTCTGTAGCTCTGCATAGGGTTGTTGTGCCCCAAGTGCAGGACCTGTACAGCCTATGCTGTTGTCATTGGGACAGAAGCCCTGACGATGTGGAATGCACACAATGAGACCGACAGGTACTTGCTGTAGCCTGACTGTGCACTAAACACATGCATTGCCTCTACCTTGGAAACCTGAAATGCTTCCAGAGTGTGTGTATCTTGTAGGAATGAGCTCCAGCTGAATCCTTTGTTTGCAAAGGGTTGATTGGTTCCTTTCATCTCAGTCTTATGGTTACAGTGCACCTCATCATCCAGGTCCTTCTCACACTCCAGCCACTATTCACTGTTTGTCTTATTTGCATGTGCCTTTTGCGAAAAGGAGCTGGATTAGCAGTGCTGCTCTCAAGCCACAGCCCCACTCCTTTCCTTCCTGCCAGAGCAATACCACCCGCTGCAAAGCTCAGCATCTCTATAAACACTGTGGTTACCGACGAATGCATCCTTCAGCAGCCCTTTAGACCATTTTTTCCACAATGCACATTGTAAATGAAGAGTAATATATCTTCAGAATTGCCCAGAAAATGTTATTCTGTTAGCAATTTAAAAGCCTCACAGTATCCAAGTGGGTGTCCTTGCCAGAAACATTTTATTGTGAGCCAGATAAATCCAACTGAATTGTACACAGTTTGGTCTAATCATTCCAGTGAAGCACTCTTTACAATTCTGTAGCAGCAAGTCACATGGCTCGATACAGTTTACTGCTGCAAGTGCTTAGTTATTCATGGCAAGGATGAATTCTGCTTCTTTCCTGGATGAAGTAATCAATAGCAAAATAATCTCCCTGCAATTACATTGTTCTGCATTAAAGAGGTATGAAGTAAATAAGTGCAAAATCTGATACTAAAACCAACAAGTGCAGCACTCTGATGAACTGCAGTTGGAAAGTGGGTGCCCTGCCCCACAGTTTCGCACATGGCTTGAGGCAGAGCCATGTCCAGCACACTCCTGGACTTAAATGGTTCTTGCTCAGCTGATTACACGTATTGTGCAACAAACCTAATTGGGACTTGCAGATTTCATCCCATCCTGCCCAAGAAAGTCCTGCTGTGAAGGCTGCACTTGGGCATCCCCCCAGCCATCCCCATGGGCGCCGGGCACCACCTTAGAATCATAGAACAACCAGATTGGAAGGGACCCATTGGATCTTCTAGTCCAACCATTCCTATCCAACACTAACCCATGTCCCTCAAGACCTTATCCACCCGTCCCTTAAACACCTCCAGGGAAGGGGAATCAACCACCTCCCTGGGCAGCCTATTCCAATGCCCAATGACCCTCTGTGTGAAGAACTTCCTCCTAATCTCCAGCCTAAATCTCCCCTGGTGGAGCTTGAGGCCATTCCCTCTTGTCCTGTCCCCTGTCCCTTGGGAGAAGAGCCCAGCTCCCTCCTCTCTACAACCTCCTCTCAGGTAGTTGTAGAGAGTGATGAGGTCTCCTCTCAGGGTGTGCTGAAGAAGCAAGACCTTCGCGCTCTCTCCATCGGCCTTTTAGGTTATTCCATTGCTGCTTCTGCACACAGTAAATCAGTGTTTATAATATCCCCTGCTGAGCTGAGTGTAAATTAAATCAGGCTAATTTAGTTTGCACTGTCGTGTTCAGCTGCAGGTCGCAAAAGGGAACAGAGGCACAGCAGCTGGGGGCACGAGTGCTTTGTGGTGGGAGCTGTGAACAGAGCCCCTGTGGGAGCCCTGCAGGACAGCAGCTCTGCGATACCCCTGCTCAAGGGCCATGGGTGTTCCAGCTCCCTCTAACATGCCCTGGTTTGCAGATCTGAGCTCCAGAGGTGCCGCAGCAGCAGGCCACTCACAACAGATGAGAGATCTGTCATCAGTAATAAACTAGTACAAATGTAGCTGTCTATTTATCTGATTCTAACAGCTTTCTTATAAAAACAGTATGAAAATTACACTGTTTAGAAACAGACTGTTCTGGGGAATAAAGCACACTGTTGTTTTTGCTGTTTAATATCTCCTGAATAGGATCACCTAGACTTGGTGGGTTTTTTTTTCTAAATATGCTTATGCTGTTGCACAGGCTTCAATGCAGTGGTTAGCACATCTCTGAGATCGGCCTTTTGCTCGTGTTTACATTCTTGTCCATAGTCCACCTCATTCCTGAATCTCATACACAGTCTAAAAGGCAATCCCTGTTTTGTGACCTTGCCCCTGACAGCTGGAGCAGCATCAGGGCTCGGGCTTAGCTGAGCAGCCCCTCCTGCCTCACCAGACACAAAGCACCTGCCTCGCGTCCCATCATCTCCACTCAAAGCACGAAGCACACAAAGCTCTCAAAGCTGATTCTTGAGTCAGGGTCACCAGATCTGATTGCCATCAGATTACAGACTTCGTTGCTGAGTGAAATGCCTTCATAGGAAAAAAAAAGAAAGGGAAAATGGAATTGGACAGCAATTCCCATCTCTAGGCACAGCTATGGGTGTGCGCACAACTGAGTGGTCTTCAGCCCTCTTTCGACAGCTTGGTTTTTCAAGCCTCCCCTAAGATTATCAAATATCAGGCAGCCCAAACCAGACCACCACGTGAATGTACCTCCTCCAAATTCATAGAATCATAGAACAACCAGGTTGGAAGGGACCCATCGGATCACCGAGTCCAACCATTCCCATCAAACACTAACCCATGTCCCTCAGGACCTCATCCACCTGTCCCTTAAACACCTCCAGGGAAGGGGAATCAACCCCCTCCCTGGGCAGCCTATTCCAATGCCCAACTACCCTCTGTGGGAAAAACTTCCTCCTAATCTCCAGCCGAAATCTCCCCTGGTGGAGCTTGAGGCCATTCCCTCTCATCCTGTCCCCTGTCCCTTGGGAGAAGGGCCCGGCTTCCTCCTCTCCACAACCTCCCTTCAGGGAGTTGTAGAGAACAATGAGGTCTCCTCTCAGCCTCCTCTTCTCCAGGATAAACACCCCCAGCTCTCTCAGGCCCTCACAGGGCCTGTTCTCCAGCCCCTTCATCAGCTTCATTGCTCTTCTCTGGACTCTCTCCAGAGCCTCAACATCCTTCTTGTGCTGAGGGGCCCACAACTCAACACAGGATTTGAGGAGAGGTCTCACCAGTGCTGAGTTCAGAGAGGGAATCACCTCCCTGGCCCTGCTGGTCACACCATTTCTGATCCAAGCCAAGATGCCATTGGCCTTCTTGGCCCCCTGGGCACACTGCTGGCTCATGGTCAGTCGCTGTCGACCAACACCCCCAGGGAGGTGGGGGGGATCAGATCTAAGGTAGCAATTTAGCGCAAGCTAGATCTGGCCTCCTGCATGCCTACACATAACCCCACACACTGTATTAAAATTAAACTAGCAACCAGCAGGAAAGGGTTTACAAGCTGGGTGTAAAGTAGGCAGGTGCTTCTGTTACCAAGAACCATCAGCATGAGATCACACTGGGGCAAGGACCAAGTCGCCCTTCCCACAGCAAAATTATACCTGGGTAAACATACCTGAAAAAAGAGGGAAGCAGAGGTGGCTAAGGCAATGCAATCTGCGATGTTTCCCACTCCTCCTGGGCTCTGCCTGCAGCTCTCAAGATGTTTCCCAGCCCTGGGCTTTTTCCAGCCTTTATGAGGAAGAGGATGAGACTTGCACAAGATAAAACTTTCCTGATGTGCTAGGGTCTCTTTTCTGGAAAACTTCCAGCAGGGGGCAAGGAATAACATTTTTAAACAAAATGAACCCTCCAAAAACTAAGACAACGTCAATGGGATTGTGAGCAGAGAGGTATTGCAAGGGGATACAGAAATTATCACCTTACCAAACAAAAAAGTAGTCTTTTCCACAGGAGTTTGAACTCCAGGATATTCAGTGTGCTAGAGGTGTTCAGCTTTGTAGGAGAATGGAGGTTGGAATATCTCAATTAAACGCCGGAGTACACCAATTATATAAAAAAACCCCAAGCAAACCGAAACCTCATGGACAGTCTAATATTTACACAATTACTGTATGAGGATAATGATTTCTTAGCCCATAAACCTGTCTATGGGCTTGATCCTCCTCCCACTAAGGTAAATGGGAATGGTTGGACTCAGTGATCCGATGGGTCTCTTCCAACCTGGTGATTCTAGGATTCTATGAAATGGAAGCCTGGCTGCTGACTTCAGAGGCAGCAGGAATCAACCCTTTCCCAAACCAAACCCATTCTGTCACAAGTGAATTGTGATTATGGAGGGTGAGAAGTTCAATAAGCAGGGCCATGTCCCAGTGCTAAAGAAATCACATTAACACCCAGTCTGCCCTAAGAAATAATGCTCTGGTGAAGTATTGTGAGTCAGAGCTATCACTCATGCCAAGGATCTGTCTAGGAGTGCCAAGATACCCTGGCAGACATCCAGACTGAAACTCAGGCAAAAACTCTGGAAATCCAGATTGAAAAAGAAGAGAAGAAAAAAAAAAGAAAGGGAAAAAAAGAGAGGGAAAAAAGGAAAGGGGAAAAAAAGGAAAGGGGAAAAAAAGGAAAGGGGAAAAAAAGGAAAGGGGAAAAAAAGGAAAGGGGAAAAAAAGGAAAGGGAAAAAAAGGAAAGGGAAAAAAGGAAAGGGGAAAAAAAGGAAAGGGAAAAAAGGAAAGGGAAAAAAGGAAAGGGAAAAGGAAAGGGGGAAAAAGGAAAGGAAAAAAGAAGAAAGGAAAAAGAAGAAAGAAAAAAGAATGAAGAAAAAGAAAAGAAAGGAAAAAAGAAAAAAGAAACGAAAAAAGAAACGAAAAAAGAAACGAAAAAAAGATGGACAAGTCTGAGCATCTCAGAAAGATGGACTTTCACAAAATTCCCCCTCATTTGAGAGGGCTCAGGGCCCAAAGCCTCTGTGAAACTTCACATCAAGATGAGAAGATGTATCATTTATGATGATAAAAATATGAGACAACAGGACGAATTCTCCAAGTCTCAGAAAATCCAATATGAGCTCCCTGCAGGCATGTAATATGGAATGAAATATGGTGCACTACCTCCAGCTATTAGAGAAAATGGAAGGAAAAGGACATCCAAGGCTCTGATGCCAAACAGAATTTACTGCATGACCTTGAGCAAAGTCACTTGACCTGAAGAGCTTTGGGGAACAGCACTGCAGATTAACCGAAACTCTTACGTGAAGTATCTCTCTCTGTCTCTCTTTCAAAGACACTCTGCAAGCCCTCTTAATACCATTAAAAGTACAGGCATCACTGAAAATATGATGCTGCATCAAAGTTTAGCATTCCTGGTTCATACATAAATTACGTGAAAGGGACGTGAAAAATTACATGAACAGAAATAGACCTTAATCTCACTGCAAATCACGATTATAGATTGTGTGTAGACTTCCACTGAGTGAGGGACAGAACAATAATTCACCAATCCCTTTTCTGCAGAAGGTGGAGATGCTTTAATCTTGTAATAGCCCTATTTAGTAAATATCAATCAAGTGCTGTAAAGCTTTTAAATGAATGTTTTAAATTTGATCTCTTCAGAAAAATAAAGACTCTCTGTTCAAACTTCGCAAAGACAGAAGAGAGATCCTCGTCCACCTTTGTAGAAAAGGAAGTAAAGTCAAATTCAGCTCAAGCGGAAAAGACATGACTTCAGTCTTCTGTTCATCTTTGGTGTCTGTAGTGGCTGTTGTGGTGTATTTCCCATGTTGCATATCAGTTGCCACCAGTAAAGAAACTAGGAAGGAAAACTGAATTCATCATTGTACCTGCAACTTCTGTGCTGCTGTTCAGAGAAAACAGTCACTGCGACACCTCAGTGCTGCCCAGAGAGCATTATTTATAACTAGGGACCAAATTAGGACCTTGCAGAGGGCTCTGGGCTGCCGCTGGCAGCACGGACGCCTCAGGCCTTGCACAAGAGAGCACTGCAGGGCTCACCAGGCTGTCACAAGCAGAAGTTACACAGGCTCCTTGCACCAACATCCTGTCTCTCACAGAATCACAGAATCATTAGGCTGGAAAAGACCCACCAGATCATCAAGTCCAACCTTTCCTATCAAACACTAACCCATGTCCCTCAGGACCTCATCCACCCGTCCCTTAAACACCTCCAGGGAAGGGGAATCAACCAGCTCCCTGGACAGCCTGTGCCAGTACCCAATGACCCTTTCTGTGAAATTTTTTTTCCTAATGTCCAGCCTGAACCTCCCCTGGCAGAGCTTGAGGCCATTCCTTCTTGTCCTGTCCCCTGTCACCTGGGAGGAGAGCCCAGCTCCCTCCTCTCCACAACCTCATTTCAGGCAACAAGGTCTCCCTTCAGCCTCCTCTTCTCTAGGCTAACCCCCCCCAGCTCTCTCAGCCATTCCTCATAAGACCTGTTCTCCAGCCCCTTCACCAGCTTCGTTGTTCTTCTCTGAACTCTCTCCAGAGTCTCAACATCCAGAACACGCATGGCGAGGAAGAGCAAATAGGAATAGTGGGCATGAACCAGGCATATCAAGGTAAAGATAAGACCTGCATCCCCCACACAACTCTAACTGCCCAAAGGTGAGGCAAACTTCCTACACCTTCCAGCAGCAGCACTGCCAATACTGGGACAGTGGAACAGGGTGGAATAAGAGGAGGTTTCACAATCAAGACTGAGGTGAAGCTGGGCCGAGAGGTTGGATTTAGAGTCAGCATTCACACACAGGACCTACGCTTGTTCTTTCCAATCATTCTTTCAGCTGCTGAAATTCAAACCAGATTAACTTAGCTTGCAACATTCCTACCATATTGATTCACAACCCAGCAAATCCTTTCTCTCTGAGAATCTAACTTGACATCAGGAGAGTCAGTTCAGTCAGATTCAAGCCAGTTTCTCTTCCCAGAAGTCACAAAATAGATAAAGGAGCTGAGGCTTTTCTCTAAGAGACTTTACCTTACAGAAACATTATTTCTCACCACTTATATTATTCAGGATCCTCTGGAGCTGAAAAACGTTTATTTCAGGATTCTGTGATATGAAAGAGAATATTTTTTTTAAAGCATTAAATCACTTTTCTCCCTCTTTTGTTTTCCCGGCATGTCCCATCTTCACTCTCTGCTTTTTTGGCCCCTCTCCAGCCACCGTGGAAATCAATAGGAAAGAATCACCTTGAATATGACAAGATCCTCAGCCTGCAGCAGCTGCTCACTGCTCTGGGCTAACTTACCGGATCAAGGCGCTCTGGAGCCCTTCGCTTTGGTGGCTTCACTGCACTGTCTCTCACCCAGCATCCTCAGAAGGACCTCAGGCTGCTGCTGCAGAGCATGCTTTCTCCACGGTGTTCCAGTTGTCATAAAGAAAGCACTCGTGTGCCTACAGCTCTCCAGGGGTTGCTGCCCTCTGACATTTCCAAAGCATCATTTCTGCACAAGCAGCGATCCTCGCGTTACCAGCAGGGTCTCCTGGCAAACTGTCGGTGAGTTAGAAACCGTTGAGCTTCTCCACAGTCTCAAGCAGTCTGAGCCACGAAGCTGGTGAAGGGGCTGGAGAACAGGCCCTATGAGGAGCAGCTGAGAGAGCTGGGGGGGTTTAGCCTAGAGAAGAGAAGAGGAGGATGAGAGGAGACCTCATTACTCTCTGCAACTACCTGAAAGGAGGTTGTGGAGAGGAGGGAGCTGGGCTCTTCTCCCAAGGGACAGGGGACAGGACAAGAGGGAATGGCCTCAAGCTCCACCAGGGGAGATTCAGGCTGGAGATTAGGAGGAAGCTTTTCACACAGAGGGTCATTGGGCATTGGAACAGGCTGCCCAGGGAGGGGGTTGATTCCCCTTCCCTGGAGGTGTTTAAGGGATGGGTGGACGACAAGGTCCTGAGGGACATGGTTTAATGTTTGATAGGAATGGTTGGACTCGATGATCCAATAGGTCCCTTCCAACCTGGTTGTTCTATGATTCTATGATTCTAAACATAAGCAAGATACAAGAATCCCTGGTGTGAGCCTTGCTCAACACTTCTTGAAAGGATAAGGCCAAAGTCAGCGCTTCAGCCACTGAGCATACTGAGGTGGGAGAAACTCTCATCCAGCCTCTCCTAAAGACACTGTACTGCTTTCTGCAGAGCAAAGCCTTGGTGCTGCCCCATCAGACCAGAGAGACCAGACCATCCCAACATCCCAGAGAAACAGGTGCTGGAAGAGGAGCTGCAGCATCTCACCGGAGAACATGCTTCCCACAGAAGACCTGCTGGATGAATTCAGACTCCTGCTGAGGCTCCAGGTTGAACGAGACAATCACATAGACACCGGGTTCTAAGCTGGAAGTCAGGAGTCACTTCCCTCTCATCAAGGAGGACTTGGTGCTTGTTCACAGGTAGATATCAGGTGAAAAAAATCTGAGGGCAGTTTTCTGTTGTTTTCCTGGTACTGTTTAGAGGGAAAAAACAGAAGAAAAATATGTTCTGCATTAGCTGAGCAAACAGACAGAAGGCACATGGAGAATTTACAGGTACAGCATAGACAATCTGCCTTCACACCTTAGCACAAGCAGATAACAGGGCTCAAAGGACTTAGGCTCCTGCCAGGACATTGTGGTTCTTGCCATGCACCGACCCTGCCCAATACTAATATGGCAAAGAACAGGGCTTACTGCAACCTTATCAACACTGTAATAGGACTTGCCAAGAACACCAGCAAGGACTGGAGAGAAGTGGCTTCTGTCAAAGTAGCTACTGCAAAAACCTTTTCCACGCTGACAGAAATGACTCCAGGCAGGAACTGCTCTAGAAAACACCCCTCCTATCCCATAGGTACCACATGCTTTGTTACCTCAGCTTGTCCTTTTCACTAGGAGTCTGGTAGCAGAAGATTTTTCAGAGTATGTGTGTTCCAAGCATGTTACAGGAGCAACCTAATCCCTAGCCTTGACTTCATGCATGTGCCTTGATCTGCCTTCCACTCGTGGCTCTTAAAGATGTTTTGCTCGACAGGCACTTTTCAGCAATAGGAGGATGGATAAAGTGTTGATCCAGTCAGCACCGAACTCCTTTTTAATGACATTGAGTGCTCAGTACACAAGCCAAACAGATAATCGTGCTACCCAAACCACTGTCACCTTCTCGGCTGTTCCTCAAAACATTTAACCATTTCACTCTACAGCCACATAGCTGAGATGCTATTCTTCCTTTGCCAGTATTTTGCTTACTAATAGAGCAGTTTTGTTTTTGAAGGGGTCAAGGTTACTCTTCCTCATGTCCCTTATGTTAAATTCAAGTTTTTATATTCCAGTCCATACTTTGTTGACTGCAGTTCCAATACTTTAGGCGCTCTTGGCTTGCTCTCTCCCTGCATTGATCTTGGCAACCACTACAAACCTGAAATTAAAGTCCTGTCTGCCACTGTTCCACCTCCTGTGGGGCAACAGTGTGCTGGGACCACACTCAGACCCCTCTGGCAGGATGTTTAACACAATTATAACCACGATTATACACAAAATGTTTAAGTCAGGAAGGAGCAGCATCTTACCTCAGGGTTACTATGCTGGAAATACTGTAACTGGGAGCACAGTTGTGCTGCCTTGACCATACAGTGGAACTAGTTTGAGCAATGAAGCTGGTGAAGGGGCTGGAGAACAGGCCTTGTGAGGAGCGTCTGAGAGAGCTGGGGGTGTTTAGCCTAGAGAAGAGGAGGATGAGAGGAGACCTCATTACTTTCTATGACTACCTGAAAGGAGGTTGTGGAGAGGAGGGAGCTGGGCTCTTCTCCCCAGGGACAGGGGACAGGACAAGAAGGAATGGCCTCAAGCTCCACCAGAGGAGATTTAGGCTGGAGATTAGGAGGAAGTTTTTCACACAAAGGGTCATTGGGCATTGGAATAGGCTGCCCAGGGAGGTGGTTGATTCACCTTCCCTGGAGGTGTTTAAGGTGTGGTAGATGAGGTCCTGAGGGACATGGGTTAGTGTTTGATAGGAATGGTTGGACTCCATGACCCGATGGGTCTCTTCCAACCTGGTTGTTCAATGACTCTAGTCAGCCCAAATTCAAAGGGACTCTCATTTAAGAGGTGTTCTGAGTAGTAACAGAGTGAAAGACAGGCCCTTTTAAGATAAAAGGAGCTAAACTTTTCCCTGTTCTAAATAGCCTGTCATCAGACTGAATAGGTCACTGGTTGTCTGGACCTCCAGATCCGGCAGGGATTTGATCCGAGAGTACAAATTACAAGTTTAGCAGTGCAACTGCTAAGTAAGACAGGAAGAAGGGTCAGAAACAAGGAAGCACATTTCTGCTTACCTGAGGCTAAGGGCCCGTTTTGTTTATTAATTTATCACTATTCCTCTACCACCTCCAGTGCACCAGCTAACTGACTTCAGGTCCCACCCACTCTGTTCCCTGAAGGACTGAGCCTCTGCCATTCCCATTTGTTTTACTTACAGTATCACTCCCTGGAGATACTGAGGATGAAAATTTTAAGACAAGTGTAATGCCCTGAGGAAGCTCCGTGTTGGCACCAAGGACTCCTGCAGTTCATTTTGTGCCGTGACCAGCTCACTGCCCCATGTTGGCGCATGATGCCTTCCGTGACAGTAGAAGCTAGTAGAAGTCATTTAGCTGGGGGTATAGAGCAGGAATATCATGTTTCTGTTGTCAGTTTTGTGTTAATGGGTGTAAGGTGCCAGTAACTGAGTCAAGGGAGTAGTGTTACCCCAGATTCTCCCTCTGGACTCAGCACTGCTGAGGCTGCTCCTTGAATCCTGTGTTCAGTTCTGGGCCCCTCAGCACAAGAAGGATGTTGAGGCTCTGGAGAGAGTCCAGAGAAGAGCAACGAGGCTGGTGAAGGGGCTGGAGAAGAGGCCCTATGAGGAGAGGCTGAGAGAGCTGGGGGTGTTTATCCTGGAGAAGAGGAGGCTGAGAGGAGACCTCATTACTCTCTACAACTACCTGAGAAGAGGTTGTGGAGAGGAGGGAGCTGGGCTCTTCTCCCAAGGGACAGAGGAAGAGGGAATGGCATCAAGCTGCACCAGGGGAGATTTAGGCTGGAGATTAGGAGGAAGTTTTTCACACAGAGGGTCATTGGGCATTGGAACAGGCTGCCCAGGGAGGGGGTTGATTCCCCTTCCCTGGAGGTGTTTAAGGCACGGGTGGATGAGGTCTTGAGGGACTTGGTTTAGTGTTAGATAGGAATGGTTGGACTAGAAGATCCGACGGGTCCCTTCCAACCTGGTTGTTCTATGATTCTATGAAAGGATCCCTAAGCACTCCGTCACTGTTACAGAATCCCAGACCTTCTGCTGCTGTGCTTCCTTTAACACCATCTCCCATTTCTCGGGGGGTAAATCCACTTCTTCCCATCCTCCTGGCTGATCAGAACTGGAGCTAATTTACAGATCATCACATCTACAAAATGAATCTAGAAAAATCTCTCAGAGATATCCTTAGTGCCAAGAGACATCTTGTCAGCAGTTTAGTTTAATCCATATGGCTTATAAAAAGGGAAAGGAAGCAGGGAATGTTGAAGCTGCACCGTTCTGTGTTACATATGGTAATGTTCATATTTTATTAGGCAGTTGAGAAGAGAGCGTCTGCTCCAACAGCGGCATCTAGCAGCAAGAAATGCTCGACAAAAGTTTCAACAAAGGGAAACGGCAGAGATTAAAATAATATTGCCACCAAAGAGAACACAGTGAAATGACAGAGGTGACAACATTGCCACCTTGGGGCAGAAGCTGTGCAGAAACCACCAACAAACTTCAGGCAAGAAAGAGGTTCCAAAAGCTACCTCAAAAATAAAAGGCAGGAGAAAAGCTCCTGAAAGCTGCCTGTTTCTAGCAGCCCTGGGAGACCTGGCTGTGCCCTTCACTCCTGTCACCGAAGCACAGTTTGTCTCTTCTGTGTCAGCACAGTTACTGCTTCTCACATCATGAAGCAGGAAAGAATTAGAAAGCAAGCAAGGGCTGTTATAAAGCAGATCATATATGCCTCAGCCTAAGTGGCAATGTGCCGCTTCATCTCCAGGAGCCACTCCAGAGCTACTGGCAGAGAGGGGAGGTGAGACCGTACCATTAACAGAATTCTCCATCCCCCTTTCTTTTCCTCAGCAAAACCTTCTCCTCTGGGTTCAGCCGCTCACATTTGGAAGAGTTAAGGGCAAAACATGAGGTGACTGACCAAATGTGGCCTCAAATCATAGAATCACAGAACAACCAGGTTGGAAGGGACCCATCGGATCATCGAGTCCAACCATTCCTATCAAACACTAACCCATGTCCCTCAGCACCTCATCCACCCGTCCCTTAAACATCTCCAGGGAAGGGGAATCAACCCCCTCCCTGGGCAGCCTATTCCAATGCCCAATGACCCTTTCTGTGAGAAACTTCCTCCTAATCTCCAGCCTAAATCTCCCCTGGCAGAGAGATTTAAGAAATGTAAGAATTTAAGAAATTTAAGGGATTTAAGAAATTGAAGGCAGAGCACACAGCTTTCCTCTATGCAGAGGCCAAATCCCTGTCCCTACATATCTCCACGTTTATCCTCCCCTAACCACAGGCTCTGGTACACCTTCAGCCATGGGGACTCTCTACAAGCACTGTGGGTCCCATGAGATGTAGCTAAATGGCTCCAGTTTTCTCCAACAGAAGCCAGAAGTGCTCCATTTCCATCAGCCAGTCCCCTCACTTGCACACGCAGCTTCCAAGTACTTAAAATATAAAAATCTAGACCCGTTTTGTTGTTTATTTTCTGTCAAAGGTGTAAAAGGAAGAGCATTTGTCATAATGAGTGAATGACTAGGACAGCAGAAGAGGCAATTGGGAGTCGCACAAACTGGAATGGCCTTGAGCTCTGCTACGGGAGGTTCAGGATGAACATTAGGAAAAAAATTTTCATAGAAAGGGCAGAGGCTGCACAAGGAGGTGGTTGAGTCACCTTCCCTGGAGGGATTTAAAGGATGGATGGACAAGGTGCTGAGGGACATGGTTTAGTGATTGATGGGAATGGTTGGACTCGATGATCCGGTGGGTCTCTTCCAACCTGGTGATTCTATGATAGGACATTCGTTCGTCTTAACCCCTTGTTTCTCTGGTACTCCCTCCTCGGCTGGGCAGAGGGTTTGTGAGGCAGCAGTGCCGCCGTCCCAGCTCAGGGCTGCAGGTGGCAGAGCTGAACCACAGCATCTCTGCACTTGGAGCCCCCTAACCCCTCAGGGCAGCTGACAGACCCACCTGGCTTTGGGGCTTCCCCCTCGCACAGGGCTGCAGCTTAATCTGTCCTCTTTCAGTTACCATTGATGCTATAACGGCTGAGAGAGCTGGGGGTGTTTATCCTGGAGAAGAGGAGGCTGAGAGGAGACCTCATTGCTCTCTACAACTCCCTGAAAGGAGGTTGTGGAGAGGAGGGAGCTGGGCTCTTCTCCCAAGGGACAGGGGACAGGACAAGAGAGAATGGCCTCAAGCTCAAGCTCCACCAGGAGAGATTTAGGCTGGAGATTAGGAAAAAATTCTTCACAGAAGGGGTGATTGGGCATTGGCAGAGGCTGCCCAGGGAGGTGGTTGAATCACCTTTCCTGGAGGTGTTTAAGAGAGATGAGTGGATGAGGTGCTGAGGGACATGGGTTAGTGATTGATGGGAATGGTTGGACTCGATGATCTGATGGGTCTCTTCCAACCTGGTGATTCTATGATTCTATTCTATGAACAGTTGTAGCATCACTGTTTTCAGCTGAGGTCTTGTTGATGTCGGAGAAAATAATGAACATGATGGCAAAGTGCACCCCAATCCTTCAGGACCTCATCCACCCATCCCTTAAACACCTCCAGGGAAGGTGAATCAACCACCTCCCTGGGCAGCCTATTCCAATGCCCAATGACCCTCTGTGTGAAAAACCTCCTCCTAATCTCCAGCCTAAATCTCCCCTGGTGGAGCTTGAGGCCATTCCCTCTTGTCCTGTCCCCTGTCCCTTGGGAGAAGAGCCCAGCTCCCTCCTCTCCACAACCTCCTCTTAGGTAGTTGGAGAGAGCAACTCTCCTTTCAGAGAGTTGTAGAAGCAGTTCTATGGAGCTGCTTCTGATTTACTCCATGTGATACTTTCCTTTCAGGATCTCCTGTCTGAAATTGTCTGCCAGGAACCATACCTGTCTCATTTTTGAAAAAGGTATCAGCAGCGCAAAATACCACTAACTGTGCATTGCCCCAAATTCCTGGTTCTAGGCACACATTCTCAAAGGGCTCTTTTAAGAAAATATTTACTTTGGGGTTGCTATGGTGATCATCTTTGCACAGCAGTTTATAAAAATAGGAATGGCTAAAAATAAAAACCCAAAGCAAGCTGAGGCACTAAAAAAGGAATATGGGATGCAGATTTCCCTGCTTCGGGATTAATCTGCATACAGTGTCCTGCAGCAGCATGTTTTACAAAGGGAATTAAAGCCATGAAATTAACATTTTAATGAAGTAGAGAGACCATTGACGTCAGGACTACTCACTGATTGCTGCTTCCAGGTGGCCTAATGAGATGAAAACGAAGTTTATATCTTCAGCTTGTCTAAGCCAGACTTGTTTTGTGACTGATTGAATTTAAATGAGAAGATACCGCTGTGTGCAAACATGTCTAGGCTGGTAAGTAGCCTTATCAAATGCAAGCATAATAAACGCTTAATTTTAGATATTGTCTGTTAAGAAAAGGGCTTGCTGTCTTCCTTCAACAATGCGACACAAGTGCAAAGCCAAAGTTGTATCATTAATTTCAGAGCACACCACAGCTTTTGGACTCGCTGCTCTGGGAATTCTCACATGGAATCTTTACTGCATAATGTGCTCATTCACCCGTCAAGACACAGGGAATATTCTGGATTGCAAAGGTGAAGTAGGAAACCATACATGCAGCACAGCCTGTGGATAACCCACAGTGGGATGTTCTGGACCCAGAGGCACGTAAGACATTAAGGGGCAGTGATGGAAGAGTGTGAACCACAGAACCACAGAATCATCAGTTTGGAAAAGACCCATCGGATCGTCAAGTCCAACCATTCCTATCATATACTAAATCATGACACTCAGCACCTCACCCACCCATCCCTTAAACATTTACAGGGAAAGTGACTCAGTCGCCTCCCCGGGCAGTCTCTGCCAGTGCCCAATGACCCTTTCTGTCATTTTCTTTTCTTTTTTTTTTTTTTTTCCCCTAATGTTCAGCCTAAACCTCCCCTGGTGGAGTTGGAGGCTAATAACGTTTGCCATCCCCTGAAAAAACATATGTCAGTATTACTGATATAGCCCAAATTCTTCTCCTTGCACATATCTGCAGGATTCACATTCTATGAGATACCACTAAAGCTCGGATCCATCCATATAGCACAGTAAAGGTTTTGGAATATCAAGTCCTAACAGTCTTTTATTTCACAATCAACAAGAAACTGCAGCACATCAGAACTTCCCTGTTCCTAGATGCCACTGAGAAGCATTTTGTTCTTGGTCTTCACTATACTTACTGCATAGATACTTGTAAATATTCTTCACTATTTCTTGTTAGAGGAATGAATCAACATTGTTTTTGCTTTTAACACCCCACCTTTGCCTGGAGAAGGAAGCAACCATCATGCTGGGGACTCACCCTCAGAGCTCTGTGAACTCCTCTGGATAAGTTATTACTGTTTCACTCTCTAGTCTGTGTTATACTATTAAAAAATAAATAGAAAAGCCAATCCAAAGCCAGGCTCAGCCCCTACTGCCCTACCTATCCTTCAGGCCAATTCTCACCTTATCCCTGGGTTCACACCCCTGTGAAGCAGTCCCCAACACTTTTCATTTCTCACTTTGTAAAACGTCCTGACAGGCAATCTGGTACTTGCTGCTACCCCTGGAGGTGGGACCCAAGGCCCCTGACATGGGCAGGGACACCTTCCACCAGTCTAGGTTGCTCAAAGCCTCATCCAGCCCAGTGCTGAACACCTCCAGGGGTGGGACACCCGCTGTTTCTCTGGGCAATGTCCTGTGAGACCTCAGGCAAGCCACTTTGTATGGAAGTTAGGAAAGGTTGTGCAGTCATTTGACATCTACTCCAGGGCCCTGTCCCTTAGAGCATTCCAAACGTCCACAGGAAAGAGTAAGAAAAAAGGCAGGCAGAACCTTATATTGTCCTTTAGACACTCTCTGAGCTTCTCACTGACACTTACTTCCAGAAATGGGTTTAGTTTGTGTGTTTACCAACCTTCCAGAGTGTTTTCCTGGGAATTTACCTGATCAGTTTCAAATATACAAACTGCCAGAGAGAGGATTGGGAGCAATTTTTTTCTTATTGATCCGAAGAGAAAAGAACACGCAAATGATGGTGCAGGAGTAGCTCAGATCCCACTCTATCACTGTCCCAAATAATTTAAATTTGCTGTAAGCATCAGTTAAGGCAAATCCAGCTGACACTGAATCACGTGCAATACTTTAACAAGACTCAGTAGAATTCTAACAGCTCTCCCCTGCTCTGCATGGTTCTCTTTGTGCCTCTATTTCCCTTTCCAGTTGATGACTTCTCACTAGAGAAGCACTTGTCCATGTACCAGATGAGGTACAACAGAGAATATTAAATTCCAGTACAATGAATTAATTAATAAGTTATAGAGAGCTGTCTGTAAAAACCTCACTGTTCCAGCTTATAGAACATTTTTAAACACGTTTGCATCAGGGAAAAAAGGCAAAATCCACTTTCCTAGCAGGATAAGGTCTCTACTTTATACATATGAAGAAAGGAACGGGGAAAACCCTGTACTAGTTCCCCCAGTTGAAAGACCTAGGAGAGCTCACCTTGCTATTATTACTGCAATTTTCTTGTGTGCCTGATCTCACGGCCATGTTATTTTCCCAGCACGACTTTTTTTCATGTGGTTTGTACCAGTGGGAGAGGAACAACTGCTTCTCAGTCATTTGTACAAGGAAAATAAACCACTTTCTCTTCACTGTATGAATATATCCCTGGGATTTCATCACTTATGTGAGAACAGGAGGTGTCTGCCATATAGGATCTGGTCTCTCTGATTACTTGCCACTTTTCTTGCTTTCTTATCATAGAATCATAGAATCATCAGGTTGGAAGAGATCCACCAGATCATTGAGTCCAACCATTCCTATCAAATTCTTGTTTCCTTCCTTTCTTCCTTCCTCCCTTTCTCTCTCCCTCCTCTATTCCTTCTTTCTTGTTTCTGGGCTTTTAAATCAAATTCCTCTACTCAAAATCATTTTTCCAGCTGAATCATTGCACAAGACCCATGCCCTTTGTACTGGTGAGATGACTGACCAAATAAAGAACTGTTTTAATCAAAAGAACCAATTAGTTGGTTGGTGGAAAGCAAGAGATTTCACTTAGTTGTGCTGCAATTGCCAGAGCTTGGGTCCATACAACATACCATAACCAGTGTTTTGTGGCTGGAAGGGTGAACAGAGTAGAAGGACAGAGGAAAAGGCTCTACCATCCCCTGCCCTGGGACAGAATGACATCAATGCTTGCAAGGCAACCGGTGCAGGGACAAAGGCGCAAGATCACGGCTCCTCAGTTTGGACCTAGACCTCCTAGCACTGTTCCAGATTATCTGTGGGCACAGCTGGCGCTGGCGCAGACCAGGGGCCATTCCAACCAGTTTTAATTCAGCCACCTTCTTCTGGAGGGCGAAATGGTTTGGCAGCATGGATGTAGCCACCATCCTAGATGTCTTAGGAATGGTGTCTATAATGCTTCTTTGCATCGTTGACACAACTCCCCTTCCCATCCTCCCTCTGGCAATCTCCACCTAACTGGCTCCGTTGTTACCCATCACAAGATCCCTTTGGGACACAGGAAGGCTTATCAGAATAATTTGTGGCATACAAAAATTTCCCTCTCCATCACCTGTCCTTCTGCCCCAACCAAACAGGAGTTAGACAGTAAAGAAAATCCTGATTCTGAGGCCACATATACATCTATTCACATTCAGTTTCAATGATCATAGAATCATAGAACAACCAGGTTGGAAGGGACCCATCGGATCTTCTAGTCCAACCATTCCTATCAAACACTAAACCAAGTCCCTCAAGAGAACCAAGTCCCTCAAGAGTGATGTGACTGGGTGGCCCAAAGGACTCTGCCTTGCAGGTCCTACCTAAAGAACTGTGATTCGTAGGGTTCACCTGTGAAGAGATGACACAGTTTTGCATTGGTAATGAGTTAGGGGCTTTGCTATGTTTTTCTAACTCCTTACCAAGATCAAACCTTGATGCACGCTCTTTGCACCAAGGCCCATAAAACCTTACAACGTGCACTGCCCTCTGAAGAGCTGGAGATGAAGGTGAAACTGTTTTACACCCCCAGCAAAGACGTGGGTGTGAAAACTGTACAGAGGACTCTTGAGAAATGCAGCCGGTAATGCTGCTAGCAAGCCCTGGCCTTTCCAAAGGTCATTTGCCAGGCAGTGTTTGGCTCATTACCCAGGAGGAATCCCATCCCAGGAGGAGGGGGTTGAAGTGCTGTCGTTAAAGACATGGTTTCCCAGCAAAGTCATGCACAGTGGGAGCTATTACCTGGAGGTGATTCTGTGAAGACCTTTATACCAAAGGCTGGAAGTGACCCTCTTAGTTGCTGTGGGGTTGAGTCCCTGTGAACAACCTTGAGCATTTTGTAAACTTCAGCAGGTGAAAATCAGATTGGCTTATGCCCCACCAGTGTGTCTGTCAACAAGGAAGTTAAAAAATTAGCAACTCCATGGCTTCCCTGCCGATTTGAGGGAGTCTTCCAAGCTGGGCCCTGCAGCGGCTGCAGCGTCAGTCCTTCTCCCAGCTAGGATCGGGCCAAACCTCATTCCCCAGCACAGGGACCAGAGTGGTGGGGAAGCACCATCCACACACAAGGAGATGAAATAAGGAGAGGCAGAGGGCACATAGTGCACCCAGAGGCTCACCTGATCGATGCTTATGTCAAGATATTTAAGGGATAGAAAGAACACATAGCAAGGAGACACTTAGAATCCTTCCTCTGATGCCTGAGAAGTACCATAGTCATATATTGAGGTGTTTTCAACCCACAAAGGGTGCGGTTCCAAGGAAATTATCTGAAATTTGTCTTAAACTAGAAAATGGGAAGTGAACATTTTGGTGATGAAGTCACAAAGAAAGAGCTCTTAATCCCCAGCCAGACGCTGCTCCTTCTCTTCCCTCCTGTGGCAGACAAGACCCACTGGGTGACAGAAAGCAAACACCACATGCACCTCCAGCCCCTGCACAGATTACTCAATGCCCCGATAGCCTATTGGAAATCAATTATGTACTTGATTACATCATAGTTTACATAACTGTTTTTTAACCAAGCAGCAAGACAAAGAGATATTCAAGCCAGCTGAGCTATGGCAAGAGGATTCAATCCATTCGAGATATGCGGAGGGGGAAATTAGGTGATTACTCGAGATTCTTGTTAAAGACTTATTTGCACTTGATGTAAAATCAGACAAATACAATTAGCTGTAATACGATTAGATGCAAATGCAGACTGGAAAGCTATACTTCTGTACCAGCAACAATGCCATTCTCTGGGTCCTGAGAACCTATGACACGATGTGACCAAACCCATACTGTGCAACTGTCTTCATCTCTAAAACACAGTCACCACATCAGATTGACTACCAGGATAGATCCTAGTAAGGACTAATCATTGAAAAATCCCAGGAATTTTTGGCAGAGAGCAAAACTCTCAGGGCTGTTCTAATAATTTAGTACTATAGATGATTAATTTTCAGTGATCTTGTCCTGGCACTTTTTAATCTGGGGGTACAGACACTGAGAGGTCAACGGAATCACTGTTCAGACTTTACTGACTGTATTAGGTACAACTTTACAGGTTATAATGAGATTTTGAGTGTGGCAGACACAGGGACTTGTCTAGTGCACGTGAAAACAATCATGCATGTGTAGGTGAAGGTCAATGCCATGCTGACTTGTGGTATTTGTATAATCATAGAATGATTTGGGGCAGAAAGAACCTCAAAGCCCATCCAGTGCCACCCCTGCCATGGGCAGGGACACCTCCCACTGGATCAGGGGCTCCAAGCCCCATCCAATCTGGCCTGGAACCCCTCAAGGGATGGGGCAGCCACAGCTTCCCTGGGCAACCTGGGCCAGGGTCTCCCCACCCTCACAGCAAAACGTTTCTTCCCAAGACCTCATCTCAATCTCCTCTTTTGCAGCTCAAACCTGTTCCCCACGTCCTGTCCCTGCTCTCCCTGATCAAGAGCCCCTCCCCAGATTTCCTGCTGCTTCTTTCAGTACTGGAAGATCCTCTAGGGTCTCCCCAGAGCCTTTTCCTCTCCAGGCTGAACAATCCCAACTCTCTCAGCCTGTCCTCACACAGGAGGTGCTGCAGCCCTCAGGTCATCTTTGTGGCCCCCTCTGGACCTGCTCCAACAGTTCCACTCTAACAAACCAACTCCCTGTGCTGCTGCAATTATTGTGACTGGAGCATTAACAGGTTCCTACCTAACAAGAGCCGAAGCAGCTTTAGTTTTGATGACTGCAGCACCAGCGCGAACAGAAATTCACTGGGTACACCCCAGGAGTAGCTATTTCAGTGCTGCACAGAGAAGCACATAGACACTGTTTGCTGTCTGATGAAAACACTTCTGGTGATTTAGTTTGTAGCCAACTGCATAGTAATTCTTAAAAATGAAAACTTCTGTGCTATTTCATATGATACCATCCACGCAGAAGCCTCAGCCCCTTGCAGGTAAAGCATCACTCCAACAGCATTGGTGCCATGTGGCAGATCAGGAAACGTGTAAGACCAGAGGAGTTCTAATCTTTTCTATGTAACATACAGAAAATCCTACCCTCCAGCCTTCCTCCCAGACACTGATTTGTCATTCCTTCTGGCTCTCGTATTTAAAGAGGCATCTTCCTCCAGCACAAGCTTTAGGAGTGCAGAGGAGGAAGTTTGTCACAGAAAGGGTCATTGGGCATTGGAATAGGCTGCCCAGGGAGGGGGTTGATTTCCCTTCCCTGGAGGTGTTTAAGGGACGGGTAGATGAGGTCCTGAGGGACATGGTTTAGTGTTTGATAGGAATGGTTGGACTTGATGATCCGATGGGTCTCTTCCAACCTGGTTGTTCTACGATTCTATCATCCTCTATGCTGGCTTTCAGTGTTGTCATGCGAAAGTCTGTTTAAGGTTGACTCACGTTGTGTATGGATTGCAACATGAGGACACATGCAATGGAGATCAAAGCAACCAAGGGGAGGTAATAATTGACTAGGTTCCCAGACCTCAGTGTTGCAGCATCCCTGAACCCTCCATGCACTGGGGCTCTCTAGCCTCTTTTTGTGCTTTCTCAGTGACACCAGGATCTCTCTCACGTATCAGTACTCATTAACAGCTCTGGTTACTGCCTCCAAAAAAGTTTAAGGGGTTTCTTTTGATAAAGGACCACTCTTACTATCACAAGCACAGTGAGGACTAATGGAAGAACACAGGTACAACATGCCTGCTGATCTTTGCTTTGAGCCTCATGCCATCATTTAGCACATGACAGAAAACTGCAAAAGAAGAGCCGCCAGCTACAAAAGCAGGAAAACTCAAATGAGTTTGTTAAAATTGCCCCGTGTGTACACAATGACAGTGATAAAACGAATGTAGCATTTCCGTCTCTGTTCTTTTATCGTGTTTGCCAAGTCTTAGAAGCGGCAGACAATGGGCACAATCGCAGAACATGCTATTTATCATAATGAATTAACTTGTTGGTGACTAATGGAAGATGAAGCGCTGCAAACATAAATCACTCTGCACGCATCGTAGGGATTTGTGCCATAATTGGGAAAGCCAGGAGAATATTGAATTATGTGCTAACATGAACTTGGTTTTAATGGGACACATCAAATGATTTCTTAAATAACTCTGCACCTATATGGTTTTAAAGGCATAATTATAGTAAAAATGGCAAAATCAAGTCCTAGCAGTGTCTGTACATGCACCCTATTAAAAATTATATCATATTATATCATATTATATCATATTATATCATATTATATCATATTATATCATATTATATCATATTATATCATATTATATCATATTATATCATATTATATCATATTATATCATATTATATCATATTATATCATATTATATCATATTATATCATATTATATCATATTATATCATATTATATCATATTATATCTGCTTAGATTCTAAAAAACATTTTGTTAGCCATTAACTTGAGGCAAAAAGCAGTCAACACCATATATCCTGCTTATTAGGAACTGTTATGGGAGACAGTTTGTCAACCAAGAAGGGAAGAAGAGAAGAAGAAAACACCTGCCTTGGAAATTTTTATGCCTTATCTGCACCTACAACTTCTTGAGTTCTACTCATGTCTGGAGCTTATCATTCAACAGAGAACTCCAGGACTCCTTCCTGGCCCTAATTACCATGGGACACAGCTCCACGTTCACACTGTCATGCTCCTGCCCCAGGTCACTGCTGTGCTGCACAAATTCTGTACAAGTTCATCCTGGTTTGGAGCAACCAGCTTGCACCTGTATTTGGTTTTGCTAGAAGCCAAAGTCATGGAATTTTCCTGTTGCTCTGAATGACATTTTCAGGCTGCTGTGCTAGCAGAGCTAAAAACGTTGCTCACTTTCCTAGAAGGCTTCTTTCCTTCTGCAAGAAATAAGGATGTTTGGCAAGATCTATGAATGCCACAGCAATTTGTACCACTGGTATTTAAACAATTTGGCTCAGAGAATGGGTTTATTCTGTTCTACAGGTGGGAAAAATTACAGCCCTGAAAGCAAGTGGAGCTTGTTCAGACACTGCGTGTGACTGCAAAGAATAGTCATCACCTTCCCCAGTGCCCTGTTCTGATTCTATTTGGGGAAAAGGTGACTCCTCCCTAAAATGATCTTTAGGGAGCAAGAGTGCTTAAAAACCACACTTCCATTTGCAAAATGTCACAGCACTGTTGTCTTGTCTGTGAGAGAGATGGGTGGGAGAAACTCACATTTCTACGGGTCTCCCTCCACAGAGAGCAGAAGGGTTTTGTTTCCCGATTTCTTCATGTTCGCATTGCGAGTCAGGTGCATCTCGCTCTGCCAGGGAATCCCGCTGACAATCTGCTGAAAGAGAAAAGAAAAGAGTGACAAATCAACTCTCCTCTCCATTAGAACTGGGAAAACTGAACAGATACTGTCACAATATTAAAAAAAATATATATATATTTTCCAAGGCAAGAGTACAAAAAGGGTCATTCTGGAGTACTTGGCATTTTCTGGCAACTAGATCTTATTTTTAAAGGTGGAAGAGGGAAATCAGAGTTTATCTCACTGTTATTTGATGCATGAACACTTAGGTAACTCACCTTGTTGTTACTTTTTTGACCACTCAAGCTTACCCTTTAGTGTGTAGGTTAAACATAAACATCAGTAATGTTTTCATCCTACAAATAATTCTTGGAACAAAAATACCATTAACTCCCAGAGAAATATAATAAATAAGGTAATAAGGAAGCAAACCACTGAACCAGAATTCCAGAGCTAGAAACTGCACAAGTGTCCGAGCTTTGACAGAGATTGACCTGTTCACTGTGTGTGACGGAGGTTTCCATGGATGCAGAGTTGTTGCAGTCATTTGCCAACCATATCCCAGGCTGCATCAGAAGCATAACCAGCAGGTTGAGGGATTTGAACCATCCCCCTCTGCTCCCCTCTCTTGAGGCCTCACCTGGAGTCCAGCATTCGGTTCTGGAGCCCTCAGCACAGCAGGGACGTGGATCTGTTGGAGTGAGTCCAGAGGAGATCACAAAAGCTATCCAAGGGTTGGAGCGCTTCCCACATGAGGACAGGCTGAGAGAGTTGGGGAAGAGATCTTAGAGCACCTTCCAGCACTGAAAGGGGTTCCAGGAAAACTGGGGAGGGGCTCTTGATCAGGGAAGGCAGGGACAGCATCAGGGTAACGGTTTCCAGCTGAAGGAGGGGAGGTTGAGATGAGATCTTAGGGAGAAACATTTTCCTATGAGAGTGGAGAGGTCCTGACCCAGGTTGCCCAGAGCAGTGGTGGCTGTCCCGTCCCTGGAGGGGTTCAAGGTCAAGTTGGATGGGATTTGGAGCAGCCTGGTCCAGTGGGAGGTATCCCTGCCCATGGCAGGGGGTTTAAACTGGGTGATTTCCAAGGTCTTTTCCAAGCCAAATCATTCCATGACATCTGTAAGTGCAGGGTTTCACAACGAAGAACCTTCAGTGCTCTCATCCCCTCAACAATGCTACTCAGAAAATTTATAGCTATGTGCATCATTCTCTGAAGCGAAGCCCAAGAAGATACTGCACTTCAAGGAATTATGTCTGCCTAGATTCTTATGGAATCAGCACATTTGCCCAAACTTTTTGATCAATATGAGGGGAAACAAAAAGAGATGTCAAAAGCTTGTGAAACTGTAAAGCACTCGAGGTGGGATGTAATTGAGACTTGAAGGAGGGGGAGAAGTTTGTGTCAGCCCTCTGCAGGGGGTGAGGTTAGTCCTGAAACCTGTTTAAAAAGTGACAAAGCACAGCTGCATCATCTCAAGTGTTTCCCAATGCTTTCCTCTGCCTTTGACATCATCTGCCTGGTGACAGGGACGGGTAGATGTAGCCAAAACGTTATGTGACTTCTCTGAGTGATGGATCCAGGGTCAACGCTGGAACCAGACTCCGCTGGTGACCGACTCCCACGCACTCCTCCTGACCCAGCCGTGTGCCTGTGTTGGGAGCAGGTCTGCAGGACCCACGCAGGTTGGTGCAGGGCAGTGGTCCTTGGCTGATGGTCACATTATGTAAGTGGCAAGGTCAGTGGAAATTCACCCTTGGGGATTGCAACATGTTCTCTGAGCATCGCAATGGGGGATGACCAGTGCTTTCCAGAAGGTTGGTTCAGTTACTTATTGACAAAGCACTCAGCTGTCAAACTTGCACAATCCCACGGGCTCTATAAATGCCAGCTGCCTCTCCCGGCCTCTTCCTCACACAGGCTTCATCCTCCATCGGTCACTTGGACACTTTGCAGGGGCACCCGGTCTGCAAACAGCTGGCAACCATGAGGTTCCTCTACCTGCTCTTTGCTATCGTCTTCCTCCTCTTCCAGGCTGCTCCAGGTGAGAAGCAAAGTCAATCCTACAAAGAATCAAAGGGCTCACAGGAGGAAAGACTCAACCATCAACTGACAGGCAACACCTGATGCTGTGGGGATGGTGCAGGGGGTACCAAGAACATCTGTGCTCATGACGACTGTCTTCCTGAAAATGCAACATAGGACTTTTTGCGTATTTATCCATCATAATCATAGATGGAAAACTAATATTTTAACACCTTCCCCTTCCCACAGGTTCTGCAGATCCTATTTTTGCTGACACCGCAGAGTGCAAGGCCCAGGGCAATTTCTGCCGTTCTGGGCCCTGCCCACCCACCTTCACTGTCTCGGGGTCGTGCCAGGGAGGGATATTGAAATGCTGTTCAAAGTAAGTGCCGCAGCGCTGAAGGGCACCAGAGAGCACTTTTGTTCTGCTATTTTATCTGGTGTTTCTTTGAATAATATGCACAACTCCGTGAGGTTTGCAAGGCAGCCCTTTGTGATAAAGTCCGGATGGAGGATGAACAGGTGTATGTTGTAGAGGTGTGTTTGTGTTCTTAAGGAGAGGGAGTTATGTATGAGAGTAAAACCTCAGGAGGGTCAAAATTTCCTAAAATTCGTTATTTTTCACTTTATTTTGAAATCTGATGTGTCAAAAAGAAGTTGTTCAAGAAATAATTAGGAAAACATATCACAGTATTTTCATCAATCAGAAGAAACAATGTGTCACCCCTTCCTCCTGTTCCCTTAATTTCCAAAATAACTTAGAAAGATGCATTTTAAAGGAGGAATTCTGCTTCTCCTTCTTATCTCATCTCATCTCATCTCTTCTTCCTCCCACTGCTGTTCAGCGCATACAAAGGTGAAGAAGAACGAATTTGTCACTGTCTGGAGACAATAGAGTGTGCATTTTGCTTTTGACTTTGGAGAACAGTTTCTAGTAATGCTGGAGTTTTCCTGACAGTGAGATTTGTTCTTTCCCTAAGGTTTTAAATGTGCTTCTGGGAAAAGCACTTCAGCTCAGGATAAAACATGCTCCTCAGGCATTTAATTCTTACAGTAGGTGATGATCGTTGCCAATTGCTGTGAGTATCTATCACACACTCAACTCAGTGGCAAAGCTGGGCAAGGTGTGTGGTGTCTTCTGGCAAAAAGGACAGTTGAGATGAGGACAGCAGGAGATGTTCAGGCAGATCCTCAGCCACTAATGTGACTGAACAGAGCTCAGTTGAAAATAAAGGGAGAGCTTAGATTCATATTTTCTGTATTTCCCAGAACTCCATGTTCTGTTATTGATAGACTTGGGGGTTTAAAGGTTCCCAGAAACCGAAGAAAATATGAAGAGATGGCTCTAGAGAAGAGGTGTCATAGTATTTGTTCAGTACATGGAGATCTACAGTCACAGGGTAGTTTCAGGAAACCCAACTCATACCAATATTAGGATGTCTGTTTTCTGAAGATTAAGATGCTAAAGAAGTATCCACTTAGGAACCAGGGAAAGTAAATGATACAGAAGCAACCTACTATTAGAAAGGAAAGATGTGATCCTCAGTCTCTGTGGATGATCATTCTCACTAGGGAGCAATTTCTACTGGTACCAAACAGACTGGTAGGAGCAACTGGCAGGTCTCCAACATCACATTTCTCTAAGAACACCAGTTAAGCCTGATCAAAGGAGATCTGGGGCTTAGAAAGGAACAAGCTCTCCCGAGTTTGGTTCCAGTTGTAGCTTTTCTACAGAAATACACTTTCTTGAAGGAATATACCCATATGTGATATTGATGGATGCAAATGTTCAGGATTAAAACTTTTCCTATTGAGCTGTTAGATTTCAGGTGAGTTGATCATCACGGCAGTAGAAATTGAAGCCAACAGGGTATTCTGGGGTGCAATACAGATATTTTTCCAGCTAAGGATTCATCCTACTGAGTTGCTTGAAACAGAAACTTTGAAACTGAAAACAAAGGTTGGATTCAGCAAGGTACATTGAGATGTTTAGTGGCATTTGAAGTGTTTTTGGAGTATTTAAACTGTATATAAAGGTCTGGCTGAGATAACTCATGACCTATAGGAACTCATTTCTTTCCAGAAATGTTGGCTGGAGGTCAAGCAGATACCCCAGAGCTCTTCAAATGGCAGTAGATTTGTGTCATTCAGTAACTAAATCAAATCCCTGATCTTTTTTTAATCAAATCCCTGATCCTCATTATTTGTCTACAAGTACCTGAAAGGTGGCTGTGGAGAGGAGGGAGCTGGGCTCTTCTCCCAAGGGACAGGGGACAGGACAAGAGGGAATGGCCTCAAGCTCCACCAGGGGAGATTTAGGCTGGAGATTAGGAGGAAGTTTTTCACACAGAGGGTCATTGGGCATTGGAACAGGCTGCCCAGGGAGGTGGTTGATTCCCCTTCCCTGGAGGTGTTTAAGGGACGGGTGGATGAGGTCTTGAGGGACTTGGTTTAGTGTTAGATAGGAATGGTTGGACTAGAAGATCCGATGGGTCCCTTCCAACCTGGTTGTTCTGTGATTCTGTGATTTATTTTGGGGTGAGCTGAACCAAAATTTTATTACTCGTTGTAATACAGGTCCTTTGCCAGTGACCGTAGTTGATGTGGGCTGGATGCCTGGAGCCCTAGATTCCCAGCACACATGCAAGTGGGACCCACTCTGTATATATATTCTAAAAGATAATTAGCACTTACTGAGGCTTTTAGAGATTGAGTTTAGGCTACAATGCCGCAAAATAACAAGATCTTTTGTATCCTCCCAGGATTTTGGCAAAGTAAGAAGAGACGGCTTTCCTGGGTCAGTGCCCTTGTACCAGCAACATTTCCACTGCCTTGAGGAGGTGATTTTGATGGATTCCTCCTCTATCTAAACCCTCCTACAAATGAGCATTAAAAGAAGCTTTCAGAGGGCACGTCCTGCCAGCACACCGCTTCTGGAGATCCAGGTTTTTCTTCACTGAGGTCACTCCCTTTTCTGCTTGTAATCCACCAGCCACTTTGGCACCCTGGCCACCTATTCCAGCCTACCTCACAGGGAAATTTGGATGTTCAATCAGTTCAGGTTCATGCAGCTCTTGGAGGATATGAAGCAATATATATATTATTATTTTATTCACATGCAAAAATAAAAGTCTTCTTAAACCAACACCTGTGATCTCTTGTTATTACTAATAGTAATTTCACTGTGGTTTTGACTCAAGGATTGAGTCGTGTAATCTTTGCAAAAAAATACTTCCGTGCAGTCTCATATATTCCCAAGTGATTTGGAAAAGGGGATGCATGAAACAGCAACCAGGTTTGATGGTAATATTAAAGTCTTCAGGATGACAAGGCTGAAAATTGAGTGTGAAGAACTGTACAAACAACTCTTGACAGCGGGTGAGTGGGTAGCAAAATGGCAGTCAAGAAACACCTCCACTATTACAGCCTTTGTATGTGGATCTATAACAGAATCACAGAATGGGTTTGGCTAGAAGGGGCCACAAAGCCCATCCAGTTCCATCCCTGCCATGGGCAGGGACACCTCCCCCTAGATCAGGAGCTCCAAGCCCCATCCAACCTGCCCGGGGCAACCACCCCTGCTCTGGACAACCTGGGCCAGGGTCTCACTGCCGTAATCATGAAGAATTTCTTCCTAATGTCTTATCTGATCATTCCCTCTTCCAATTTAAAACCATTACCCCTTGTCCTGTCACTCCAGGCCCATGGAAACAGTCCCTCCCCAGATTTGCTGGAGCCCCTTTCAGTGCTGGAAGCTGCTCTGAGGTGTCCCTGGAGCCTTCTCTTCTCCAGACTGAACAACCCTAACTCTCCCAGCCTGTCCCTGCAGCAGAGGGGCTCCAGCCCTTGGGTCATCTTTGTGGCCTCCTCTGGACTCACTCCAACTGTCCCGTGTCCTCTTTCTGTTGCGGATTCCAGAACTGTCCCAGGGCTCCAGGTGGAACATATCTATTCCTGAGATCATAAACACAGTGATGGGGTCAGAACAATCTCTACTAAGAACCTGGACTCGGGGTGACATACAGACTGGGTCTGAAAACGTCAAATCTGTGTTCAGTGACAGTCCTAAAACTACAACTGGCTTGTTTCATTCAGTAGTGCAGGTATAGCCCTGAATTCTACGGTGCTAAAGCTAAAAACCCAGAGTGTTTTCCACTGTTTCCTCCCATAGTTACAGATGTGCAATCAAATTCTTTTCTCCCACTGCAACAAGTCATGGAGGCGAGAAGTTCATTTTTTTGAGTAAATTTCCTACATCTGTCTTGAAAGGATGTTAGGGCTACACGGGGCTGACTACACCCAGGCACATTATCAAAAGATTAAGGGTTTCATCATGGCACTGGAGCCTACTTTTAAGCAATTCAATTGATCCTCATGTCTCTAAATCTGGAGCTGTATCGAGCCAAAGAAAGAGATGATCTGCGACTGTAGCCTCTTTTTTTTTTTATTTTAATTTGTATCTAAAGCATCTAAAACGAGCTCCAATCAGAAACATGAAGGAAATGCAGAAATAAAAAAATGACAAATTAACACAGAGACTGTGCAGCATTTTATTTTCTTCCTCTTGCCTTAACACCAAGCACCATCACGTACATTTCACCCACTGCCATCCTCAATGTCTCTGTAAATGTCTGTGCCAATCACTGTCATTTTCCCCTTGCACTTAGCTCTAGGACAGGGGAACTCGACACCATTATTTTTCTGCCACTACTTAATCCACTCCTAGACCACAGGAGATTTTTCACTACATTCTTTCCTTCCGTTATAACCGACCAATCACCTACCACCTGTAATTAAAAGCAAGGACCCTCTTTCAGATCCAAATACACTTGTCTTTCTTGCCCCACAACCCAGAAAACAGAGCACAAGAATAGCAGATTCCCAAGCGAAAAGGCAAACAACAAACCAGTAAGAGCCCTGGAGGAACAGGGAGTCAGAGAGACGAAATTGCTCTTTCTGGGTGATAAATTGCCATTTCTGCACAAGGACAGGTCAAAATCCCCCTACCCACTCCTTTGCTACCAGGTCAAGTATGAACTCTAACAGACACCCCAGGATCAACAGCTTTCCGTGACTAACAGCCCTCGTCCTGTCTCTGCCTGCTGATAACTTCTCGACAGCATCTTAGAATCATAGAATCATAGAATCATAGAACAACCAGGTTGGAAGGGACCCATCGGATCATCGAGTCCAACCATTCCTATCAAAATTCCTGATTTATCATTCCTGATGCTCAAGGAGAAGGAAGCAGTGGGACACCTTGCCTGGCTCCCTTTCCCCAGAGCCACACAGGCTCCAAAGGGGCTGTTATTGCCCCAAGTGGGATCATCTTTCTGTGGAGGAAACCTAGAGTCAGGACAAGCATTGCTGCTGCTGTCCTGCTGGAGCTGGGAGAGGGAGGTGAGGATGGAGCTGCTCCCCCTTTCCTTCCCTTCCCTCTCCCCGGCACTGTTTGGTTCCAAAGAGCACTGGACAGTTGGTGACGGTGTGGGGTGACCCTGGCAGGCTTTGCTCAGCAGCCTCACTTCCCAAAGCAAACGCCCCTGCCCTTCGTGCCGCCTGGGGTAGGCGGGAGGAGAACTACGCCAGGAGCAGGCAGCTGCATTTTCCTTCTCCGCTAACATTGTGGCTAAACTGTGACAATTAAGTGTTGTTATTTTTTCAAGCAAACTTTACCCTTGATGGTTTCCGTATGGCTGACCATATTTAGAGTTGTGGTACCCCTTTGTTTCCCTCTCTTAAGGCCATACTCTTTTCAGAAATGAAGCTGAGGGCACACGGGGGTGGGTTGACTGGAACCTTGGGCAGGTGCATGGAGTGTTTTTGGTTGTGGGGTTCTTGCAGCTCCCTGGCAGAGGTCTGAAGCACCATTTTCTCATTATGTTCCTCAAGAACTTCATCACAGCAAACCACTACTGACAGTTTGCTAGATGTGGGACTGATATCCCCAGGTGTTTTCCGTGTGCGGTGCCTGTTACACGAGATGGATGCATATGAGTTTTCCCATCCTTCCCTCGGACTTCAGGGGCCATGACACAGCTGCCCAGGCTGCTGCCCAGGGACAGACATTCACAAAACGCGGAGAGAATACTTTCTGCTGTTCCATGTACATCCTCTTAGCCCTCCTCAGCTTCCCTTCACTGCAAAGAACATTTTTGCTCTTTCCTAAAATCCCAGTCCTGACACAGTGAGTTCATGTGTCCTTTCACAAATTGGAGCAACCCCTTCGTGCCCTGCTCCCAGTTGGTTGCTGGCAGTTTACCAGACACCCTCCTCTCTGCTGTCTGCACCTAGACATGGCTCACCTCCTGCTGCTTTTCTCCGTCACTTCAGCACCTTCACGACTTGATTTCATTAAGGATTCTGACTTACAGTGTTTGTCTGGAAAAAAAAAAAAAAAAGTACTTGCAGTTCTTGTGTTTCAGGAGGGGTGTTTCTTAGAGGTGAACAAGAATAAGTGTTGTACAAACCTCTGGGGACACCTCCTCTGATCCATCTTACATATGGGTTATTTTTTCTGATAGAGAAGAAAGTTACAAGGTAGTAAGAGATGGGGAGAAATCACACATGAGTAGACTTGGTGTGTTGAATCTATGAAAGCAACGAAGCTGGTGAAGGGGCTGGAGAACAGGCCCCATGAGGAGCGGCTGAGAGAGCTGGGGGGGTTTATCCTGGAGAAGAGGAGGCTGAGAGGAGACCTCATTGCTCTCTACAACTACCTGAAAGGAGGCTGTGGAGAGGAGGGAGCTGGGCTCTTCTCCCAAGGGACAGGGGACAGGACAAGAGGGAATGGCCTCAAGCTCCACCAGGGGAGATTTAGGCTGGACATTAGGAGGAAGTTTTTCACACAGAGGGTGATTGGGCATTGGAATAGGCTGCCCAGGGAGGGGATTGATTCCCCTTCCCTGGAGGTGTTTAAGGCACAGGTGGACGAGGTACTGAGGGACTTGGTTTAGTGTTTGATAGGAATGGTTGGACTTGATGATCCGATGGGTCTCTTCCAACCTGGTTCTTCTATGATTCTATGATTCTATAAATCAGAAAGAGGGATGCGAGTCTCTTCACAACCACATCAGGAAGGTAATGATCAGCAAGGGTAACTATTATTAGGCTAAAGTTATTTTAGGCAAAGAATGAGCAGGTTTAGACTCTCTGCAAAGGGCAAACTTTGGAAGAAGGTTCAGACCACCAGAGTTCAGTGTGGGAAATGAGCACCTGCAGCAGCAGGGAGCAACATGACCCCAGTGTTTCAGGACAGAGTGTAACTGACTGTTGAAAGGGAGTTGGGATACAGGCACCTACAATAACATGACACGATGCACAGGGGTGTTCTTTCCAGTCCTTTCTGTCAAATGACTTCTTCTTCAAGGTTTATTACTAATCCACGGCTTGAGTCACTAATATAAGATGCAGGGAATAACCGGGTACTGAATAACCATTCCAGAAGAACATCTGTGAGACTGGAGCCACCACCACATGTTTCATAGCCTGGAGGGGCAATGTCCACATCCCTTTCACTCCTACCCCTCCTTCTTCAGCTGCAGCCCTGGAACTTGGCTCCAAGCAAGGATTGGAGCTCTAATCCTTTCCTGCATTCAAGGAGAGGGTCTGTTGCCTCTTAGTTTCATGCAGACTTTCAGGCCAGCTGTCCTGCCTTTGCTGCCCCCACTGTGCCTGTTGGCTGAGGGGAGGACAGGCTGTCACAAGACTGTGGCCAAGAGCCATGGCACATCAGCAGTTCCGAGCAGTTTACAGTACTGTGGATCACAGGAATCCACCTCCCTGCTCCTCCAATCCTGTGTCCCTCCCGGGTGCAGCCCCCCAGGTGGCACAGGGCGTGCAAGCACAGAGCTATTTGGCTGCTCAGGTCAGCTAGAGTGATTTGCTCATCGCTCAGGTTAAGTGTCTCCGGATGTGTCAGGTTGCAACACCTTCATGCATCACCAGTCTCTGTAGTAACAGGGCAATGAACTTGCTGTTCTTCAGACAACCAGTCCTCCACCCCCTAGTTCTCTGCACTGCTCCTTCACGCACCCTTTATAAAGAGAGGCACTCGTCACCTTCTGCCTTGAACATCAGCTTCTACCCATCTTCAAATATCTTCATACGGGCAAAAACTAGCCTACTACCAGCAGGCAGTCATGAGAATCCTTTTCTTCCTCGTTGCTGTTCTCTTCTTCCTCTTCCAGGCTGCCCCAGGTAAGACTGAAAATAAATGAGATGGAGGTTAAAAGGGTGGATGTGCAGAGGTGTCCGTTAGAGCCCAGCGCTGAGGTTTGGATTGCTTCTATGCTCTTGCACTTCATGGTTGGACTCGATGATCCGATGGGTCTCTTCCAACCTGGTTGTTCTATGATTCTATGATTCTATGGTTCTATGTATTTCATATTACAAATCCCTGTCCCTAGATTTAGTCCTAACCTGTAAGCTACTGAGCTGAGATCCTTGCTAGTCTTCCTGATGGTTTCTTTCTAGCATCTTGTGTTCCAGTCACGTGATGACATAATACAAAAAAAAAAGATGTTTGCTCCTGCATATTGAGGCAATTTTTAGGATGATACTTAAACCGCAACCCTGCAATGTGGCCTTGCTCTTCTCGCATTTGCACCCACACCTCCCGTCTGTGTATTAGTAGACCTTCTATATTTTTGAGGAAAAAAAAGTGGTTGTGACTGTGGGTCTTTTCCTAAGCTCTGTACCATCCGTGTACATTACATGGGTTCAGAGTGCACATTCATTCCAGGCTGGTTTGGAGACCTCAGAAAAGTTTAAGCTGTCTCCGTTGCTGCTTTTGTTTGCAGTTTCATGGCTCTGCAGCTCTAGTAGAGCCTCTGAGAAAGGGCAGCAAGTTGTTTTATATCCCTTCGTAAAGGCTTCCACATAAAAAAGACCCATAACACTATATGGCTTTATAATTTAGGAGACAAAGGAAACCAAGGCCTAATGATGTCTTCAAAATCATCTGAGTACTATATGATTCTTGAGTAATATATGATTAAGAGAAAGAACTTGAGAATCATTGGGACGAATTGGTTTAAATGTGGTAAATCTAATCCTGAATACAGTTTGTATGTGTTTTAAATTAAGGACAGACCCTCGTTTGATACCAGCAGCGGGCTGAGCTAGGCACAGAAGGTACTGGGTAAGATGATCGTGATTGTCCTTAGCAAGAAATTGGAGCTGAAAAGGACCTTTTCTGCCTTTTAAGGTATATGAGTCTCCGGGTGGTACAAAAGATCTATTTAAAATGTATAAAACCAACACAACAAACGGAATCATAGAATCATAGAACAACCAGGTTGGAAGAGACCCATCGGATCATCGAGTCCAACCATTCCTATCAAACACTAACCCATGTCCCTCAGCACATCATCTACCTGTGCCTTAAACAGGCTGAATGTCACAGTGGGGAGAAGTAATATTTAGCTGGAAATACCCTGAACCCAGATTCGGATTTGGCTTCTCAGCTGTGATGAGCCCAAGCAGTTCTCCTGATGATGACAGAGCTGTGGTTTTTGCCACCATCTGAGCATTTGGCACTTCAGTTCTGAACATCCCAGCACAGTAAAACTAGCACAGCATCGAGCTAAACCGTACGCACTACCAGCAGTGACAATTCCTGACTTTATTTTACAGCATGTACTGAAGTGTCTGAAATATTTTATTTTAGTCAGGCAAATGTTAGTTCTACTGGTTTGGCTGTGATAAAAAAACAGTTTTTATTAAGTTTTATGCCATATATGTTTGCTGTACGGTATTTTATGTAGTAAAACAGTGCATGGGTTTCCTGCGAGCCCCTTCCTCATGCTTGTAATGCTCAGTGTTTCCTGCAAGGAGGGTATTCAAGGTAGGAGACCACAGAACCATAGGATGGTTTGGGTTGGAAAGGAGCTTAAAGCCCCTCCAGTTCCAACCCCTGCCATGGGCAGGGACACCTCCCACTGGATCAGGTTGAATGACATAAACATTATGAATTGTAGAACAACCAGGTTGGAAGAGACCCATCGGATCATCGAGTCCAACCATTCCTATCAAAAAATGTCATATATATGATTTATATTTATAAGTCATATAAATATGATTTATATTTGCTGAAACTTGAATGAAAGTTTGAAGAAACTCAGTTAGGACGTTGTTAATTGAATATCATAACTTATTTTTTTCTGAGAATAATGAAGATGTGACCATGTTACCCCATCACAAACCAGGCACTGTGGTAGGAAACCACACATCACTCCAGTTAAATCTGATGCTGCAGCTATTGAGACTCTGCCTTGACGGATCATGAATTCTCTCTTGGATCTTTTTGCAGCTTACAGCGAAGAAACTGCTGACACCTTAGCCTGCCGGCAAAATCTTGGCTTCTGCACATTTGCACCGTGTCCTGCTTCTCTGGCAAACATTGGGACCTGCCGTGATGGGAAGCTGAACTGCTGCAAACGGTAAGACAAATTCTCCCAAAGAAATCCCTCTGCACCAAGAGCGAAAAGACTTACTGAGCTTTGCCCCCTTTTGGCACACAACAGGCAAAAAAAAAAAAAAAACCCCTTTAATTGCTGGGATTTGTGTCTGGTAACAAAACCAGAGCTTAGTGTTGTCAAAAATACTGATCTGCTTTCTCTGAAAAACCACGGGGAGAAGTTGATGATGAGCAGGGAGGAGCGTGGCGTTTGCACATTTAATATTGAGAGCAGTGTATCATGTATCACTAAAAACCTCTTCCAGCAGGAGTCTGGTACCAGGGCAGAATCAGCTCAGGTCTCTGCAGACCAGGATGGAGGTCTTGAGGGACTTGGTTTAGCGTTTGATAGGAATGGTTGGACTAGAAGATCCGATGGGTCCCTTCCAACCTGGTTGTTCTATGATTCTATGACCTGAGACAGGCAGCTCTGAGCACTCCCCCTGAAGCCACATCGGCAGTAGGGTGGATCTTTGCACCACCAAAAAAAAAAAAAGCTTATCAGCAGAGAAAAATGTTTAGGCAAGTCTGGACTGATACCAAGGATGCAGTTCTTCTTCCAGGTTACTTTAGCTGGTGCAAAGTGCCTCATCCTAGACCGAAGTGCCACAGGACATTTTACGCCCTCTAAAATTAGAATGTTATTTCATCAGCACCAGTGAGAGTTTATAGGAAATATCTCATGCACAGAGCTGCTGTCATATGCCATGGGCCAGCTCTGCAGCTGGAGGTGACATTTCATATCAAAGGGACTGCAACAGATTGACCTGGTTTTGGGCTGCATACATCTTTTTTATCGTTATTATTTAGTATTATCGGCATTTATATTTAATCCAATTTGGATTCCATGAAACATCACGCTGAAGGATGCAAAAAAATTGAGAAGCTTTTTTACCCTTTTTCATGGGAAAAAGGCATGAAGGGCATGGAGGAAAGTGAGAGTGTCAGTCGCTTTCTCAGTGCAACTCTCTTCGACTAAGCTAGTTCTGCCCTTAAACTAAACACCGGCAGGTATTCTGGGTCACCAGGAGCTGCAGCTGCATCGTTGTGGCATGTACTGAGTGGTGACATCCGCGTCCTCTGTTTGATCTGGATTGTCCTATGGTTAGAAACACAGGTCAGCAGATCAGTCGCCAGGATCTCTGTCACTCCTTAACTTTGTGTTACCCCATATCAGTGGTCGTCTGAGACACGAGGTGTAGTTGTTTGATGGAGATAGATGGACTGACTGAGCATTTGTTTTTAATTTGCAGGCCAGGCAGCTCCTAAACTCGGCACCTCACTGACCACACAGACAAGAACTCCGGGCGTCTGAGACATCTCCCATTTTTGACATCTATGGATCCCAGGCTCCATGTGATTCTGGGGAGCCTTTCCCAAGGAGCTGGAGACTCTGAGAAGTGCAAGAGAATCTGAGGAGAAGTTCTTGTATCCCAATTAAGCGATTTGCAGCTTCAGTTCTAATAAAAGCAAACCACTATGAAACCACATTGCTGACATTTGCTTATGTATGTCAGGGTGGTTTTTGCTGCTCTCACTGTCTATAAAAATCAGCCTGTAAGTGACATTTATTTAACTAAATTAAGTTAATTTAAGTGTGCGTGTCATTGAGTCCTGTTAAATCGTCCTGCAAAGTTCTGGGAGGCGGCGATTTTTGTAGCAATGTATTTACTAATAAATTAAAAAGCACTAGAGCCCATTGCCTCTACCATCCCCGTTCAGGGCACCTGGCTGGGACTCAAGAGGCAGGCTCCGTCCTCCCCTCCTCTGCAGGATTGTGTCTTCCAGCCAGTGCCTGAGGCACTGGGAAAAACGGCAACACGGAGAAATGCCAGGCATGGCAGGAGACCAACTTCTTTGTCTCAGAACTGCCTCACCACGTTCCCGTCATTCTGCTCCTTCTGCCTTTATTTAGTCTAGACCAACATCACGTTAACGGAATTTTCCTTCTCTGGGTCCCAAACTACCCTACACTATCTGCAAGCCGTGGGTGGCAGATCTATCAGCCCTGAGCAGGGTCAGTTTTTGCCAGTTTTCTACTAGTCTGAGCACTGAGGGACTGGAGGAGTTATTCTTGACTGGTACTGGTCAACCTCATAATGAACACGACCAGGTCATATTCCAGTCCAAATGTTTGGTTTCTTCTCCTGTTCGTGGATAAGTTTAAAGCAGGGCACATCTCACACTGACCTCAGGTGAGGTGGCAGCCAGGTCCTGCGGCAAAAACACGCACTGAGGCAACTCCTCACAGTTATAAGGACCAAACACAAGTCTTCTGGAGCAAGTTTATTAAAATTTATTGAGATTCGCAGGCTATGAACTATGCAGCTGAGCATTCAGTATTTTCTGGAGCCTTTATCTTCTAGCATTATTCACATCATTGCTAACTCTAAGAGAAAAAGATAACAATGAATAACTGCACTGAAGGCTAAGGTACTGTGCATGCTCTCATGGGGACAGACTGCTGCATGTTGGTGACCTCTCAGATGCTGGTGGCTGCAATAGAGCTTCAGCAAAAACCCAACATTTTAGAAAAATGAGAACTATTGGTCTTTTCTGGATGGTTCAGGAATCGCTTTGGAGTTTCTTCCAGTCATGAAGTTTGTTTGCGGAGGTGTTTGTTTTGTTTCTGTTGTTCCTCATGTTTTGACATGTGCATGTGTGTGTTAAACATATTTTTTCAGCTCAAAATTTCAGAGTTTCCGATGTTGTGATGCACCTCTTACACTGCCAGAAGCTCTGCTCAGCCCATTGGAGATGCAAATGGTCACTAATCATACTGCAAAAAAACCCAAAAGAAACTTTCAGATTTTGTATTTACAACCAGGTAAGAATTTGAATAAAAAGCACAGAAGGGGCAGAATGAGCACCAAGAGCTGATATTCCTCTATCACAGAATCACAGAATGACCTGATTTGGAAGGGACCCACAAGGATCATTTTGTTTGTAAGACCTGTTCTCCAGCCCCTTCACCAGCCTCGTTGCTCTTCTCTGGACTCACTCTAGAGCCTCAACATCCTTCTTGTGCTGAGGGGCCCACAACTGAACACAGGATTCGAGGAGCAGTCTCACCAGTGCAGAGTACAGAGGGAGAAGAACCTCCCTGGACCTGCTGGTCACACCGTTTCTGATCCAAGCCAAGATGCCATTGGCCTTCTTGGCCACCTGGGCCACTGCTGGATCACGTTCAGTCCTTGCTAACCAATACCCCCAGGTCCTTCTCCTCCAGGCAGCTCTCCAGCCAGACTTCTCCCTGCCATTCCCTCAGGTCCTGCCATCAGTCACCAGAGAGAAGAGCTCAGTGCCTGCTCCTCCTCCCCTTATGAGGAAGCAGTGAACTGCTATGAGGTCCCCCCCTCAGCCTCCTCTTCTCCAGGCTGAAAGGACCGAGTGGCCTCAGCCGCTCCGCAAACTGCTTCTCCTTTAGACCCTCCATTGACTTTGTGTCCCTATATCTGAGTGTACGGAGTCTCTGCTCCCTCGCCAGCTTGCACCAGGGGGGTTTCAGATCTGCAGGGCAAGTCAGGTGTGTGAAAGTGAATCATAAACTCATTGCACCAAGAAACACCCAATCTTCATCAAAGCCATAACTTACCACCGCCCGACAGCAAGGGACCCCTTGCTGGCAGCGTCCGAAGGGCCTTGTACTGGGTAGAGGACAGTGGTCGGTGGAACAGCTACCCCCAGCCTGCTTGCATTGCACGTCATTATAAGGTGCACGCATGAAACCTGCACAAGAATAATCCCAAAGTCTTTATTTTCCTTCACAAAGAAGAATAAGAACTGCTTTTCCTTTGATTTTCTGTAGCTCTTACCTAAAGACCCTTGAAGCACTAAAAGGAGAACAGCAATGAAAAGGGAAAAGATCTTCATGTCCGAATTCAGCACCGACAAATGCAACAGCTAATAAGAAAAAAAAAACAAACAGAAAGATGTCATGTATGTGTCCTGCATTTCTCATTATCTGATGCAAACACTATTCATGACATATAAGAAGCCTTTTGTCACTAAAAATTGACATCTATGCAATACAGCAATTGTTCTAGAATAAATCTACTGAAATACCACTTTTTGAGGAAAGATGTTCAACAGCACATTGTGTAAGATCAAGAAAATGACTGTAAAATTTAAAACAATTAGATGAATATTGTGATTTTCTTTCCATCAGCTGCGAGGAGCCTGCAGTAGCTCCTGTGTGACTCCTATATTTGACCTCAGACACCCTGGATATCACAGCTTTTTTTAAAAAGTAAGTAATGTGAAAAATTACCTCCAAATTTTAACTGTCTTACAATATAAGTATTTTTTTTTAACTCAGATTCCTTCTATAACTTCTAGATAACGCTGCTACACACACAAAATCATCATTACTTCCATTTTGAGCTTTATCCACTTTGGTCTTAGCAGTCACACCGGGTCTGGCTGGGATGGAGTCACCTTTCCTCACGGCAGTGCAGACCGTGTGGTGCTTCATGTTTGTCGCAAGTCACTTAATTATTAAAACATGCATTTTACAGAAAACGCAGATCATGACTTAGGCCATTCTAATTTTTCTGGATAATAAACAGTCAGAAACATTAATTATTTGTATAGTAGTTATTTTTTGTAGCTTACAAGCCACTAGGAGATCCTTGAAAACATCTCTACAGAAAAAAGTTATGGAGCCACCTCTCCCTTCCCTCTGTGTCACCTCGATGCTGTCATACCAGCCGAAAGCCTCGGAGAACCTCTCCACCACCACCGTGTCTTGCTGGGGATTCCAATTAACTTTTGAAAATAACAGAAACTCCTACGATGATTCAAAATCACTATTATTGACTACAATCACCAACAAAATGCATTTCAGAAATACCAAGCATGGGACATTTCTGTTGTTTGTGAGGATTTAATTAAGCTGCAAAATTATACGTCTTGGAACGATGATTTTTTTTTTTTTTTTTTTTTTAGAGAAGTGAAAAGCATTATCACTGTTCAACATTATCATTTTCCTCTCCATCAGCTGAAACCAGTACAAAAAACTAGACCTTCAGCTCACCCTAGTGGTCTTCAAGGGGGTCACAGCAGCCACTGTCCTGCCTGGCTCCAGAGTGGTGACTTGTCCCAGAACAGATGAATTTAAATATTCAGCACAGAGCAGCTGGCCAAGGACATGGGCTTCTCACGACAATTCCCGGCAGCTGGAATGTCCCCTGCCACAGCCAATGAGGCACAGTGACTGCTCGTGGACTCTCTCCCCTTTCTCTGGCACATGAGTTCTAGCTTTTCCGAAAAGCGCCTTACACCACCCTCCCCAGGCTGATCCACCAAGGGCTGTGAGAAAAGATCCCTGGGACATATACTGAAAGCTGCTGGGTTGGTTCCAGTGGGGATCTAGTTCTACACGGCAATCCCATCGCTGCAGTGACCGAGTCTGGCTGCAGAACAGTCCTCTCTGGAGCCTGGAGGATCCTACCTCAGCACTGAAACACCTGCATTAACAAAGTTCAGGCTTTGCACAAGACTTAAAAAAATAAAAATAAAACAATCCCCTGGTAGGACTTGGGAGCTGTAGATAACGTCCTGAGAGCAAAGAGGTGCTGAGTGCCCAGCCTGGTTCAAGTGATTCCCGTGCAGCAGCACAGTCACACAGAAGATCACACCCATCTGCACACCAAGCACACCTGCATTTTCATGCACTTCCCACATTCCTATTAACTGCAGAGTAAATAACTGTTGTTTGGATAATTAAAGTTTCAGGGAGGCAGTCACTTCTACACACTAACTTTTCTGGTGGCCAAAGGAGCAATCTCTGCAAACTATGTTTTGCTCAAACAGAAAGACTGTTAGAATCACATAATTGTTTGGTTGGAAAAGACCTTTGAGATCATCAGATCTAACCGCACCTGCCCACTACTAAACCAAGCACCTCATCTCCTCAGCTTTTAACCCCCTCCAGGGATGGGGACTCCACCACCTCCCTGTGCAGCCTCTGCCAGAGCCTGAGAGCCCTTTCTCTGAAGAGATTCTTCCAGATGTCCAATCTGAACCTGCCCTGGTGCAACTTGAGGCCATTCCCTCTCATCCCATGGCCTGTTGCTTGGGAGAACAGACCATCACCCACCTCTCTACCCCCTCCTTTCAGGCAGCTGTAGGCAATGATAATTCTCCTCCCAGCCCCAGGTCCCACAGCTGCTCCTCATAACCCTTTGATGTCAGCCCTGGTGTCTCCTGGACCCTGAAGGTACCAGGTGAGCCCAGAAGAAGATGTGTTTTGATTGTCACACTACTAAGAGTCTAGGAAAAAACCCAATGTCCTTGTACTCCAAACTCCATCCCAACAGCATCCTCCTTCCCAGGACACCTGCAGCCCAGAAGAGGGCAAACAAGAGCTAATGCTGACATTTCTCTGCAGCAGCCTTCCTCACTCCAGACTAGGTAAATTATTCTGACAGCAGGGTTTAATGGATTTTCTTCTTAATTATACCGATGTGTTCTGATTTCCAGTGCTGACACATCAGTGAATGATGTGTTCTGACAGCTCAGCCTCCAGGCCTTGGTGTTTTCCAGACTGGTTCGACTCCTGGGTGAGAAATCCTTGTTCTGAAAATCATATTGAATCTAATGGGTAGCAGAGGCAGCTCCAGGAAGAAGCAGTGTGGGATTTCAGCAGCTGGTGACGGTGGCTGCTGAGTACCTGGGCAGGTGGGACACGTTTATTTCCTTCTGAAATCACTTGTCTCTGTGTCACTGGAACCTGAAATCCTGTTCCCTTGGGTCCAAGAGATGTATCATGAAATGTCCGAACAGGTTCCTTACCCACCCAGAAAGAAACAGCTATTTAAATCCCTTTTGTGTACAATTTATCTGATAGAGCATGAAGATGTGCTTTAGAGGAGGCAGCAACTTTTGTTTCTATCATTTGAGTTTGTTTGTTTGGGTTTTTTTTAAATAATTACTTATTTAGTCAGTGAAACGTAAGGAGACAGAAATAAACCCTGGGAATATTAAACCCATAAGTGTGTTTGCAGGGCGCAGAGCTCTGAACTGAACTTCTGGGGTCTGGCAATCAGTCACCTCCAAAAACAACAGAAAAAGGATAAAATGACTCCTTCCTCCCGTTTCCCATTTTGTGCCTGTGCCACCTGCCCACAGAGGTACAAACCAGATCAGAGGTGAATCAACACTGCGATAAGATCTTCGACCAATGAATTATGTCTGTTGTACTTGGTGATAAAGTTATTTTAAATTTCTTAAGTGTGGTAATTATCTGTTGTTTTAATTACCATGTGTAATTATTGACTCTAAATATTGTTTTGGCTGCTCAGGCTCACAAAAGTGATACATTTCCCTAACCTGTTTCTTGGCAACTAAACATGTATAATGAAAGAATGAATATTGCATATCAATTAATGCTGTTGGGCAGCTTATTTCTTTCTCTGCAGTACTGCAAAAGTTAACGAGTGAAGCCCTAAAAACCGTGTTCTACAGAGAGCATAAGCAAGCACACACATATACATGCATTTTTACGCCTGTCTATAGGTATGTATATGTTAATACTGCATAAATATTAGAAGGGAAATAAAGACAGAATTTTCTAATCTGCTTTATATTTTATCTGAGCTACAGAATATACAAAGAGAAAAAAATAATCCAGATATTCTAATCTGTGATTTACTCAGGAACAGTCAGGGTATCAATTTACATAATTAGCTATTTAAAGTCACATGGATTCTATAATGATGGCATTACTTACTCTCCCATTTCCCCACAGACCTTCCAGCAAATCCACACTAATGTACTTACGTGTAGTTTAGATATAAAATGTTGTTAAAATGAGGATGTAGAAGGAATCTCCTAGCTCTCAGCTGGCTTTTTATCACCCAGCAAGCCACAGACCCCTGTCCTCTGAGAATATCCACACCTCACTGCTCTTGCTCATGCTTCGAGGAATCATAGAATCATAGAACAACCAGGTTGGAAGAGACCCACCGGATCATCGAGTCCAACGGTTCCTATCAAATGCTGCCTGCGATGTCCCTGTGTCCGTCCTGGTCTCCCCAGCTGTTCCTCCCTCCCTCCCCCTGTCCAGCAGCCCAGCTGGAGGTTTCAGTCCAGAGCACCACAAGCTGCTCTAAATGCTGGTGTGAAGGCAAATGACTTAAAACCTGTGTGTCCATGCATCACCTCTGCCCTGCTGCAGCTTTACCTCTGACAATGAGCTGTTCTGGGCCAACCTGAAACCGCTGGATCCTTCACCCTCTCTGTGCCATCTTCTTCCTCCAGTGTCGTCTGTGCAAGCGGCAGGCAGGGCTAACAGACCTTTGGTACAATTGCCCAATGCCTACTCTGGTGGCATGTCCACAATTTGCAAAGAAAAGCATGAAATCCAGGCATGGAACAGTCCTGCCGGCCATGCAGTGACCTTGGCTGGGCCCAGGGAAACCTGCCCAGGCCTGAGTTGGCCCAAAGCTGTGGGTGAATTAGAGCTGCTCCATGCGGAGTGAGTGGATCCCTCCAGGCACGGCTGCTCCTCTCCCTCCCATGGAGACCCCAGCGCTCAGAGCAGACACAAAGAGCAAACAGAGGGCTTGCCAGCTGCTTCCAAAGCCCTTGAACTATGAGGACAAATGTGCTGCTCCGGGAATCGGAGCAGGAATCCAGCTTTACGACTACAGAGCAGCAGAAAAATTTGCCTGTGTTTTCTCTGTATAGCAAAGCCAGGCCCTCCACGGGGAGAGTTTACCCAAATAGGATCAAAAAGTAGATTTAATCATAGAATCATAGAGCAACCAGGTTGGAAGAGACCTACCGGGTCATTGAGTCCAACCATTAACTGTTTTGCACATTCACACTGTTTTTTCCATACCAAAAATTACTCTTCAATACACAAAGACCAATATCACTATACAGATATTTAAATCACTGTAAAAGGTGGATTACTCATTTCTTTCTTCTGTTTCTAACTTACAAAACACTCTTCTTGTGAACCCCATGAAGAAATTTTTTGCTTAATTTTTGTCAATTGCTTTCTTAGAGTCACAGTAAATAGGACATGATTTCCCACAGGGAATTAAATCCTACAACTCTATAGCTCAAGTTAAGACCTAGCAGTTTATCATTTGAGCAACAGATGTAAGTCTTAATGTCTATACACAAAGCAGTAATGTGTGTCCAGCTTTTTATTTAGGTAACCCGAAGGTGGACATAAAATCATGGAATGGTTAGTGTTGGAAGGGACCTTGCAGATCATATATTTCCGACCCCTGACACAGGCAGGGACACCTCCCACTGGATCAGGTTGCTCCAAGCTCCATCCAGCCAGGCCTTGAACAGGGATGGAGACTCTACCCCTGCCCTGGGCAGCCTCTGCCAGGGCTTCACCACTCTGCCACTAAGTATATTCTCTTAATATCCCGTCTAGGTCTCCCCTGGTGCAACTTGAAACCACTTCCTCTTGTCCTAATGTGTGAATTCTGACTGCTGTTCAGAACCAGAAAGATTAGGAAAGAAATGTCTTCTTAATTAAACTGTTTATCTTTTATAGAGAATTTGAGAAATGTATATGATGTTGGCAGGCACCCTGGTTATCCTGGAAGAGACTGGGCCACCTGAGAAAGATTGAATTAAAATTGCTATCAAAAAATGATGCTGAAACAACAGGAAAAAAATAAAGACTAATCCAGAGAGGAAGTGTAGAAATGAAAGAGTGATCGTTATAAAATTGTATATGAAAAATTCTGTTTATGTTAGAATTTCACACCTCATAATTAGATAATGAAGCTGCCTAGCAAAGGCAGAATAAGAAGCCTGCAGGGCCAACGGGAGCAGTCGTTGCATGTTCACAGGTATTTGATGTAACCCTGTGGCCTAACGTATCTTACACAAACCGGGATGGTCTACGTTGGGTTGCACAAAGATCAGGGGCTTTGTGGCGAGAGCAGTCTCATAGTAGCCCCCCCTTCTCATTGGAAGACACTGAAGTACAGGGCGAATTTGGCTGGAAAATGTTTTTTTCATTGGTCTGTGATTGCGCTGCCATCGCCCCCAACCCTGTATATAAAGAGGTTTGTTTGGTGTGGGCACCTGCTGGAGAAGAGAGACGGCAGCAGCAGCGATCGCCTCCTCCATCACTGGTAACTCTCTGCCTGTTCTGGGCAGGCAAACTCAACCTCTTCACCTTTACACTCGTCTTTCTCTTTCATTAAACTCAAGTCTAACAAGTATTCTTTTCTCGTTAATCGCTTCTCGTGACTCCTGTGACCGTGTCCGGCCTGCATGTGTCCTGCAGAGCCACAGATTTACTTACAGGGCTTTACAGGAGGAAACTGAGCTGGTTGATCTCCAGGAGCAGTGAACAGAAACCCAGAAACTTTCACTTGAAACATCAGGGACAGGAGGCTTGTAGGTTAAGAAGTATCTGGCTTCCCACAGAAGCTTTCATCCAGCCAGCGCAGCAGTTCAGGGCTGCATTTTAAGCCACTTATCTTGCCTGAATTTCAGTAACATTTTGAGTGAGTTGTCACCTTAATTGATGTTCAAGAGATACAGATTTCTTTTTTAGATTTTCTAAGGACGATGACTGGCTGAGTCTCTGAACACTCTGAACTCCAGCAGGCTGATGGTGAATAAGTTGTTGGTCTCTGTTGGTACCGGAGTAACCTGCCTGGTGTTGTGCAGGTCTGGAATATAATTTTTCAATATAGTAAGACCAATATTTATTTAAAAAAAAGCCCATATCAAACCACCATAGAATCCTAGTACAATTTTGGTTGAAAGGGAGTCCAGGAGTCTCTAGTCTGAATCCATCCTCAAAGTGGGGCTATCAAGGACAGCTTGCTTACTGATATATTCACTGACATTTTGAATATCTCCAAGGGTACAGTTTTCTCTCTGATCTTCATTCAAGATCACTGTATTTTATAAGATATTGGATTTCATCACTCAGGGAGTGTTTTAAGTGATTCCTCATCTCCCAGTCAGGAAGGGACATTCTTCAGTGCCTTTTGGTCATTACAGCTAAGGAATTCACATCCCAGTTGTGGCCATGAGGATCATTTACCACCTCCTGGTTGTCCTCTTCATGATGTTCCACTGCGCTGCAGGTAAGGTGGGAGTGGAATTGGAGGAGAACGAGGCAGAGCATCCACTTTTGCTCACTTCCATGGTAAATTACTCTTCTCTTTCCACTGCGCAGGGCAGCACCTCAGTCCTGTGCCAACTGAGCTTTGTGAAGCCCAACAAGGAAGGTGCTTCCCAAGGATATGTCGTCGGCCGTACTACTGGATTGGAACATGTAATAATGGATTTTCTTGCTGCAGAAGGTATGTAGAACTGCAAGGGTCACTGTGGCAGTGACTGATATCCTCTTATCTTTTCTCCAGAGCAACATCTTAGAGGCAGAGCTCCTGACACTATATGTTCTCCCCTATCCAATACCAGACCTGCTGGCATAGAGGGTCCTTAGAGGGTGTTTGTATCCCGTGGCAGCCTCTGCTCTGGTGCAATGACGTGAAGAGAACATCACTGTAGAAAACCGACTGGTGGGTATCCTGAGACTCTCTCTTCTTCACCATGCAGGGGCTGGTATCACTGAAGACTCCCTTGATTCTCCTTGGAAATCCTTTCTGCTTCTACGGAATGGCCTCTAAATCACTCTAATCCCATTGCTCCTGGTGGCACCAGTTCCTACTGCAACCAAAAGCTCTCAAGGTCTTCCTTTGCAGTGAAGCAAAGATCAACATCTGCAAAAACATAAACGTGAAATAGGCAACACCATGGACATTATTTCCTCCTCCACAGATTCCTGTAATAAAATCAGTTATGATTGCACTCACATGGTTGAACCTTGGATGTCTTTTGTAGGGAAGGGTGGGATGTTTTGTAGAACTGCTGACACCATGAGCAGTGACACACAGGTAGACTGGTGACTTTTACAGCCTGACATTTCTCCACTTGCACTGCACTACACCTCCCAGGGAAAAGGGTACACATTGGTAGGTTTTTTCCAGGTTGCTTTTTGAAGATATTAAAGGTAGAATTTACTGAGGCATCAGACAGAATCCATGTTTTCTGTCTCTTTTTTCCCTGCCAGCAAAGTCTGGCACTGCGGAAAATTCCAAGACGTCTCCAGGTGCTTCCCTCAGAGGGCCTGGAGGCATGTGAGAAATTTCACTTCTGAGGGGGCCCCTTGCAAAGGGAAACCAGGAACATTCTGGATAAACCCAGACCTTTGATGGTGATACAAACTAGAAAAAAAGATAGAAAGAAGGAAAGAGAAAGAGACTAGAAAACAGGCTTCCAAAAGTTATGAATGTGCAACATGGGGGTTTGGCCGTTATCTTCTCAGAAGTACTTGCTGAATGTCTACAGAACAGCGCTCAGTCAAACACATCACAAAATTGAGACAGCTTTGACCCCTAACAGCTTGTTGAGGGGGTTTGTAGATGTGCCTGTGTATGTAAAAAACCCTTTGAAAGGGAAACAGGCTTTGTTAGAGACACAGCTGCCATTTAACTATAAAGGAAGAGCAGTGAAAACAGCTTGGACTTTGCTGCTTACCTTTAGGACCTTCAAAGCTGGATGAGACCACCCCTGCCATTTGTCTCCAGAAAATATGAACTAGTTTACAGAGATTCTTTAGTTTTCAGAAACTTTAGGATGTACAGCCCGTGCCAAGGAGCTTTGAACACACGCTGCACGCCTGCCAGTCAACGATATGGTCCTTACACCAAGAGGCTGGACACAGCAGTCCCTGATACCTTCAATTAGCTGTCAAGTCAGAAATATGATGGAAGGTAGATTTGTTCATGCAGATGTTAATCTCATCGCTTCTCCCGCATTACTCAAGATAATTACTCAATCACTGAAGTCTTGAGCCTGATTCAATACTTCGTGTGTACAGTTTGAAGTTCTTGACTGTGCATTAGCTGTTCGTTCAGACAATCCGTACTTGGGATAAAACTTTCCCTGTTAACTACAATGTAGTACCTGCCCAGTAAATTCACTACTGACCATGGAACATTTGAATACTGGTTATTCTCCTCTTGGTGGATCTACCTTGGCAGTGCAACTGCTGCTAACAGATTTTGCAGCTGATATAAAAGGAGTCTGAATTTCTACACTATACATTCCACAGTGGCATCAAAATAACTGGATCTCCTGTGCTTCGACTCTGCCTTGTGGACAGAATTCAGTTCAGTGTACACAGAGGAGGCTAAGGGGTGATGTTCCCATATGACTGAGGAGCAGTTTGCGTTTTCCAGACCACCAGCTGTCACTGCTGTTCAACCTAGAACCACTGAAATATCTGCAAATTGCTAGGGCTCAGCTTTTTGGTCCCAGTGTTCTAGCTGTGCCTGCATACAGCGACTTCCAAATGCCTGGAGCCTTCATTGCCATAAAAAACAGAGCCTCAGGAGATAAGGGATGGAAGAGCAGACAAGCTTTCTGTGCAGTAGCCTTTTAAGTAAGGGGGACTCTATGAAATATCTTGCTAATATTTGCTGCGTTTTTTTAAGTCAAAAAATTAATAGGAGAGGAGTTTGAGATTCTCCCTTTTGCTCCTAATTGCCTTACCTGCTGTGCTGGACACAGACTCTTAATCTGGAGGTAAGATCCTCCTCTGGGAAATGATCTTGGCATGATTACCCAGACATTTGGATTCAAAAAGGGTGACTGTCTTTTCTCCTCATGACACTGCAGCCTTCTTGCGAAGATGCTTCCCGTAGTGGTGTTTGTTACCTGCATCAGGCAGATCAGTGCTTCAGGCTCTGGTTCTTGCGGCAGAGCTCTAGGAACTATATTGTTACATAAAATACAGACCCCAGCATAATATTGCTCCTCCTCCACAGAGGAGTGGGTAACCTGGACCTGAAATGGATGGAGGAATGTAGCATCGTTGGTCGACTCCAACTTGGAGAAGATAAAGCAAAGATTTGCTGTGGAGATAGAGAGAAATATAACTGGAGAAGAGGAGGCTGAGAGGAGACCTCATTACTTTCTACAAGTACCTGAAAGGAGGTTGTAGAGAGGAGGGAACTGACCTCTTCTCCCAAGGGACAGGGGACAGGATGAGAGGGAATGGCCTCAAGCTCCACCAGGGGAGATTTAGGCTAGAGATTAGGAGGAAGTTTTTCACAGAAAGGGTCATTGGGCATTGGAACCCAGGGAGGTGGGTGATTCACCTTCCCTGGAGGTGTTTAAGGGATGGGGGGATGAGGTCTTGAGGGACTTGGTTTAGTGTTTGATAGGAATGGTTGGACTAGAAGATCCGATGGGTCCCTTCCAACCTGGTTGTTCTATGATTCTATGATTCTAAGGCCTGACACAGCACTATGAGCTCTGGACAACCAATGGTGCTCCCCCTCACCTCTGCTTTCTCCTTACCCATCTCCACACAGAGCTATCGTGCTGGTAATGATGGGAGCGACCATGCAGAATTTGTAATAATCACTGTCAAGGATGCTCAGCACTGAAGCTGAGTCCTTGACATTACTTGTACAAAGGACCTTCGATGCGGTAAAAATTAATGATGTGTCTCTGCTTCCTTAAGGAACAGATTGAGCAACAGGAACAGTTGGTAGGTAAACTAACCGCAAGCCCATGGTAAGTTGCGAAGTAACTGCATCTTTTGAAATTTTATTCCTGACATTTTCTGCTTGGTGGCCAGAAGTTCACACCAGAAATTCAACTATCGTTGTTTCCAGCTGCAAAAACAGTCCTCTCATGAAAGCATCTAGAAAATAAAAAGCTGTCTCCATGATCAGGTTGTGCATTGAGGGGAAATCATCTGTAGGCATATTTTCACATGCACATCTATCCATGTGTAATGTACATGTGAACACTCACGGGTACTTCAGAAATTACTATCAAAGTGCTGAAAAGCTCAATTCACTAATAACTAAACTGAGGAACGGTTAAGCAATTAAAATATTTTGGTTTAGTTTTCATACTGAATGATCTGTAAGGTGTGGTGTCATTTGCAGAGACCTTGGTCAATTAGAAACACCAGTCATTGCAAACAGCAAATGTATCACAACCTACAACGATGCACTTCAGGTGTCATATTAAAATATTACATGAGCAGCATTTGTTGACTGAAGTGAGGTGGAAAATAACATACGAACTGAGGAAGTACTTAGTACTGGAGTCTTTGGACACTTCTTGTCTATGTCAGCTGCAATGGAAGATCAGTAGCAAGGAAAGGCTTGTTAGACCTTGAGGATTGTGCTGAGGCCCCTCAGTCATCATTATATAGATTTAGGTATTCAGTTTGACTTAGATTTTGCTGTTGAATAAAACACAAAACAACGTAAGTTGGAATGGATGTTTGGAGACCGTCTGGTTGACCCATCCCTCCAGACAGAGCCTGTTTCAAAGACAGACCATTTCTTGGAGTTTTTCCCAGCTGAGTTTCACTGTCTATACAGCGATCAAGATTCTAAAAGTTCTCTGGTCTCCCATTGCAGTGTTAGATGATCTTCATTGTGAGAGGGTTTTCTTCCTTACATCCAACTGGAATTTTTTGCATTGTAATTTACATCTGCTACCTCTTATCCTTCCACCGTGTGCCTCTGAGGAGAGTGTGGCTCCATCTCTCTATAGTTACCATTAGGTAGCCATGAGCAGCAGTTAGATGACCCTTAGTTCATCTTCCCCAAGGTGAACAAAGATGAGTCTTTCAGTCTCTCCTCAAAAGGCTGATCCCCCAGTCCAACCTCTCTGGGTTTACAAAAGAAAGGAATGTTTCAGATACTCTACAGGGCTCTGAGGTGATGTAGCACACACACAGTTTAATTCCCCACCAGGCATTAGAGTAGCTTCAGGGTATCCTAATGCAGCTTCGCTGTGGATACTGCTCTAGAAATGTCAGAGTTTACTTGTGGACAACAAGGCAAGGCCAATGTTAAGAACTGAGGGGGAAAAAAGGAGGAGAAAACAAAATAATAAACATGATTAGGCACTTTACGAATCCAAGCTGCATTTTGGAGGCTGCATGCAATTCTAGCCAGCCCAGTCCAGAAAGAGTGAGATAGAACAGAAGAAAAAATAAGATACATGTACAACAGGAATGTTCCACTGAAATAGCTGAGTCTGTTTGGAGGCTCACCTGACAGGGGTGGTTGACACAATCCCTCTTCCCACTGTGGGAAAGAGACAGAGAAGGGGGAGTGTAAGTAAAGACCACAGCATCAGTACTGATGTAAAGAGGTGAAAAGGGAATATCTATTTCTGACTTCCCATGACAGAAAAAGCAGAGATAATCAACTGGTAGACTGAGAGCAGATAAGAAAAAAAAAAAAGTTCGCCTAAGGCATTATATGCTTGTGGAATTATCCACAGAAGGTTCTGTAGAGGCCAAGTAGCCAAGTAAAAAGTGATAAGATAGGAGGAAACAGCCTCATGTTGCACTGGGTGAGTTTTAGATTGACTGTTAGGAAAAAAATTCTTCACTGAAAGAGTGGTGAAGCCTGTCAGAGGCTGCCCAGGGCAGGGATGGAACCTCCCTCTCTGGAGGTGTTCAAAAGCCCTGTAGATGTGGAGCTTCAGTACATGGTTTAGTTGGCATTGTGTTGATAGAATCATAGAATCACCAGGTTGGAAAAGACCCATCGGATCATCGAGTCCAACCGTTCCTATGAAATACACTGCAAGCTATTCCCATGCCAATGCAACCGTGTATCTCTCCCCTTGAATGACATCCAAGTTATTCTTCCAAAACTGTGGAGCACCCTGCAGATTGAACTTGGTGACGTTAAGAGGTCTTTTCCAACCTTAATGATTCTATGACTCTGTAAGATTGGCTGGAGTCACGGAAAAACACTCAATCAGGAGCTGTGAATCCTGAGGGTCCAGAGGCAGCCTCTGGCACTGGATTTCCCTAGGTGGATGTATTTTCCATGAATGGAAGGGTGTGCAGGGACATAACCACCATGGACTCACTCTATACTTGTGCATTTTATGCTCTTTGCCTAAACATCTTTAGTGGCCACTGGCCATTAAGTTAATGCACATTTGTTTTAATTTCTTGTGTCCATTCTATGTTCTTATATTCTGCATTTATGGAACAGAAAATAAACTATTGAGGAGCACAGGGAAGTGCAGAGATGTTCTGTGTTGCAATGTATTACACTGCTCCTAAGCAGTAACAATTCAATGTCTGTCTCAAGATTTTTGACATGGATCACGGTGGCTTAACGGACCTTACACAAACCAGAGTGTCACAAGCAGTATTGCAGTAACCACCTTGGGTTTTCCAAAAGAAAAAAAGCTTCAATGGAGACAACCCCTGCTTTTTCAATGGGAAATGAAAAGCAACTTGATTCTGGTTGGATTAGAAGTCACAAAAAAAAAAAAAAAAAAAAAATTATTTGATTGGCTCTTTTGCTGAGAACAGAAAGCAGTCACTCCCTTTAGGAACCACACTATAAAACAGACTCTCAGCCCCACAGCCAAAGCCCTCTCGAGGAAAGGGACCAAGAGCAGACCCTGTGTGGCTTCTGGGCTGACCCGTTATCTGGTAATTTCATAGCTCTTTTCAGTCTTTATTTTAATATCTGCTCTTATCTGACCCTCACATCCCATCCCCTCAGAAAAAAAACAAACCAAAAACCAAACCCAAACCTCTGCATTATCAAACTTGCTTTGTAGGTTACTAAAAAAAAGTTAATCTATTTCCTCCAGAAATTGCACAGGTTGAATAAGTATTTCAAATATGAATTAATGCCTAGAATACTTTGATAAAAGTAGTTGTCTTACTAACTCCTAGGAAAAAAATCTGTCTGGATCAGCTTGCTTTGGGGAGGTCTGTGGACCTGGGAAACTGGTGGTCTCTTTGATGCAAACCAGAATACAGGGTTTTTTCTATGTATCTATGTTAAGAATTCTATTTTGATTTCAGAATTGCTCACTTTGCCTACTTTTTTTTCCTATATTTTCAAATATATAGAAAACCGTGCAAACTTCTAAGACTAATTCCAAAGTCATTTGGGGCTACCTTCTGCCACTCCATTTGCAGAAACACAAAATTTCAGTGCAGCCTCATTTCCTTTGCTTGCTTGAGAGAATAGTATTCCTGACGGATCACACAATTCTCTTATGCCAAGATACAACATTAACTGCCTCTCCTTTATCCATAAGCCTCCCTTCCAGGCTATCTTATCCCATTTTGATGATATTGGTTCAATTATTAACTCTATCAATTAAGCTATTTCATGTTTGCTTTTCAAATTTCATTCATCAGCTGGGAACTGATTTGGTTGTACATTTCCATTAGATAAGACATTTAACTAAAAAAATAAAACTATTTTTGGCTAAGGACTATTTGCAAAATGTGAAAGAAATCCAAGCAATTAAAATACTTATCTTAATGATCAAATGTGTGTTGCCCACATATATACTTCTTTTGCCCGGAGCAGGGGTGGCTGCCTCATCCCTGCAGGGGTTCCAGAACAGGTTGGATGATGTTTTGAGCAACCTGATCCACTGGGAGGCGTCCCTGCCCATGGCAGGAGCTGGAACTGGATGGTATTTAGGGTCCCTTCCAGCTCAACCCATTCTATGATTCTATGATTCTATGATTCTATGATTCTATGCTACTGACATTTGCCAGAAATACTCACACAGCAGCCATGATAATATATGTGTCTCTTACTCCTTGTGTTTGACATTTTGAAGAACTAGACAATGGAAATACCTTTATTATTGTTATTGTTATTGTTATTATTATTTACACTGTATTTACACAGTTCAGAGGACTGCAGAACCCAGGGACTGTCTGTCACACATCTTTCTTGGTCCTTCTCCCTACAGTGATACAGCAAATCCACAGTCATGAAGATCCTTTACCTGCTCTTTTCTCTTCTCTTCTTGGCTCTCCAAGTTTCTCCAGGTAAGATGGAAAAGAGTTGCTAGAAAAGAATTTTTACACATCTGAAGAAAAAGTTTAACCACTAAGGGTTGCAGTTGCTAGAAACCAAGCAGGGCTCCAGCAAACAGCTCAGTGACTGTACTCCCCTATGGAAACTATTTCAAAGGTGGAAAAGTTATGACTTGTGAAGAAAAGTGATTTTTCACTTCCAGGGTCTTCCTAAAAGGATCGTGCTAAACTCTCTGGTGTCAGATACCTGAGATGATGTGTCTGATGGCCATGATCTTTAAATAACAGCACACTCAGCAGTGCATAGGCCTGGTCAACTGTTTTCAGATGGAAGATGGTATTAAAGCCCCGGGACCCACGACTTTTTCCATAAAGTAAAGGTCAGTGGGTCAGGAGGTTTGTATCTTCTCCATCTGGACTTTAAGATCATCCATTTGGATGCACTGTGAGCTAAAGTTCCCACTTCTGCAAGGTGTAGACCTGCCTGGCAATGTCTTCACTACTCAGCTGTCAACACGGTCAAACCCAGCAATGGTCCCCAGGACAAATTCGTGGTGAAGCCCTCTCAGAATGGGAAACCCTGACAGCTGTGTGGCTGTATTTCCCTGTCCTGCGGAATGAAAGGAAAGGTCATTTTTTTGTTATTATTGCAGGTTTGTCTTCACCCCAGAGGGACATGTTTTTCTGTAGAAAAGGGACGTGTCACTTTGGAAGATGTCCTGTGCACTTGGTTAAAGTTGGAAGTTGCTTTGGGTTCCGCAGCTGCTGCAAATGGTGAGTCTGACATTTACCAAGTCTTGTGTGCAGCATGAGCAGGTAGATCTGTTCTGCCTGCGTCCTTACCCCCATGGTGCTACTGGATGTTCTGCCCCAGCAAGAAGGACTAATTCAGTTGGAGCTAAATGCAGACCCGAGTGTCATCAAATGTGTGCAAAAATCCACTGAAAAGAAATTACCATATGGAGATTAGCCTTCTATTTTCACTCAGGAATGAATGCGCTCAACCTAGTCTCAAGCAGCATCAATTTAATTCCTTGCTTCTCCTGGAACAATAGGAAAACATTCTCTTTACTAAAAGATGCAAGTGCAGGAGTCTGTCCCAGCGTGACTTCACATGACATCAGGGGGTTTGGAAAGCATTTATACCCAAGAAGAAAATGCACGTGGGCTGGGAGTGAGGAGGGAGGGAATATAAACCAAAAGAGTATCTGAATCTTATTTTCCTTTGTGCAGGCCATGGGATGCATAAAAACTTCATGGATTGTTCATTCAAGAGTGATGAAAATTTCTTCTAAGCCCGGGAATTTGCTTTGAATCTCCTTAACTGCTAAAGCCACCAGATTCTGCTACAAAACCTTGTTTGCCTTTGATTTTGAATGTACAAAACTTTGTGATATAGAGTAAATCCAAATGTATTCTGCATTGCATTCACTCCTTTTGAATAAATTGTTGTTGCTTAGCATTCTCATCACTGAAATGTGGGTTTCTGTTCATGGGCTGAGGACGATGATCCTACATGGGTTTTGACACACGAACCCCAAAGGGCAACAGTTTGCAGTGTTAACTTCTTGGTTTGTGTTTTTCTGAGCCATAAAACACCCACAAAATAGACAATCAGTCACTGAAAGTGAGGAGGATTGACTTGGCACTCAGACAAACAAAAAAATCCCACATTTGGATGTCAATTGGGAAGTTTCATGAACAATCCTTTAGGAGGATGATCCAAAACGTGCACAATCAATGATTTGTCAAACGAGGGGTCTCAGTCCCAGCTCAAGGGGAGGGTCCCCTCTGCACTGCATGCCCACAGCTCTCAGGAGGTGTCAGCTCCAACTGACTCTCCAGCAGGACCTGGTTTTATACCTGGTCAGTGCGATTTGAGGTCATTCTGATTTGCTGAGGACCCACGTCTCCAGGACTGTGTGCCTGGTAGCAGCTCTCTCCATCCTCTCCCCAGCAGCACAAGGGTGAGGGGGAACAGGGAATGGAGGTTTCACCAGTTGGAGAGTCCCAGCCTCTGTGTCTTCGGCCTGTAGGCCATAGTCTTTCCTAAACAGGCCACAGAGAGTGAAAGGAAATGACCTCAAGCTGCAGGGGGGGAGTGTGTTAAACTGGAGATTAGGAAAAAATTCTTCACCAAAAGGGTTGTCCAGCATCGGCAGAGGCTTCCCAGGGCAGTGGTGGAATCACCATCCCTGGAGGTGTTAGAAAACCATATAGTTATGCTGCTTAGCGACAGGGTTTAGTGACAGAGCAGACAGGGATAGGCCTTCAGCTGGACTGAGTAATATTAAAGATGTTTTCCCATAGAAATGATTCTATGATTCTAAGATTGTATGATAATATTTTCTTAATAAGCCTCCTATATATCGATAATATTATGACAATTTCTGTGCACTTCTTAGCAGGGAACAAAATTACCTTTGGGTGTCTCACACAACTAATTCTCTAATCCTTCCCATACCAAGTCATGGTGATAATTAACATAACAAAGTTTTTGGAAAACAGATGTTTGAAGGAATACTGCCTGGACAAGCTGCTGACCTCCTGCCTGACCCTGTTGTGCCATGAGAAACTGAGCTGGGCTTGCTCACACGTCAGAGGGGCTCGTGGCCGCTCCCCTCTGCTCAGCTTGTGAGGCCACAGCTGGAGTGCTGGGTCCTGTTCTGGGCTTCCCAGTCCAAAACGGACATGAGCATACTGGAGAGAGGCCAGCGAAGGGCCCCAAGATGATGAAGGGGCTGGAGCATCTCTCCTGTGAGGAAAGGTGGAGAAATATGGGATTATTCAACCCGGAGAATAGACTAGAAGGGGATCTTGTCAATGTGTGTAAATAGCTGAAGGGAAGGTGCAAGGAGGATGGAGCCAGGCTGTTTTCAGTAGTGCCCAGTGCCAGGATCAGAGCCCATGGACAAGCAATGAAACGCCCTTTGTTCATCAGGAAACACTTTTTTTACTGTGAGAAGGACCAAGCAGTGGAATAGGTTGTCCAGGGAAATTGTGGAGTCTCTGTACTTGGAGATATTTAAAAGTCATCTAGACACATTCACCAGCAACTGGCTCAGGGCGACCTGCTGGAGCAGGGATATTAGACAAATGATCTCCAGGTACCCCTTTCAGCCGCAATGATTCTGTGACTCCGTGAAACGACAAGTCTTTATTTAAGCTGGGATAAACAGCCTCTTCCCAAACAATGCCAGGCCTATAGCAGTGTGTCATCAGCCCACCAGCACCCAGCAGGAACAGCGTTTCCACTCCTGCTGTCGCACCACCCGCGGGTAGCAGAGGTGGGGAGAGGACTTCAGGAGCTAGTGCCAGGAGCCAAAATCCAGGGGGACATCCTGCTCAGAAAGTCTAGGGATTCATCACTATTTCCTGCATGAACAAAGCACAGTAAGAGGTCATCAATATTTATTTCTTATGTTCCTTCTTTGTCTTCCTTCAGGGTTTCTGCTACTTCTCGTGTTATAAAGACCCCTCCACTGATAAACTCCAGTCTCTATTGCAGGTGACTTGGACCTGTGCTTTCCTTAGTGGTTTGCAGCCCTATGCCCCACACTACACAAAGATCAAACTTCCCTTTCCAGCAGTATGGGAAAGTCTTTACTAAAGCCCCCAAAGTGGTCTCATGGGGCTAAGTGGGACAGGGAAGATGTTCGCTGAATGTGGGCTTCTTCAGCCCCTCACAGGGCAGGTTCAAGCAGCTTTACCAAGGTGCTTTAACTCTCCTTCCCTGGCTTCTGCCTCTCACAGGAATGCAGGAGGCTGCTCTCCAGTGGTGTGTGTGTAAAGAGCCAAGCAGATCTATTTTGGTCAAGAAAGCAGAGGGACAATTCATGAGTGTCTGACTTTTGAACTTACTTTTTGCAGCAAACCATAAATGTCGAACACCTTCCAAAGATGTGATGGGGGTGATAGCATGTCAGAAAACTGCACAATCCCCCTTCTTGCTTGCACTGATCTTCATTTCCTGGAGCCAGAGATGCACCTGTAGAGAGAAACAATTGAAAGGAAAAGGTACTTGGGAGACTATTCTCTAATTCCAGAAAGACTCTCGCTTTGCTAGGATTTCAATCCATTTTGTGGGCCAGGAATTAAAATGACTATGATTGCACATTCAATAGCAAGATAAGTGCCTAGAAGGACCATCAGCTAAAACCCTGGCACGGATGCCCCTGGCACGGATGCCCCTGGCTGTGGGTGGTACAAAGGGATGTTTTCCATCCTCCCACTGTCACTGCAGAAAGGGTGGCTTTACCCTTAAAGCCTTGCTGGCTCATGCAGCCTGGGGCAGAGAGCTTTGCTATCTCACAGCTTAGGAATTCTCAAAAAGTGCTAAGTATCTGTTGATTTCACAGACTTTCACATCCTTTTTTTTTTTTTTTTTTTTTTTTTTGCTGAGCAGCAGATTAGGCTTCATAAACTGAGACTTCAGAGACTGATGAGAGCAGAAAAGACCAAGCCCTTATTTCTGGATGATTCTTTCCACACCATCCCATGTGCTCTCAGAGGAGGGGGAACGTGAGAGCATCCTTTGATAGATCCCATTAAATGACTTTTCATGCTGGAGCAAAACCCCAAAGCCATTCCCTCCTTTGAGCATTTCTTATTATGGAAATACCCTGGGACATATGAGACCACATTGATCAAGGGGGTCACACCTCACTGCTTCTCCCCTTGCCCCTTCTCACCTGCACCACCCTGGACAACCAGGAGAAAGAATGACAAGAGTAGGTACAGGATCTTCATGGCTGCTGCCAGGCTCAGGTCTCTGGGGGCTGTGGAGGGGAGACGACAAGAAAACAAGGGTTTGGGGAACCCACTGCAATAGAAGTCTGAGCACAGTGGAATATCAAACTGCAAAGGACTTATCCTGAACAACAGAATATGGTGTTGTCTGTAGCCTGGTGACAAGAACATCAGCTGCCTCTGCAGCTTCGTGAATCCCCTGCAAACAGCTCAGGAAGCTTCAGGCAAGGTGGTGCCCAAACACTAGTTTCTCAGTTACCTCTCTGTTCTGGTTTGAGCTAAAGCAGAACTGATTTTCTGACTTTACAGCTAAACCTCATCTGTTAATTTCCTTTACTGAAAGTTAACTACATGCTTTCAGACAGTGTCTGTCTCGAGGAATGATAACACTGAAAATTTGTGACTGTCTCCGAAGTAATGAGGCAGCGGTACGCAGAAAGGCCATTGCTTACATCTGTCCCTATGGAGGTGAAGGTCACCCTCATGCTGGTGGGATGTACTAAATCACAGCGGCAAAGGAGGTGGCCTAAAACTGACTGAGTATTCCATCTAATATACATCATACTCACTTTAAAACTGCGCAACAGTGAGGGTCCAGCTCTCTTCTTTGGTGTCTGGCATTTAATACAGACCTCATCTATACTTCTGCCCGTGATCCCCTGAATCCAGCACCTGAGTCTAGTTCCCGCCCAGCCCAGGCTCTGGATGAGGTTGGATAGGGCTTTGAGCACCTTGATCCAGTGGGAGGTGTCCCTGCCCATGTCAGGGGGTGGAATTGAATGGACTTTGACATCCCTTCCAAACCAAACCATTCTATGATTCTATTAATCTACGACCTTCCCCCCACCCCCCTCATGTCTGCTGTGCAACATCAGTGGTGACTGTAGTTATAGGAGGCAGGAGCGATTTTGCTTATTTGCTTATATTTTATTATCATGATCAACTTTTTTCCCCTTTTTTTTAAATAGCTGTTTCATTAAAGCAGTTTTGATTTTAGTTTTCAACCCACAAATCTCACTCGTTTCCCTTCTCCCCTTTCCCCAGAGATGGTGGAGTTGTGCATTTGGACCATAATTGCTCTGTGTTATCTGCCAACAGGCTGGGCTGGGGCTAAACCGTGACACACAGTTATGCTTTCTCCCATCCACACTGTTGTCTTCGTGTTTGATGATTGGTACCGTCTTAAGTAAAAAAGCTGGTTCTGTTTAGAGAAGGCAGTCACAAAACTTACCTTTGGAAGGACCTTGGGCCTTACACATTAAACACTTGACTCTAAAACAGCCCTAAACACATTTCTAGGGAGAGAGAATCAAAGGGACAGACCAGCTAGACTTCCAAGTATGGTCATCAGACCAGGATGACCCTTAGTGCCTGTGCTCTCTTGATTCTACACCTCATACCAAAGGCCAAAGCAAAGAAACTTCACACACTTCAGAGATGCTTGTGTCAGGGCTGAATGCAAAAGCCTTAGTGAAGCGGCAGTCACTGAGTGATTCTGTGGAACATCTCTCCAGTTGGGAGAAAGAGGGCAGACAAGTAACTCGGTGGTCGAAGGGTTCAGGAAAACACGACCTTTCAAGCTAACTGAAGGCAGAGAGAATGGAAATTCTCTGTACTGCTGCACATAAAGTGGGTCTTCCTTTTAAGTTATTTCCCCAGAACACAAAATCCTGGTGTCCTTCCTCAAGTGCTACAGAAACTTTTAAATCTCTCCTGCACTGGGAAAACCTTGGATTCAGCTCCAGTCGGTTCCAAACTCTAATGAGAAGGAATTAATAGTTTTGATTTACTTTTCTTCCTAGAAAGCCCAGGTGACATCATTACGGGAACAGATATATCCAACAGTTTGTCGTTGTGACAGTTCCCCAGTGACAGAACATGAACAGAGGGATGAGTGGGCGGCCGACCTGAAAGAGACTCTGTAGTTACTTGCCTGACAAGGGAGGGTCTTGGTCTTTAAGCGGCAACAAACACCCCAGGAATCTCTTGCATCCAGATGCCCTTGAAGTCAGGAAATAGCACTTCACCGAAACCATTCTGGTTTTATGCCACTGCTGCTGGGTAAAACATGCTTATTCCCATGGTCACATCGTTCCTGGGCCAATCAAAAAGTGACCCATCTGCTTAGGGAAGGTGAAATTGCACCTCATCCCTCCCTGCTGCAGTGGGAGAGGCTGAGAGGCCTCCTGGGCACTGTTGCAATTTTCACCATGATCCTCATGCAACACCTCTTGTGACACCCTCTGCCCAGCGGCACACGGGTTGAGGAGGCTTCTCACGAGCTGCCTGGCTCTGCCGGGTACAGAGAGCAGTGAGCAGGCACAAAAACGCAGATAAGATCTCCCTGTTTGTCTCCTCCACTCTGATCTAATAATCACCTGTCTCGGGGTGTGCAAGAACACATGGAGTATCATACACCTTATCTTTCAAAACCACGAGAAGGGCTTTACCTCTGCTTTGAACTGAAGTTTCAACAAATGTTTTGGGAAGAATATATTGATCGCTGCATGCACCTCTGAGCTGATGTTCAAATGCAGACTTACAGCAATATCTCCACCTCACTGCTTCCATGTCAGTCATGTCATGTCAGGCGTATCACAAAATATCATTTATACGTTGATCTTTCTCCCGTTCTTGCTGTTCCTCCTCAATCTCTACTATGTTAAACTCATGTGGTGACTTTCCACAAGACCATGAGTCATGTTAAGGATGTTCAGGGCAAAGGGGCCTATGGGACAGCAGAACAGTTTCTCCCTGCAGAGATAAAGGTGCTTATGGTGACTGATAAATGTTCAGTCAAATGAGAATTTATGGACTTGGGTTGTGCCAAAGGAGGGTTAGATTGGATATTAAGAAAAATTTCTTTTATTGAAAGAGTGGTGAAGTCCTGTCAGAGGCTCCCTGGGGAAGTGGTGCTGTCAGCATCCCAGGAGGGGTTCAAAATACACAGAGATGTGGCCCTTCAAGGCACAGTTTAGCATGTTGTGCTGACAGCTGGGCTTAAAGATCTTAGGGATCTTTTCCAACCTTAGTGACTCTATGATTCTATACATTGATGATCATGAAGGACATGATCCTGGAAAGTCACTGAGAACCTCCTCTGCTGAGTACAAGACCTCAACAGCAGAGTGGGAAATCCTGGAGAGAAAGAAACACAGCTGGTGTGGAGACAGCTCTTGGAGTCGTGCAGATCCTGTGACCTTCCCACAGGAATTTATGTCATGGGAACCCACTTTGGATCCAGTAGGGAATAGCAGCTTCAGGACGAGGGCAGAAATGCTCAGGGAAGAAATGCAGGCATCAGCCCCATGGCCCTGGGAAGGATTGTACATGCAGCAGGGAAGTGGATGGTCAGGGATGGAGTGTTGATGGTGATCTGTCTCCTTGGAACAGAAAGTGTTAAGTAAAACTGCCAAGGTCACTAGGTCCTGACGTACTCACACACACATAGACACACACTCATGCTGAACTATACACGACAAGGTCTGCACTGGCAGAATGGCTGAGGTCACTGGCTGCTGATGGAGCATAGTGTTGCAATCCCAATCCCTGTTTGGCAGAGGCAGACAGAGAGGAGAAGACACCCTACTTTCTCCCTTCTGGACTACACTTCTGGATATTTCTAGGTTGTGCTTCATGGGAACCATTGGAAAGGTGACCTAAAGGAAGAGCTGGATTCCTTGTCCTTATCTAAGGAGCAGGTGTCAAGAGGGTGGGATATTTTCAGTGGTGCCCAATGACAGGACAAGGGGCACCAGGTACAAACTGGAGCACAGGAGGGCCCACATTGTCATGAGGACAAACTTCTTTCCTGTGAGGCTGCTGGGGCACTGAAAGAGGCTGCCCAGAAAGCAGGAGCAGTCTCCTTCTCTGGAGATGTTCACATCCTGCTTGGACACATTCCTGTGCAACCTCCTCTGGGTGAACCTGCTTGAGCAGGAGGGGTGGACTGGATGGTCTCCAGAGGTCCCTTCCAGCTCTGACCAGTCTTTCATTCTGTGACCCAGAGCTTATCTCCCAGGAGCTTCTCCTGCCACCAACACACCTCCTCCCTCAGAGCGAGCAGGCACCACACATCCAGCATCACAAGGAAACTGCCACACGTCCCACCCCTGCAATGCCAAACTGCTCATCTTTATTCAAGCCAGGAAAAGCAGCCTCTGCCACAAAGCACCAGGTCTGTGATGGGATGTCTCCAGCCCACGAGTGCCTGGGCACCCAGCAGGAGCAGCACTTCCACTCCTGCTGTCACATCCCTGGGGATGGCAGAGGCAGGGACAGGAGAGGACATGGAGGACATCAGGAGATGGTTCCAGGAGACAGAAGCAAGGGGAACATCCTTCTCACAGCGTTCAGAGTCTCAGCCCCAGAAACTGTACAAAGAAAGCAGACACACACATCATCTGCTGTCACCTACTTTGCCCTTTCTCCCACCCTCTCCCACCTCCCCAGCACTGAGCAGCAAGTCTAGGGTGCAAGAGAACCAGGCTGAGGGGAGCTGAGCTGCCGTCCTCACTGCAGGCAGCTTGGACCCCTGTGATCTTGGTGTTGGAGTTGCCAACTCCAAGTCTCTGCAGGAGCAGCAAAACCAAGATCATGTCCTCGATGCTGCACAAGGACAGTGAAGGCTTCAGTCTCTACCAGCTTGGGAGAAGCCTCCGCAGAGCCTGTCTGAGTCTCGGGGGCCTGAAGGAGAGTGGGGAGGCTCCTTCAGCCATACTCAGAGTAGGTCCAAGTACCTTTCCTTTCCTCCCTGGCCTCTGCCTTGGGATGTGAGCAGCACTGAGCTTGTCATGGGCACTTAAACACAATAGCAACTCTTTCTCCTGTCATAGCAGCATTTTTAATTCCAAAACTTACTGCTTGCAGCAGAAGTAAAACGTTGAACATTTTCCAATGATGTTAGTCAGAGAAGGGCATTTCACAAGTGCACAGAAGCCGCTTTGCCGTTGGCATTGTTTCTCATTTCGCGGATTTGCTGTGGATCCTGCAGAGAGAAAGAGATCAAATAAAATGATTATGGGATGAGTCTAAATAGGTGTATATTAATATTTATATGCCTAGTTCCAGAGGGGCTGACGCTCCCCATGGGTCTCGGACTCCCATGTCCACCAATCCCTTAGCCCAGGATCTTTTCCCTGCAGCACGAGGTTCCAGCTGCCGTGTGTGCACGTGGGGAGAGGCACAGAGAAAGACCCCTGTGTGGCCCAGGAAGCACCTCACTGGCACCTCAGCTGCCAACAACTCATCAGAGACAAACCCTCCTAAACTTACATATATATAACATATTTGGTCACTTCCCAGGGTATAGAGGACCACAAGGACTGGGGCTCACACCTCACCCCATCTCCCATCTTCCTCTCTCACCTGCAGCTCCGTGAACCAACAGGAGGATGAGGGGGAAGAGCAGGTACAGGATCCGCATGGCTGACACCTATCCCGGGTCTTCACGGGGCTGCAGAGAGAACACAGCAATACAACAAAGAAAGGACATGGACAAGGCTGGGCACACACGACCAAAGGCTGAAGCGCAATCTTTAACAAAAAGAGATAATAATGATACTCAATGCTGCATCTTCCCTATTATCCTGGGAACATGTCAGTCTGCTGGGCAACCTGCAGCTTATTTCACTGCCTTCTTCACTGGACTGAAGGATTCATGCCTAGTTGTTGCCATGTAACTCAAAGCAACATCCACTAAAACTCGGATTACAAGGAAAGAGAAGCTGTTTTACAAGATTTAATCCCTCAAAAATTTTGCTGTTTGTCCCCTGAGCAGAATTTTCAAGACGCGGGATCGAGGGATGAAATAAGACACTTTCCAGCGCTTTCCAGGACTACCACTTGGGCATTCCTTCCTTCTCCTCCTCACCTTAAGCAAGGGTCAGAGCAGGGAAGGTTCACGTATCGGAAGATGCTTGTGTCAACACCAAATACCATGACCATAGTCAGACTAGGGGAAAGAAAGGATCCAGGCTCTGGAATGTAGGGAAATGCATGTGCCTGGAGGGGTCATGTTCAGCGTTAGCCAGTGCCCTCCATCACCTCAGCCAGTCCAAAGGTGCCTGCCCAAACCACCCTGCCCAGCTACCTCTGCTCCCCTGGGCACAGGAATGTCCTCCCAGATCCACTTGGGAGAATCCATCCTCAACTCAAGACCATCCGGGGGCTTCCCAGCAAAGACACCCCCAGTCCCACACTCACTATTCCTGCCCTGAGCACCACCCAGAGAGGAATAAGAGGGCAGGGATGTTCCTTGGTGACCAGAAATGGAACTTCATGTCACTCTTCAAAGTGAACTGAAGACCTGAAGGGGTGGGAAAAATCCATAAAGCTGCGGGGAAGATCTCTCCCATCTTTGCTGAGAAAAGACCCCCATTTCACCAGAGAAAGTGGTCTTGGTCCCTCCCTCAGCATCAATGCAACTTTCCAGTCTCTCCTGCATTCAGGGAAATCTGCTTCCATCTTCCGTGTGTTCTGGCCTCTTAAGGCTCGTATGAAGGTTTTCATTTTCTTTCCCAGGCAGCTCTGATGCTTGTTTGCATTCAGAGACATTTCCATCAGTTTGTCATCAAGACGGTTCCAGGAAGACGAGATTGTGCAGAGAGACTGGATGTGTATCCAGCCTGGAGGAGACCCCACAGTCACCTACCTGATGAAGATGATGGTTCAGAGTGCACCAAGGCCACAACAGGCTGTTCCAGTTTGACCAGGAATCCCTTTCACCCACAAGTGTTGAGATCAGAGAGTGTCACTTTGCCCAAAATGCCCTGTTTTCACACTGGTGCCAGTGGGTGGGACATGTGCTTATTCCTGCAGGCTGGATCTCCTCTTGGCCAATCAGAAAGTGACCCCTCAGCATAGGGGTGATGGGTTTACACCTCATCCCTCCCTGCTGCACTGGGAGAGGCTGAGGAGCTTCCTGGGCTCTGTTGCAATCTTCACCGTTATCCTCATGCAACACCTCTTGTGACACCCTCTGCACAGTGGGCACAGTGGTTGTGGTGGGATGAACAAAGAAACTGGTCGGCGCAGGCACCAGCGCCAGCCTGGTCCCAGGAGGAGACAGTCCTTTGTCTCTTCTCATCTGACTAAATAATCAGCTGGAATGTGATGTGCAAGACCACCCAGGACACTGAAACCCCTCTCATCTCTAGAGGCTGCAAGGAGACAAGCTCTTCTGGGACAAGCTCTCTGTGCACCTGATGTACTCGAGGTGGTCAGCAGGACACTGTCTCTCTGGTGACTGTGCAGATAAAGTGAGAGTCACCCCAGGTGTGACAGGTGTGTTCCACAGCCCCTTAACCAAAGCAGCAGTTGTGTGGTTCAAACTCCAGAGGCTGAGACAAGAATTTCTGTGAGGAACCTGTGAGGAGCAGAGCAACACAGTGAACGTCAGTGGGGGAGAGAGAGGAAAATGACCTTTTGGGTTGGACCTCCCGTCCTCTGTGTGCTACCCCTCCTGATGCTCCATATGCATGAATCCTTCCTATCCTACCTGATGCTCCAAGGAGCATCAGGTAGGATAGGAAGGATTCATGCATATGGATAAAAGGAGGATTTACCTGATCCTGCAGTGGAGCCGCCCAGTACACAATGAGGTTTCCTCAGAGACGGAATGCAGAGGGAAGAAGACAGAAGCCAAACTCTGTGGTACAGATATTTATTTTTCTTCCTTCGAGATCATGGACCATGTATGACCTTTGTGGTTTCTGTGGCTTCCTCCCTGTGTCCCTCATACTCTGCATATTCTAGGAGAGGCTCCTGACGCAGGTTCTGCAGCTGAGGCCAGAGCTAGGACCTTGTAGCAAAGCTCTTGCACTCCATGGCTGAGGGTTTCCCCCATCTCTGTACCTCCTGGCCTGTTTCTGTGTCAGCATCACTGGGCACAGCAGCTCTGGTAGAAGGAGGAGGAGGGAGGAGAGCAGATCCTGCTTCCACCCTTGGGATCCTGCCTTGTGCCAGGAGAGAGCCGGCAGAGATACTGCAGAGCTCGTGGCAGAGGCTGTTGCAGGATGGTGGAGGAGCACCCCTTCCACCTGACAGAAACAATGCCCTGCTTCCCACTGGAAAATCTCCCTTGGCTGTTGGAGAACAGGGGGAACAGTCAGCCCAGGGACATGGGGAACCCCTGAGCTGCCCAGCCTGGGATCTGCTGCTGGGGCTGCAGTGACCTCCTCCCCTCCAGCACCTCCCACCAGCATCGCTGGCAGCCTGGCAGCCCGACCACCGCCTGCAGAGAGGACGAGTGCCTGGTGCCCAGGTGGCCACACGTGTCTTCAGGAAATGATGAGAGTGTGTGAGAGGAGGAATGGACAAACACAAACGTGTGATGTGACCCTTCCAGCCACAGCAATGTCCTGGTCTGTTAGGGGACAGACATCGTTGCCCCAAGCAACAGGACTGAGCAGCAGGACGGTGCCTTGTTGTCACCTGGGCTGAACACCCATCACAGTAAAAGGCTGCGACCCACCACAAAAAGAGGCTGATTGGAAGTAGGGTCTTGGACAGAGAGAAACCTGGACCTACGAAAACTTGGACAGGTCTCCTGCTTCCCAGCAGGGAGCAGAGCACCTCCCTCACCACCACAGCAAGTGCCCTGTCCCAGCAGAGACTGAGGGTCCCCAGGGGCAGCTGCAGTGGTCTCAGTGTATCCAGGTGCTTCTGCTGCTGCCAACCACCCACCTGCCCATGTCTAAGGAGCAGGAGTCAAGAGGATGCGGCCAGACACTTCTCAACACTGCCCAGCAAGGGGACAAGGGGTGAAGGGTACAAACTGGAGCACAGGAAATGCCTCCTGATCAGGAGGACAAACTTCTTTCCTGTGAGGCTGCTGGGGCACTGAAACAGGTTGCTCAGAGAGCAGGAGCAGTCTCCTTCTCTGGAGAGGTTCACATCCTGCTTGGACACATTCCTGTGCAACCTCCTCTGGGTGAACCTGCTTGAGCAGGAGGGGTGGACTGGATGGCCTCCAGAGATCCCTTCCAGCTCTGACCAGTCTTTCATTCTGTGACCCACAGCTTATCTCCCAGGAGCTTCTCCTGCCACCAACACACCTCCTCCCTCAGAGCGAGCAGGCACCACACATCCAGCATCACAAGGAAACAGCCACACGTCCCACCCCTGCAATGCCAAACTGCTCATCTTTATTCAAGCCAGGAAAAGCAGCCTCTGCCACAAAGCACCAGGTCTGTGATGGGATGTCTCCAGCCCACGAGTGCCTGGGCACCCAGCAGGAGCGGCGCTTCCACTCCTGCTGTCACATCCCTGGGGATGGCAGAGGCAGGGACGGGAGAGGACATGGAGGACATCAGGAGATGGTTCCAGGAGACAGAAGCAAGGGGGACATCCTGCTCACAGAGTTCATGGTCTCAACTGTACAAAGAAAGCAGACACACACATGTCATTTGTTGTCACTTACTTTGCCCTTTCTCCCTCCCTCTCCCACCTCCCCAGCACTGAGCAGCAAGTCTAGGGTGCAAGAGAACCAGGCTGAGGGGAGCAGAGGTGCCGTCCTCACTGCAGGCAGCTTGGACCCCTCTTATCTTGGGGTTGGAGTTGTTGACTCCAAGTCTCTGCAGGAGCAGCAAAACCTTGATGCTGCACAAGGACAGTGAAGGCTTCAGTCTCTGCCAGCCTGGGAGAAGCCTCCGCAGAGCCTGTCTGAGTCTCGGGGGCCTGAAGGAGAGTGGGGAGGCACTGGCTGCCCTTGGGCTGCTCCAGCCCCTCAGGGGGCAGGTTCAAACCCACAAGGGCTTTTCCTTTCCTGCTCTGGGCTCTGCCACAAAGCGTAAATGCAAGAGAGTATTGACCAGGCATTGGCTTGTAATAAATATTTAACAGATATTTCTGTGGGTAGAAGAGGAAACTCTCTTCAATTAGGAATCTAGATCATACCGTCTGCAGCATCGGAGACCATTCGAGCATCTTCCAATAGCTGGTCTGCCTCTGGGGCAACCTGTAGCTCTGCAGAATCCACCTCTTCGTCGGCAGCGATCCAGCCTTCTTGTTTCTAGGCAAAATGATACACACAAAACAATTAGAGTAACAATCTCTTAGAGCAGCATGTGGTTGCAGAAAGGAAAGTGTTCTCCATGTATTTCTGGACAATGTATTGGTTTGTCTTTGATCTCACCACAGCCACATCTTCCAAAGCAACAGGTTTCCCCTAGGACTATTTCACTCTAAAGTGTGTGCACACGGGAACAGAGTATGGGAAGGACCAGCGTGAGGTTTAGGAAGAGCCCTGTTGGCAACCCTGCTGTCAGTCCATCACTGCCTGGAACAGCAGAAAGGGCCAGCAGGTCACTCCTTGCATCCCATGACCAGCTCCTGGCTTTTCCCTACCTTTGAGTGACCTCTGACGGAAGGACCTTGTCCAGTCCTTGCCCTTAGGGCTGTGGGCAATAGTGCTAAGGCACACTCGGGTTCAATGGTACCGTGCAGTGTGGCCACTATCTAACAGAGAAGTTTAAGTGAAAGATGTGGTGTCCAGCTGTCTGCGGCCATTGAGGTGCTGAAGGCTGTGCTGAGGCCACCAGCGAGAATCTCTCATCTACACTGGAGAGTAGTGGGATGTCTCAGAGATCTAAGAACCAGGCATTTTGAAGGGTCCCCAAACTGTACTTTTACCATGGTCATAGAACTCTAACCCAAAATGTCCATGTTTTGAGGAGCCAAGATGATCTGTGTAGATTTTACCTTCACCCCTGCCTCCAAAGTGGCAGCAGATCACAGGGGTTGGATCCCAAAGCTGAATCTTTCCCTGACCTGTGGAAGCAGCCAAGCCCTTTCTTTGGGCAGGGTTCTCCCATGTCCAGTACAATCAGTATTGGCTGTAAATGCACCAAGACACGCGTCACCGCACGGCTTCACCTCGGAGCTCTAAGCCAGCTGCAAACCCATTCCCCTCCTAGTCCCTGATAAAGGCAGCCGCTTCCCATGGAGGATGCTGCTGACGGGGACACAAATCTTCACACCCTACCCCATCTCCCCTCTTACCTGCAGCACCCTGGAACATCAGGAGGAAGACCACCAAGAGCAGGTATATGATCCGCATGGCTGATGCCTGTTAAATAGTCAGAGAATTAGAGAATCATTTATGTTGGACCAGATCTCTAAGATCACCAAGTCCAACCATAGAATCACAGAATCATGAGATGGTTTGGGCTGGAAGGGACCCCAAAAGCCCATCCAGTCCCACCCTCTGCCATGGGTAGGGACACCTCCCAATGGATCAGGGGCTCCAAGCCCCACCAACCTGGCCTGGAACCCCTCCAGGGATGGGGCAGCCACCACTGCTCTGGGCAACCTGGGCCAGGACCTTCTCACTGTCACAGGAAAACATTTCTTCCTAAAATCTCATCTCAGCCTCCCCTCTTTTAGCTGAAACCCATCCCCCGTCATCCTCTCCCTGCATTCCCTGACCAAGAGCCCCTCTCCAGCTTTCTCATAGCCCCTTTCTGTACTGGGAGGATGCTCTAATGTCTCCCCAGGTTTGTATCTCCTCTAGGCTGAACAACCCCTCAACTCCTTCAGCCCATCCCCATGTGGGAGTTGCTGCAGCCCTCAGATCACCTTTGTAGCTCTCCTCTGGACTCGCTCCAACAGCCCCATGTCCCTCCTGTGCTGAGGACTCCAGAACTGGATGCAGGGCTGCAGGTGAGGTCTCCCCAGAGTGGAGAGGAGGGACAGAATCCTGGCCCTGCTGGTCAAACTGCTCTGGATGCAGCCCAGGACACGGTTTGTTTCTGAGCTGCAAGAGCACATTGCTGGCTCCTGTCGATCCTTCCTACCCTCAAGCAGATTAACACTCTCACCCAATTTGCTGCCATCTGCAAACTTAGTGAGGGAGGACTCAACTTCCTTGTCCAGATCATTGATGGAGATATTAAAAAAGAGAGAGAAGTCAAGAAAGAGTCCCCACAGTTGAACACCCCTACCTGATGACGGTCTTGGTGTTCAAGCACTAACGATCCCAACAGGAATCACTACTGTCCAGATGATCCTGGGGTCAGGATATGCTGCTGTGACCAAAATGTTCTGGTTTTATATCACTGCTGGAGGGTGGGACATTGCTCTTATTCCTGTTGACACATCTGTATGGGGGTGATGGGCTTGCACCTCATCCCTTCCCACTGCACTGGGAGAGGCTGAGGAGCCTCCTGGGCTCTGTTGCAATCTTCACCGTTATCCTCGTGCAACACCTCTTGTGACACCCTCTGCACAGTGGGCACAGTGGTTGTGGTGGGATGAACAAAGAAACTGGTCGGTGCAGGCACCAGCGCCAGCCTGGTCCCAGGAGGAGACAGTCCTTTGTCTCTTCTCATCTGATTAAATAATCAGCTGGAAGGTGATGTGCAAGACCACCCAGGACACTGAAACCCCTCTCGTCTCTAGAGGCTGCAAGGAGACAAGCTCTTCTGGGACAAGCTCTCTGTGCACCTGATGTACTCGAGGTGGTCAGCAGGACACTGTCTCTCTGGTGACTGTTCAGATAAAGTGAGAGTCACCCCAGGTGTGACAGGTGTGTTCCACAGCCCCTTAACCAAAGCAGCAGCTGTGTGGTTCGAACTCCAGAGGAGGCAACGGCCAAGAAAAGAACTCCTGTGAGGAACCTGCGAGGAGCAGAGCAACACAGTGAACACCAATAAGGAGTCTCATATGCAATTTGACTACAAATGAACCACTTTTATCCCATAAATTTGATATCCTAAGTGAGCCTTCTTCAAGCACTCCCTGCCAGGCAGGGTGGCTGCATAACCATAATCTCCCCGTGTCCTGGAACTCAGGGCTGTTTCTCGAAGTCACAAGGGTCTTTTACCAACCACTGATCTCTTGTGAGCCCCATTTGAATCCTCCAGCAGGGCTGCACAAGCCAGTAATTCTCCTTTATAACTGGGATCTCCTAAAGAAGTAGCATTTTACGTAGAATAAATGCTTGAGAGTTCTAATACTAGGTTATTTGCTGTGCTGTTTGCTTAACTTTCTCAGCATGAGTAACAAGACCAGGTCTGAAGCACCAGGCAAAGTCTGGGGAGTTCTAGTTACAAACCTTCCCGGCATGTCTGACATGTTCAGTGGAATCACAGCCTCCAGGGTGTCATATTATTGATGATAGAAATAATCAGCCAGCGTGAGACGTGTGAGGCCATGCTGAACACTGCAAACCTGCTCACTGTCGTAGGAGAGCTCTACCTCTTCTTTTACTGCAAGAGGTTCTTGTGGGTGGTTTGGAAATGCACCTGTGTGAGTGATGAACACAAAGAACCATTCCCATCTCTCAGCTTGCTGCTCCCATAACAGTCATCATACAAACGATGGACAACAGAAAAGGTTGTGTATTCAGATAACAGGGAGTCTTTTTCTTCCTCTTTCTCTTTCTTTCCTCTCTGCAGTCTCAGACACAGAGGTGACTGTCCACAGCACCATCAGTCTGGTCCAAGATGTTCTGAGCCAAGGAGCCGCCGGGTGGTGGAACAACTTTGCACTGCAGAGCTGAAGGATGCTCGTGGTGACTGATGAAGTCTCAGTGTAATGTGAGGTGAACCCAGCTACAGGAAGGACCATGGCAGGCAAGGATGACCCGAATACCTCTCACCCTGATTAAGGGAAGCATTGCCAGTTACTGGTTTGGCTTCTTGGAAGGGAAGGCCTTCTCCAAAACAGTCAGGGTCACTAGTTGCACCCGTACGCACGAGTGCACAGACACGTGTATTGAACTACTCAGTGAACCCAAGGCATGAGGTTTGTTTTTGCAGCCAGGTAGAGGTCACTGCCTCTGATGGAGAAGAGCATTGTCATGCCAGGTTGACTCCAGGAGGTCAGAGAGGACAAGACACCCTGCTTCCTCCCTCTGGGACTACAAATTTGCACATTTCCAGGCCATAGCGAATTGGACCTGCCTCTCACACCAGCTGGAGCAGGATCTGCATGGCTCCTTCCTCCCGCGTGGCAGGACGTGGTGTGGAGCAGCACAGCTCCCACATGGCTGACACCAAAGAGGGCTGCGGCACGTTGGAGCAGGACAAGGCTGAGCAGTAGGGCCTCCAGGACAGGTCGGGTGGGCAGTCCTGGCTGTGCCCAGCCCAGGGGCCCAGTTTCAGTGAAGCTGTGCCTGTCAGGGACAAGGGTCACCCATGACTGGCAGGACCAGACAGGGCTCCTTCTTCCCAGAAGGGAGACTACAGACACAACTCCATCACAGCCACAGCACACAGCCTGGCCCAGCAGGGTCAGCCAGAGTCAGTGTCCCCATGCCAAGCAAGAGCATCGGCAGGGACAGACGTGATGGTGACCCAGAGCTTATCTCCCAGGAGTTTCTCCTGCCACCAACACACCTCCTCCCTCAGAGCGAGCAGGCACCACACATCCAGCATCACAAGGAAACTGCCACACAGCCCAGTGACAAACTGCTCATCTTTATTCAAGCCAGGAAAAGCTGCCTCTGCCACAAAGCACCAGGTCTGCGATGGGATGTCTCCAGCCCACGAGTGCCTGGGCACCCAGCAGGAGCAGCACTTCCACTCCTGCTGTCACATCCCTGGGGATGGCAGAGGCAGGGACGGGAGAGGACATGGAGGACATCAGGAGATGGTTCCAGGAGACAGAAGCAAGGGGGACATCCTTCTCACAGCGTTCAGAGTCTCAGCCCCAGAAACTGTACAAAGAAAGAAGACACACACATCATCTGTTGTCACTTACTTTGCCCTTCCTCCCACCCTCTCCCACCTCCCCAGCACTGAGCAGCAAGTCTAGGCTGCAAGAGAACCAGGCTGAGGGGAGCTGAGCTGCCGTCCTCACTGCAGGCAGCTTGGACCCCTGTGATCTTGGTGTTGGAGTTGCCAACTCCAAGTCTCTGCAGGAGCAGCAAAACCTTGATGCTGCACAAGGACAGCGAAGGTTTCAGTCTCTGCCAGCCTGAGAGAAGCCTCCGCAGAGCCTGTCTGAGTCTCGGGGGCCTGAAGGAGAGTGGGGAGGCACTGGCTGCCCTTGGGCTGCTCCAGCCCCTCAGGGGGCAGGTTCAAACCCACAAGGGTTTTTCCTTTCCTGCTCTGGGCTCTGCCACAAAGCGTAAATGCAAGAGAGTATTGACCAGGCACTGGCTTGTAATAAATATTTAATGGATATTTCTGTGGGTAGAGTCCTTCAAGCAGGAATCTAGACCTTGCCTTTTGCAGCATGTGGCCACAGCAGAGCAGTTTCCTATAGGTACTGTAGGGTATTTGCAGCTTCCAAAAGTGCAGAACCCCCCTCTCTGAGTGCATGAGGTGGAGTTTCCTGTTTCTATGTGGAATGATACACACAAAACAATTAAAGTGACAATGAGGTCTCGCAGTGTGTGGCTGCGGGAAGGTCAAGGCTTCCTCTGCATTTCAGGCCAGCACAAGGGCCTGGCTCCCATCTCAGCATGGCCGCATCTTCCATACCAACGTGTCACCTAAAAGGACTCCCATTCAAAAGATCATGCGAACAAGAACAGACCAGCATGAGATGAAGGATGAGTCATTCTGTCCTCCCGGCTCCGAGTCCTTCACAGCCTGGTCCAGCAGAGCTGGCAAGTTGTCATTCCTTGCATCCCATTCCCCTGCCCTGGATGCCCCTCGCTGTGGGTGGCTGCTGATGGAAAGCCCTTTCCCAGCCTCTGCAGGGTTCATGGTCTGGGGCAAGAGTGCTAAGGGACACTCAGCTGAGGCACCGATAGGTGAGAAGGGGCTGCTTTGTGCCCCAAGCACCCCGCTGAACTAACCCCCCTTGGGTCTCCCTCTGATCCTGCACAGGGCAAAAATCATCCAGAGACACACGAAAAGGAAAAGCTTGGAGCAGGGTTGGAGCCTGAAGGTAGCCCCTTTCCTTACCCACACGAGAATCTTCTATTTTCAGGAGCTCTCTCCATCCCCTCTCCACATCTTCTTGGAAGGCATTCAGAAACTGCTTTTTCCTCAACCCCCCCATCCCAAACTTTGGATCACTCCAGCTGACACGGCCACCTTGTGGGACCTGGACAGCCCCATTGATGTGGGCTCTCATCTCACCCCATCTCTTCTCTATCCCTCTCACCTACAGCACTGTGGAGCAATAGGAGAAGGAAGGAGAAGAGCAGGTACAGGATCTTTATTGTTGACTCCTGCCTCAGGTCTTCACAGAGCTGCAGAGGGGGACACCAAGGCAATAAGAACTGCAGAGTGTCTCCCTCCAGCTAAAGCAGATGATGGTTCCTCTGCCTTTCTCTATGAATAATTCTTAGGTCTGTACCCCCCTGCATAGCTGAGCGGAATTTCATTAGAACTCACAGAATCAGAGACAAAGAATCACAGAATGGTCAGGGTTGGAAGGGACCCCTGGAGACCAACCAGTCCACCCGTACCAACCTCCCACGGCTAAAGCAGGTTTGCACCAGGGGAAAGAAAGGATCCAGGCTCTGGCATTTAGGGAAATGCATGTGCCTGGAGAGGCCATGCCATGTTCAGCGTTAGCCAGTGCTCTCCATCACCTCAGCCAGTCCAAAGGTGCCTACCCAAACCACCTTGCCCAGCTACCTCTGCTCCCCTGGGCACAGGAAAGTCCTCCCAGATCCACTTGGGAGAATCCATCCTCAACTCAAGACCATCCAGAGGCTTCCCAGCAAAGACACTCCCAGTCCCACACTTACTGCCCCTGCCCTCAGCACCACCCAGGGAGGAGGAACAAGGGTTTACTCTTCTGAGTGAACTTGAACAGAGAAGCTGATTGGGCAGTTTTCCAGACTGGGATGTGGCAATTACTGACCTGGTGAAGGTCTTGATGTTCAGGCAGTACAAACCCAACAGGAACCACTTGTGTCCAGATGCCCCGGGATCCAAGGACTACTATGTTGTCTAAAACATCCTGGCTTTATACCATTGCTGGCGGGTGGGACATGTGCTTATTCCTGCTGAGATATCTCGCCTTGACCATTTAGAAAGTGAATCATCGGTGTGAGGATGATGGGGCTGCACTTTATCCCGCTCTGATGCAATGAGAGAGGCTGAGGTGTCTCCTGGGGGCTGTTGCAATACTCAACAGTATCTTCCTGCAACCTGTTGTGACACCCACTGGACCACATGCTTATTGGCTCCAGTGGTTTGGCATGAGCTGAATGGACAAAGCAAACTGGTTGCTGTTGACACCAGTAGCAACCAGTCCTGTAAAAGGATAAAATAATTGCCTCTTCCTTGTGTGACGAGGAGGAGACAAGTGTAAGACTGCCTTCCGCATGGCTGCTCAGATAAACAAATGGCGAATAGGGGAAAAGTGGCCAAGTGAGACCACAGCTCACCTAATTCTGTCTGAAATCACTGCCCTAAAACTGTTGCTTTTGGTACAAACACCAGAGAAATAGAAAAATAGAACAACAACAGAAAAAACCTTTGTGTGAGGGTGTGCAAACCAAAGGAGACTATTGAATGAGGGTGAACAGGACTTACTAGGCCTTGGAGATGTGGAGCTGATCAAGAGAGTTTGTGGATTTATAGGAGTTATGTGATGCGTCAGAAAGGCAATGATCAAGGTGGGTCATGGAGGAACAGGTCATGTGAAACAGAGAGAGGAGCAAAGGATAAAAGAGGCCAAGCTCATGTAAGCAGGCTGCTGGTCAATATGCTGCTCTGGACATGCCCTACATCTGGTAACTATAATTTGCCCCATATTCCTAGTAAACTTTATTTCAAACTATTTTTTTGTATGAACAATATGTCTTTGGTGTGTCTGCATGGTTGCACAGTCCTCCTGGGTATGGGAGATAGTACCAAGAGTGCTGGTCCATTGCATGGAGAGGTAAAAGCTCCAAGAAGTAGGTCCAGGAGAGAACAGTATCCTGAGGCTCTGGAGCAAGTCCAGAGAAGAGCGACGAGGCTGGTGAAGGGGCTGGAGAACAGACCCTATGAGGAGCGGCTGAGAGAGCTGGGGGTGTTTATCCTGGAGAAGAGGAGGCTGAGGGGAGACCTCATTACTCTCTACAACTACCTGAAAGGAGGTTGTAGAGAGGAGGGAACTGGGCTCTTCTCCCAAGGGACAGGGCACAGGACAAGAGGGAATGGCCTCAAGCTCCACCAGGGGAGATTTAGGCTAGAGATTAGGAGGAAGTTTTTCCCAGAAAGGGTCATTGGGCATTGGAACAGGCTGCCCAGGGAGGATGGTTGATTCACCTTCCCTGGAGGTGTTTAAGGCGCAGGTGGATGAGGTCTTGAGGGACTTGGTTTAGTGTTTGATAGGAATGGTTGGACTAGAAGATCCAATGGGTCCCTTCCAACCTGGTGATTCTATGATTCTATGATTCTGAGGCTGGGTATATCAGAGACAAAGAGTCTGGTGCTATCTACCAGAGGATATGAGGGGGATTTTCCTCGAACAGCAATTCATAGAAGCAGGACTGAGTGGTGTCTTTGTGGGTGTAAGGGTCCTGGGAGCAATCGCACTTCTGGAGATTTGGCACCAGACTCAGGACCAGTCCAGAGTCAGCACAACCGAGGCAGCCGATTCTGGTGTGGAGAGGGCTTCCAGCCTGTGCTGCAGGGAAGAAGCTGTGTCTGGGTCAAGCCCTGACCAGACAAGCTGCTTTGAGGTGGAGATTTCTTCTGGACCCCCCTGGAGCTGCAGTTTGGCCCTGCGGATCCAGATCTGTGTTTGACCCATCTCCGTGGAAATGCCCAGTGCCCTATGCTGAGGTTGCTCCCTGGCTGGGAGCAGTGGGATGACCCCTACAAGCCCCAACAGTGACTGCCTTGTGCATGGGGCTGTTCCTGTGCCCCCCACCCCGCCCCAGAGATGAGAATCCTCAGTCTGCCCCAAGTCTTGCCCACAATGTTCACCCACAGCCTGGCCCTGGGCTCCTAACTGACCCCCACCAGCCCTGAACCCTCCCTCCAAACCCCGATCCCCAACTCAGTCCCAAGGTCCTCAGTGGCCCCTGGGCACAACCACCAATCCCAGTTTCCTCGGGGACAGGATGACTTCTCCCAGCCCCACTGCTGCCTCTGGACCGCACAACAGACAAGGGGTGGGTGTTTCAGGGTCTGTGCCTCTAGGAATTTCACCCCCACCTTCTCTGCCCTCCCTGGCACGTAGCTTCCCGAGGACACAAACACACACACCTCATCAGCAGGAATGCAAGCTACCATCTTGTATTGGGGATGTTGGGGGCAGGAATTCTTGCGGGACCATGTTCCAGGGTTGCTGCTGCTCCTGGTGGTGCTCGGTGCCTCTGTGTAGCATCGTTCCAACCATGTCACGAGGGCATGGGCTGGTCTCCGGGGGTTGCTCCTAGACTGGCACTGAGGACCTGGGAGCCCATCAAGGATACCATCGCCTGCAGGAGGAAAAGGTCTGGCAGTGCCTGTCCCAGTCAGGGCAGCAGTGAGGGCTCAGGGGTGTCCCTGTGCCCGTAGGGCTACATATTCCCCCCTCTTTCTCCAGCAGGCTCACCTGAAACTCCAACAGGCAGCCACTTCTGTCTTTCAGGCAGCCCTGAACCTACCTTCGACAGCAGAATTCTTGCTTGGAGCAAACACCAACACGGCCAATCCCAGGAGGGCACGACCCATGAGAGCAGAAACCTCCTCGGCGCTCACAGTCCTGGGGTGTTCCTCGAGCGAGGGACAGCCCTGCAGAGTGCAGAGAGAGGAGATCTCCTGCATGGTCCTGCTGAGAAGCTGAGGGCAGCCCCTGCTCACTGCGTGGCCAGTGTTAGCCACTCTTGCCTGTCCCCTGTCCCAGATGCCTGGGCAGGCACCTGCGGCAGAAATCAGGGCAATGTTTGTGGCACTCGGATAGGATGCTCACTATCGGATAGGATGCTCACTACCATTCCAGAGACTCCAGAAGATATTTTCTCCAATATATTTGCTGGGTCTCTCCTGACACAAAGGAAGACTCTGCCTTCCTCTCTCCTCCTGTCCGGCAGGGCTACGGTGCCCCGTGCTGCTGACTTGGAAAGTCAAGGGCCAGGGGGCACAAAGAAGGTGGCAAAGCCTCATTGCTGGAGAGCAAGAGCTTTGATACAAGGTACCAGCTCTGATTCCAGCTGCAGAACCTCCATGAGGAGCCTTGTCTTAAAGATCTAATGTGTGAGGATCCCAGGAGGGATGTCACAACAGCTGGGAAAAGTCACACACAACTCTCAGTCTCAGTTGGTAAATAACCCCTCCACTTTCCCCTGCAAATTAATGACAAAGGACAGATCCTCCACAATCCCCCGAGCATAACTTACCTGCTGCTCCCTGGAGCATCAGTAGGAGGAGAGCACAGAGGACAGGCAGGATCCTCATGGCTGGGAGTGGGCACGGTCACGGCTCTAGGGAGAAGAGAAAGGTGGTAGAGATGAATCGCAGGGTCCCTGCCTGTGCGACAGGCAACAATTGCACGAGGTTGGGACTGAGCAAAGAGGACAGCCTGTCCTTGAGGAGGTGTGACCCGTCACCGGCAGGAAGATTTGCTTGGATTGGCAGCCTCTTGGATGCTGGTGGCGGCAGCAGCAGTTTCGTTCCAGCCAGCTGGTCAGTCCACGTGGCAAAGCGTCCCTTGAAATGGCTCACACCTCAAACACCCAGTCCAAAAGCGCTTTCCGACTTGTCCCACTGCCAGAGAAAGAGAGGCATCACTTTCCTCTTCTGACACCTCTGAGAAGGATTCCCAGGCCTCCAGCCAGGGGGCTCGTGTCATCTTGCCTTGCGTAAGGGTTGCTCGGTGCCGCGGTGTGCTGGACACGTCTTGGGACGCACTGCATCCCTGTTTATTAGACGCTGGCAGCAATCCGCTTCCGCAACACAAAGGAGCTCTGTATCCCTCCCCCCGCCTGGAGCGTGCTCTTCATGCTTCGCTTAAAAATAACTGGGAAGATGCCGCATGGGATGACATCTCCATCCAACTGGCAATGCCACAAATGACAAGCCTTAATTGTGACTTCGCTGTCTTAAGAGTTTGTTGTGTTAAGAGTTTGCTGTGTGTAACCCTTTGTTGGTTCCCAACATGTTGACGGGGTCGTCTTTGTGTGCTCGTTCAGCCTTGCTGCACATTCATCAAGCTTACACATGCACAGAAAATCCACACCTCTTTGTTGGATGTGCCCCTTATTCCAGTGCCTCACCATATTCTACGATTCTATGATTCTATATTTCATTGCTCTTTCCTGCCTCAGTTTCTCTCCTCAGCTGTTTCCTATTCCATCCTTGGCCGCGTCTCCACCTCCTGGAAAGAGCTGTGTGATTATTTCAAACGAGCAGAGTGCTGGGGAGATGGAAATGGGGTGAGAAGCAGGGAGAAGACATGCAGCATTGATCCTAGGGGGTCAAGTCTCAACCTGAATTTCATCCTAAGATGTCTCTTGAAGCTGTTCCCCAGCCATAAATGCAAGGGCAGCTGTTTGTGGCTGTGAGCTGAAAGCGTGATGATGCAGCACTCCGCACAATGCTGGCTGAAGGTGCTGGATTGTCTCCAGAGCTGAATCTAAAACAACAGGGGCTGAACTTTCTCTCTGCAAAGTCCTCAGTCCTTGACCAAAACTCGTTGTGCCATTCAGGTTGGTGAAAGAAACACTCACCTACCGTGCGTTGTGCAAAACTTGTTAGGACATAAACTGTAAATTGCTGGTTTGGTTCCACTTGGCAACTTCCTCAGGTCTCCATCCAGGGAAATCCCTGCGAGGCGGCCGTTGGCCCCGTTTCCTGCCCTTCACTGGGCTGCGGTTGCGATGGTGGCAGGATCGCTTGCAGAAACATCTGCTTGGAAGGGAGGCCAGATGCTCTGCAACAAGTGGCAAGCTCAGGGCTTTGAGTTACTCCTTTGCATGTAGGTGCTTGGGCTGGTCGTTCCCCTCAAAAGGTCAACCACTGCTGCTCCTACCTTACTGAGCATCCGGGAGTGCTGCCTTTCACACAGCACACGGGAGAGTTGCCCAGGGAAGTGATGGAGTCTCCTTCCCTGGAGGTGCTCAAAAAGCATGCAGGTACTTTGCCAGACATGGTTTAGTCAGCACGGTGCTGTTGGGCTGATGTTTGGATTGGATGAACTTAGAGATCCTGTCAGATCTTAATGAGTCTACGATTCTGTGATTTCATGAGGTCAGTTCCACTGCATTTCAGAGCTCCAAGTATTCATAGAATCATAGAACAACCAGGTTGGAAGAGACCCATCGGATCTTCTAGTCCAACCATTCCTATCAAACACTAAACCAAGTCCCTCAACACCTCATCCACCCGTCTCTTAAACACCTCCAGGGAAGGGGAATCAACCACCTCCCTGGGCAGCCTATTCCAATGCCCAATGACCCTTTCTGTGAAAAACCTCTTCCTAATCTCTATCCTGAACCTCCCCTGGTGGAGCTTGAGGCCATTCCCTCTCATCCTGTCCCCTGTCCCTTGGGAGAAGAGCCCAGCTCCCTCCTCTCTACAACCTCCTTTCAGGTAGATGGAGAGAGTAATGAGGTCTCCTCTCAGCCTCCTCACCCCCAAAGACCTGCTAAGAGCAGGTAGCTCAACCTGGCCACGTTTGCGCTTACACTCCCTCTGCTTGTGGGAGAGGGTGGCTACATCCAGACTGATGTTTCAGAAAGGCCCTTGGCTGTGCTGAGCCCTAGGGTTAGTTTGTCCCAGTGCTCCTTGATCTGGACTCAGTCCCTTGGTGACACTAGGCATGACTCAGGAGGCAGCAGGGATGCAGGGTGGTTGGGGACAGGCAGAGGTTACGTTGCCTTGGAGCCTGAGTTTGCCTGTACATCCATAAAGTGTGCTCTGCCAGCTGGTCTCAGGGCAGAAAATTACACAATCATACAATAATTAAGGTTGGAAAAGACCTCTAAGCTCACCCGGTCCAACCATCGGCCCAACACTGCCATGCTCACTAAACCATGTCCCAAAATGCCACTTCTACAGTTATTTTTTAACCCCTCCAGGGAAGGAGACTCAACCACTTTCCTGGGCACTAACTACTGCCTGCAGCCATCAAGTGCTAGTCCAGAGGATGGTTCGTCTGCACAAGGGCCTCCCTGACCACGCAAGAGCAGCTGCAGAGACACGAGATCACCGAGCAACCTGCACCTTCTGAGTTTTCTGTTCGGGTTCTGTGTGGAACAGGAGAAATCTCTTGCAAGAGGAGCAGCTGAAATTGCAAGTGTTGGTCATTTTGTACATGCTGCCTAACTGCCTCAAGAATGTTGTAGGTCTGACTCCAATCTCCTGATTTGCTACTGCAGCTGATAGGAATTTTGCAGATTTACTCCAAATTTATGTCAGTCAGAATAACCAAGGGTGAAACCAGGTTTCACATCTTAAAACGGGATCACCTGCCTCATTCTGTTCTCCTCAGCGTCTCCTGCCTTGGTTCCCATAATAAACAGGATTCTGTTCCCAGGTCTGAAAGCTCCAGACCATGAGGTGGGAAAGTTTTCAGAGTAGACATGCTATGGAGCATCACACTGGAGAAATGTGGAAGTTCCCTGTGGAAATGGTGACTAAACCCAGCTCTGGTCACAGAAGATGCTTCCTGGCAGGCACTGGTGGAGAAGAGGCCAGCACTCATTCGACCAGGAGGGGATAACATTTTGGTGAATTAAGAATTCCTGGTGGGTTTAACCTGATTTCAGAATTCTTCTTCAAGTTTCTAAAGGGAAATAGCACTTCTAGGGAAAAGAATTAACAACACCACACACGGCAGCCATACAGCCTCCCCAGAGCTTGCGTTTATTGAAAGAGGAAGGACAAATCCAAGGTGATCGGTACAGTGGTTCCCTGAATCCAACGATGCGAGAAGCGATCAGCCCCAGATCCCTGGAGATCCATTCAGATACGTTACAACCTACACACAGGATAGAATATTTCAGGTTTACATTGAGGGGGAAATTTTGCCACACAGAAATTTCACCGGAAATTTGGAAAGTCATCTTTACCCCAGTTAAATCCTAAACTTACCATCTGCAGCAAGAATGCCGCAAACCACACCCCCCCAGGTAAGGGTTGCCAACAGGACACCTCCCAGGGGTGCAGAAAGTCCCACGATATCCACATCTTATGAAAGGGCTTGGAGGCAGTGCAAAGCCTAAAAAAACAAAAGCAGGAGACAGTTGAGTCAGAGACAAAGTGATTCAAGCGCAAGAGCCAGCAAGTTTTAAGGGGGAAAACGCTGGTGCTGTATTGACATTTTGGGGTTGCCTTTAGGCATTCAACAAGGACTGGATTTTCAGAAGTATAGCAGAGGCATGAAACTGATAGTTGGATTGTTAGCCTGCCAATCTCACTTATCATCTGTAATCTGCTAACAAGTTTCATAGAATCATAGAATAACAAGGTTGGAAGAGACCCACCGGATCATCAAGTCCACCCAACTTGATGAAACAGAAAAAAACCCCAACAATAAAACAGTTAAACCCCTTTGTGACCACTCAGATTTATCGCATCACCTATAGCTCTTCCATTTCAAAGTGTGTATTAAAGTTTCGATGCTATGTGCGAAGTCGCTCTGCAGGAGGCATCTTGTCCCCTCCCTGGACAGGACAGGGACCTTCAAGAGTAACCAGTATCTGCTTCTATATCCCCTTATTTGTATTGACACCTTACCTGCAGCTCCACGAAACACCACCAAGAGGAGAGCACAAAGAAAGGGAAGGATTTTCATGGCAGAAGGTGGCCTGGAACTCCCGTCACTACAGAGAAATGACACCAAGACATTAATAAGAGGGTTGTTCCCTCCAAAAACACAGGGCTGAGAAGTGCGGTGTAGAAACGCTCTTCGAGACTCAGCGTTGTCTAGAAGAGGTATGACATGCTGTCCTTATCATCATGTCCATTGTCCTATGGGCTCCCTGGAGCATACTTTGGACTATGGCACAGGATGAAACTTCCGTGCGGAAAAATACATTTTAAATTCCCTTTTAATTACCGTATTCATAGAATCATAGAACAACCAGGTTGGAAGAGACCCATCGGATCATCGAGTCCAACCATTCATCATATATTTATCCTAGATTGCTTGATACTTTGCAATACATTGCAATAAATTCAATTTACCTTATGGAAATTAAAGTTGTGAATTCAGTAATAAAAATAAGACAACTTTTATACATCGGTACAAAAGAAAAGGCAAGTGTGTCAAGCTTTTTTAATTAAAACAAGGCAGAAAATTTTCTGTCATGGATAAGGTAAAATCCAGCTTCTCTCTATTCCTGCTTAAAGGCTGTGGCTTTACATGATTTCCAGGAGATATTTCTGGGGGCTTGAGTTCCCTCTCAGCTCCCTTCCCACAACCAACAAAACTCCTTCTCCCTGATCCAGGTCTGAAATCGCTAGAACTGACTCCTCATAGGCTGAAGTCACTGCACGGTTCAGGCTGTAAGAGCGAAATGCAGCTGCACGTGACAGATGTAAACTGTCCAGCCTAGCTGAAAGGACAGAACATTTGAAGAGAGGCTGAATAACGAGAACATTTTGATCATTACCGGGTAAGAGGAGGCTCTAGGTTTGACCAGTCCTTGGATCAGTGTCAGCTGCCCAGATGAATGAGTGGAGCTCAGCTTTACGTGTTTCTGGAGGACGGTGAAGGATAATCGCTCTTCCCACCTCCTGGTGCCCAGTCAGACGATCCCCGTGGCTTTGGGGAGCATCGGGGAGGTCCAACGAACCCTTTCCGCTACCGTCCTCCTATGAGGCACCGCAGTATTGCATTCAAAATATTGCAGCACTGCTTCGGGAGATGTGCTGAGATGCATGAAAGCTGCCCCGGGGCCACCCCCGTTTGTGCAACACCTTTAGCCATAGCAGCTTGCTCAAGGTTTCTGTGCCATCCATCCTGCGCTGCCAGCTGAGGCCTGGGGGCAGCTACTCTTCCCCACGACAGAACCAGCCGTTCAGGCTGCATGTCCCTGGGTGGTCGGTCTGTATAACTCATTTGCAACCTGGTGTAGTGTGACAGCATCCATCAGGGAAATGGTGCAAACTGGAGCCTGGTGGGATGTCCACAGAGCAGGTATCTTGCAGATACGCCTCATTCACAAGTTTTGGTCCCTGTGGCATGGAAGAAAATCTTGATCCTGAAGCTATCTCGAAGCAGCCTGGTGCAGGTAGGCTTCATAGTTAGCATGAGCAGTGCCACTTGTTATACAATTTAACTGCTCTTTGAGACAGAATGATTTGCAACTCGATGGTCTTACATCTGCTTCATAGAATCATAGAATCATAGAACAACCAGGTTGGAAGGGACCCATCGGATCATCGAGTCCAACCATTCCTATCAAACACTAAACCAAGTCCCTCAAGACCTCATCCACCTGTGCCTTAAACACCTCCAGGGAAGGTGAATCAACCACCTCCCTGGGCAGCCTGTTCCAATGCCCAATGACCCTCTGTGTGAAAAACTTCCTCCTAATCTCTAGCCTAAATCTCCCCTGGTGGAGCTTGAGGCCATTCCCTCTCGTCCTGTCCCCTGTCCCTTGGGAGAAGAGCCCAGCTCCCTCCTCTCCACAACCTCCTCTCAGGTAGTTGGAGAGAGCAGTGAGGTCTCCCCTCAGCCTCCTCTTCCCCAGGATAAACACCCCTAGCTCTCTCAGCCGCTCCTCATAGGGCCTGTTCTCCAGCCCCTTCACCAGCTTCGTTGCCCTTCTCTGGACTCGCTCCAGAGCCTCAACATCCTTCTTGTGGTGAGGGGCCCACAACTGAACACAGGATTCAAGGAGCGGCTTGGGAGCTTGGGAGCTAACCTGCACCAGCTTTATCTCCAGGACAAAAGACAGAGTCTAGCCTTGTCCAAACAGTGTCACAGCCTCCAGCATGGATTGGCTTCACCTAAATTGCCTGCCAGGAGCAGCTTTCAGACTGCACCTGGAAACTGCAGGAACTGCCAGGCTCAAGGAGAAAGCAATCTCTGTCTCAAAAAAACCTGTAGCAGAATTTCCAGTGTGCCCCTCAGGCAGAAAAGAGCGGAAAGTCTCCTTCTGCGTGAGGATTCTGGTGCCCAGCAGGATTAGACCATGGGAGTTCTGGCTGTCAAGAAGGTGGCTAGAAGATCAGCACCACATCCTTTTGCTGAGTCTTTCCACGCTCAGCCAAGGACAGATTCTGATCTTCACAAAGTCAGAAGTTGGTGCAGTGGTTTCAGCAGAGTTTCTTCTGATTTACACCTTTCAGCCCAGGGAGAAGCAGAATAGAGTTTGAAACTGCAGAAGGCATTGCCCTGGTTCCATCTGCCATTCCAGCTTGAGTCTATCTGCCCCTGCTGCAAGGGACACCCTTGCCCATCCTTTCAACAGCCGTTTGGGGTTCTGCTGTCTGTGAATTTCTGAACACTTTCCGAGCTTGCTGGTGTTTCCTAGCTCCACAGCTCCCTCTGCCAGCAACATCCAGAAATTCTCAACCCATGCTGAGCAATTTTATTTTCACATGGCCTTTACACAAGAGGGTACAGAGCCATGGCCATACCTCCCCTAAGTGCCCCCCTGCTTCTTACTCATTAAGAACTTCCCTGATAGGTCCCTACTTCCCACACATTTACAGGAATTCCTACTATCTGTTCAGGTCTCTTGCAAAGGGATCTTCACTTGACTTTTCAGTCCTCTCCCCTACTCGTCTGGCCTGACACATTGGTTGGACTCGATGATCCGATGGGTCTCTTCCAACCTGGTGATTCTATGATTCTATGATTTTATTGGAGTTCCAGCCGTTCCTTCACAGGGGAGCTCTGCCCCCTGAGAGCCTCTCTCAACTTGCCCCTCATGCCCTATAGGCATTTTTCTTAGACCTCCTTATTCTCTTTCCCCGTCAAAGCAAATATTTTACTGAGGTTTCTAGCACAGTCTTTTTAACAACTTGCGGGCTGCCTGCAGGCTCCTTGCTCCTCTGGACTGCTCCCTTTGGTGCTTTTCTTTTCTCATTTCTACGTTTTCTGACATTAAATGTCCACATGTTGAAGGTATTTGGTCCCGCAGCATAATTAAGCCTAATTACATTGCGGTCACTTCTACAAAGCACGTCTCACAAACAGTTTTTGAATTAGGTCCTTTACACCACTCACAACTAAACCCAGGGAGGCAACTCTTCTTGTCAGTGTCAGGACCAGTTGCTCTAAGAATCATCATTCTATTGCACCAGAAATTTGATCTCTGCTTCTCCTAACACCATCCACAATAACACAACCACTCTGCTGCATTGCCTCAAGCCAGGGAAGGGTGTGAAAAAGATGTGCCCCATTGTGTATGGGTCCATTGGGGAGGACCTATTGCTTAAACCCTGCTCTAAGATGCTGAGGAATATTTGCATCTAGGGTGTGCAGGAAAGCACAGGCTGAAGCAGATACGCACAGGTGGCTCAGCACATGAGGGCCAACGGTGTCAGATCACCTGCAGGAAAACCGAGATCCCCTTTGCCTTCACCACCTCCTCTCCTTCCCACAGAGGCAGGGCCAACCATCTACTTGTGCAGGTGGTTTGGATGCTCCTCATTGTTCATGCCCACTGGATGAGGAAAGCGTGGGCTGTCCAGATCCCCAGTCTCGTTGGGATTCACTGAGCCTCAGGCCGTGAAGCCCTTTCAAGTGGTGAAGGCTTTTCCAGCTCAGTACAGTCCTGACTCTTGCATCACCCCTTTTACCCGTGAAGTGAATCATCCTGAGTTCTGCGAAGAAGAGTTTCTTTCCATGCCCGCTCCACAATGGCCATGACACGGTCATTCAGATTTCTGGGATGTGGTGACCAGCAATCACGCCCTGTACCAAAGAAGCAAACATTCCCAGCAGCTGCTGACACTTACGCATAGTTTTGCAAGCTGTTTTAATGATGCCTGCAGTTATTTTTCAAGGAGAATCAACAATTACAACGTCAGAACACGACTCTCAAAATCTTTCTCCTCCTCCAGGCTGTGGTCGACCAGGAGCCCACGACCTGGCTGACACCTCCCTGTTCTGCACCCCAGATTCTTTACGAGTGCAGTGTGTGTAGTGATTCTTGCACACTCTGTAGAGCCCTGACTGCCTAGTTGTGATGATTATACAACCAATGAGTCCAACTTATTTTTCCTGAAAGCTGGCCCCATGGCAGTCACCAAAACTTGCTGGCACAGCACCAAATACCTGCATTTGCTGTTATTATTTCTTATTTCTGAACTAAAAGGGTTAACATTAATCCCAGGCTGAAAAGCATAGCTTAACCCATACTACAGGTACCTTCTGTTTGCCTGGCTACCTCCCATGCTGGCACAGGGCTCAGTTCTCGGGTATAAAGCACTTTCAAATCACTGGGTGGAAGGAGAGGGTGCTGGGGGGGAAAAAGCTGAATTAATTGATGGTTCCATGCACATTGTGTCCTGGTTGTCACCTACTGCCCGTCCCTGCCGCAGGCGTTCATCGCCTGGGAGTCGCAAAAGGGGACGCCGGGACTGATTTGTGCAAGCGCACCAGAACCCAGGAGCATCAGGATGGGCTTGTGCAAGTGTGCAAGAGTCTGAGGGACATCAGGATGGGCTTGTGCAAGCGCAAAAGAATCTGGGGAACATTGGGAAGGGCTTGTGCAAGCATCCTGGAGGCTTCAACACCTGCGCACACCCTGGGCACTTTCTTTCTTTTTAACTTGAAAAACTGAATTCAGCCTGACCTTGAGCCTCTCCAGGGATGGGGCAGCCACTACTGCTCCAGGCAACCTGGGCCAAGGCCTCCCCAGCCTCATCGTGAAGAATTTCTTCCTAATGCCTGTTCTCAGCATTCCCCTCTCCAATTTGTAATCATTCCCCCTCGTCCTACCACTCCAGGCCCTTGTGAAAAGGAAAAAAGAGAAGCTGGGGCATGGAGTCAGAGTGTGCACAAGGTCACACTCAAAGCAGTGTCAGTCTCTGGCCTGCTGGCAGTGACCAGAGAAGGACCTGCGCTGCTGCCTGTGGGAGAAGGTGGTCAGAGGATTTAAGCAGGGAGATGCCGAGCGTGTGAGGAGACCAGATTCAGCAGGAACTGATTCATAGAATCATAGAATCACCAGGTTGGAAGAGACCCATCGGATCATCGAGTCCAACCATTCCTATCAAACACTAAACCATGTCCCTCAGGACCTCATCCACCCGTGCCTTAATAATTTTGTGTTATATTTTATATTTAATGAAAATATATTTGGAAGTCTTCTTGGCTGTGACCACAGACATTCCAAGCCACTAATTTAGATTTGGGGGTTTTGTCATCCTCTAATCAACTTGCTCTTTTCATAGGTATAGCTTCTCAAAATTCTTCTCTTTCGTGTACTTCCTATTAACACTGTTACACAAAAAATAAAGGCAAATCAAACGCTCCAGCTGGCAGGACAGTGGGTGTCTGACTTGTATCGGGGTTCTGCACTACCAGCATCTCCTTAGCAGTGAGATAGGCTCCTACACTGCAGCCGGGCATCCTTCTGATAAAACTCCAACATTTCCCATGTCCTGACAAAGCCATATGGTCACCACGGCAAGTGTCCCTTCTGCTCTGGCTTTGCTTTCGCAGCAGCAGCAGCCACACCATGTCTCAGCACCAGAGTGCCTGGGCTGCTCTGCCAGCTCTGCGGTGCCATTTCCCAGCTGTAGATGGGAAAGGTCTGACAGCACTGAGAAGCTGTTGTTAATCTATTTAAAGGACCAGCTGGAAAACAAAATATGGCCATAGTGGCAATTTGAGGAAAGGGGAGAAATACTTTTGGGCACGGGAGACAGGCATGGCCGAGGACTTTCATTTCTTGGAGCACATGCATGACCATAGAATCATAGAATCATAGAACAATCAGGTTGGAAGAGACCCATCGGATCATCGAGTCCAACCACTCCTATCAAACACTAAACCATGTCCCTCACGATGCACAGAGGGCCTGGAGGTCCACCATGAGGTGACACCTCTGACCATGGAGAAGGCGGCTGTGGACACCCGAGAGGTCAAGGAGTGGGCAATGGTGTATTTGGAGTGCAGTTCTAGAAGGGTCAAGGCGGACAGGGTACGGATGGAGCATAGGCGTGGGGACTGTCCTCCCATGGCGTCGCTGGCTGGTGATGGGAGATGGAGCTTTGGCCATCCTGACCCAGCGGGAGGTGTCCCTGCCTGTGGCAGCACTTCCCAGGAAGCTCTTTCCGGATTGCTGAGAAGCCTGACACAAGCCAGCAGTGTGCACTGGGCAGCCCTGAAGGCCAACCACGTCCTGGGTTGCGCCCAAGGATATGTGGCCGGTGGGACGAGGGAGGCAATTCTTGCCCTTCTGGTCCTCCCTTTTGAGACCTCATCTGGAGTATCATGTCCAGTTTGTAGAATCATAGAATCACATAATCATAGAATCACCAGGTTGGAAGAGACCCACTGGATCATGGAGTCCAACCATTCCTATCAAACACTAACCCAGTGGGAGTGAGGGCTCCTCCCAACTCATCCTGCGTGGAGGTTGATCCAATGTCCAACGCCGTGCAAAGGAGCCGTCCCTGCTGGGCAGCTGCAGGTTAAACCCAGACTGCCCTCAGCTTTTTCTGCAAAGCAGGGTGTGAAAAGATACGGCAAGATTTCTGCTCAGGGATGGCCACCACCTGTTTTGCATTTCTATACACAGTTGCTTGAAATAGTTTCATAGAATCATAGAATCACCAGGTTGGAAGAGACTCACCAGATCATTGAGTCCAACCATTCCTATCAAACACTAAACCACGTCCCTCAGCACCTCATCCACCCGTCCCTTAAACACCTCCAGGGAAGGGGAATCAACCACAACCCTGAGCAGCCTGTTCCAGTGCCCAATGACCCTTTCTGGGAAAAACTTTTTCCTAATGTTGAACCTGACGCTCCCCTGGTGGAGCTTGAGGCCATTCCCTCTCGTCCTGTCCCTTGGGAGAAGAGCCCAGCTCCCTCCTCTCCACAACCTCCTTTCAGGGAGTTGCAGAGAGCAATGAGGTCTCCCCTCAGCCTCCTCTTCTCCAGGATAAACACCCCCAGCTCTCTCGGCCGCTCCTCCTAAGACTTGTTCTCCAGCCCCTTCCCCAGCTCAACCCCCTCCCTGGGCAGCCTCTGCCACTGCCCAATGACCCTTTCTGTGAAGAATTTTTGACTCATGTGCAGCCTGACCCCTCAGCCCAGAGGGAGAAGCCGCTCCCTGGGCCTGCAGGGTCGCCTCTAGGCCGTCCCCAGGGGCCGCCCCCCGCACACACCCAAGGTGCGGTGGGCGGTGCGGTGTGTGCGGGGGGCGGCCCCATTGCCGTCCCCATTGCCGTCCCCGTGGGCGTTGCCGTCGTCGGCGCCTGCGCCCGGCGCCTCGTCTCTGGGCGAAGTTGCGTTGGGGAAGTTTTGGGGCCGGCGGGTCCCGAACCCGCGTCCCCGGTGTGGCGGGGAAAGGGGTGGGGGGGGGGGTGGAGAACATGGCGTTCCGCCGGCGGACCAAGAGCCACCCGCTCTTCAGCCACGAGTTCCTCATCCACAACCACGCAGACATCGGCTTCTGCCTCGTCCTCCTCGTCCTCATCGGGCTCATGTTCGAGGTGAGGCGCACCCCCCCCCGACCCCCTCCCCCGTACCCCTACCCCGATGTCTCGCTTGGGGACACCTCCATCTCCCCCTCCTCCATCTCCCTCCCCCTTCCATCTCCCTCCCCCTTCCATCTCCCTTCCCCTTCCACCTCCCTCCCCCTTCCATCTCCCTCCCCCTTCCCTCTCTCCCTTCCCTCTCCCCCTTCCCTCTCCCCCTTCCCATCTCTCCCCCTTCCCATCTCTCCCCCTTCCCATCTCTCCCCCTTCCCTCTCTCCCCCTTCCCTCTCTCCCCCTTCCCTCTCTCCCCCTTCCCTCTCTCCCCCCTTCCCTCTCTCCCCCTTCCCTCTCTCCCCCTTCCATCTCCCCCCTTCCCACTCCCCCTTCCCTCTCACTCCCCCTTCCCTCTCTCTCCCCCTTCCCTCCCTCTCCCCTCCATCCCTCTCCCCTCCATCCCTCTCCCCTCCATCCCTCTCCCCTCCATCCCTCTCCCCCGTCACTGTCCTCTATCCAGCTCCTCAATCACTCCCTCCGTCATCCCCTCCATCGTCCCCTCCATACCTCCCCATCACTCCGTCCATCATTCCCTCCATTGCTCCCCTTCACTCCCTCCATGATCCCCTCCATCAGACCCTTCCGTCACTCCCTCCACCATCCCCTCCATCGCTTCCTATCACTCCCTCCATCACTCCCTCCATCCCATTCCTCTGGACCACTCCATTGCATTCCTCCACCCAGCTCCTCCATCAGGCCTGTCCCAGCACTCGCCCATTCATTCCTCGTCTCTCTTGTCCCCCCAAAGCCATCCCCTTGGGGCCCCAGCCTGGCTCTGGTTTTTGGGGGACGTGTCCCTCTGCCCTCCTGGGAGCCCTGGCTGTGGCTCAGGGGGTTCAGGGCATTGTGATCCCCATCTTCTGGCAGCCCCTCCATGGGGAAAGGTCCCTTCCCCGCAGAGCGTCCCATCAGCCACTCGGCCACGCAGCTGTCAACCCCTCGCTGGTGTTCCCAACTCTTGGAAGTGGAAGGAGTACTGTTCACTTTTGTTTCTTTAATGTTAGCCCTTTTCCAGGTGTTTTCTCCACAGCCTGCTGACCCCACACAGTGGAACGAGCAGACTCCAGCCGCTCCCCAGCTTTTCCCCATCCTGCCCAGGGAAGCATCCCCAGCAACTCTGCAGGGTGGCCGGAGAAGGGAAAGGAGAAGGGAAGGCCGCTGCCCCAGGGCCATGCTGGGAATGCCACTGCTCTATCTCCTTCCCTCCCAGCTTGCTTTTTCCTTTCCTCTTTCCGGGAGGAGATGTGAGGGGCTGGTGGCCACCCTGGCCACGCAGCGAGGCTCAGCCTGGGGTGCCCGGCGAGGGGCTCTGAGGGCGGCTGCGAGCCATGGTCCACAGCTCGGCCGGATCGGACCCCCTCCCGCTTCCCCCGCGCAAACCCTCCCCTTCAGCGCGGTGCCACGTCTCAAAGCGAATCCGGATGGGAAAGGGGTGGCCAGGGGGGCCTGGCGGAGGAGGAAAGGCTTCTGCCGTAGCAAATCGCAGGAGGAGGAAATCCATTTCCTTAACACCCTCCTGGTGGCAGCCCCCTGCTTTTTTCTTCTCTCCCCCCCTTTCTTTTTCCCAAATGCATTGAATGAGCGAGTCTCTCCCAGTGCACGAAACCCTTTTGATGTGCTTTTGCATAAATGTATATTTTCGAGGGTTGGGGGGGGAATTCAAAACTAAACCGAGAGGGCCAGCTGTATTCCAAAGCCACATGCAAATGCTGCAAAGTTGGGCTGCAAGTTTCACAGTCGTACTTTTTAAAAAAACAAGTCACCAAGGTTGCATTTCTCTGCACAGAAACCTGGGGGTTCTCCCCCAGCTGGGCTTTCTGGGGCACCGGTGGCTGAGGTTGTGTGCCAGGAGCCCCATTCTGGTGAGACGCTCACCCAGTTCACTGCTGGGGGGGCTTTTGGTTGACACGATGCTTCAAGGGTGATTTTAAAATGTGATGAAACCCCCCACGGAGGTGGTGGCAGGGAGGGGTTTGCAGGGTTTCGGATTGTGTTTTTAATGTCTTTTAATTAAATCTCCCCTGTTGCTGAGAGAAAGCAATTTCCTGCTGGTGCAGCCGCCCTCCCAGCAGACCCTGGGGAGACGGCACTCGCCACTTTCAGCTCATCTCTCCGCACCACCTGGCTGCATCCCTGCTCCGCGGCAGCTGCCCTCGTCTTATCCTTGGCGTGGACTTTGGGACAGCTCTTTTGGTCTTTGTGGGCATTTCATTTTATTTCTTCCTTCTGCTTTCCTTTCCCTTGGAGGAGAAATTGGGCTCTGCTCTTCCCCAGTACCTGCTGCCTCTGAGTTTTGGTGGCAGCTCAGGTATTTCTGCCTTTCGACAGCTTTTCAGCATCTCCTCTGCCATGGTGGGCAGGATGTATTGCTGTCCCTTCTTCTCCTGCTCACCACCTTGCTCCCCAGCCCACCTCTGCGCTCCTGTCTTCCCCAGTGCTGGTGCTCATGCTTCACCTTCCCTGGAGGTGTTTAAGGGACGGGTGGACGAGGTCCTGAGGGACATGGTTTAGTGTTTGATAGGAATGGTTGGACTCGATGATCCGGTGGGTCTCTTCCAACCTGATGATTCTATGGCTGAGTTCTAGCTCAGCGGAAACAGCCGAATCCTGCTCACAATAGGCCATTTCCTGCAGGGAAGGCTTCTTTGAAGAGGAACAAATGAGATTTTTAACCTTTTCCCAGGGCCCTGTGAGCTGAGTGCTGGCTTGCTCTGGCTCCGTGCTGGTGGCGATGCCTGGGGCTGCCGCAGACTGGTCCTTCCCTCCCCGAGCGCAGTGCGAGGTGTGGCTGGAGCATCCTGCGCGTTGATGTTACCAGTGTGTTGGACTTGATTATTAGCTTATTGTGTGCATTTGAGATGGTCAGAGCGTCGCTGGGGAGGGAAGCCCCGGGGCTTGTGTGGTTCCCTCCAAGAAGAGCTGGCACTGTCCTGACCTGGGTGCTGTGGGGATTTCTGCCTTCCCAGCCCTGAGCCTTCAGGGAGAGAAAATGCACCTGGTGTGTATCTGTGGTGCCAGGAGGGGATTGTGCTACATGTGCGTGGCTGCTCCATCCCTGAGCGAGGTGGAGCCAGGAAAGAAAACTCTCTCCTCTTGTTTCTTTGATCAATAGAATGAAGCACCAGCAAGGAAGCTGGTGAAGGGGCTGGAGAACAAGTCTTATGAGGAGTGGCTGAGAGAGCTGGGGGTGTTTATCCTGGAGAAGAGGAGGCTGAGGGGAGACCTCATTACTCTCTGCAACTCCCTAAGAGGAGGTTGTGGAGAGGAGGGAGCTGGGCTCTTCTCCCAAGGGACAGGGGACAGGACGAGAGGGAATGGCCTCAAGCTCCACCAGGGGAGGGTCAGGGTGGACATTAGGAGGAAGTTTTTCACAGAAAGGGTCATTGGAACAGGCTGCTCAGGGATGTGGTTGATTCCCCTTCCCTGGAGGGGTTTAAGGGACGGGTGGACAAGGTGCTGAGGGATGTGGTTTAGTGTTTGATAGGAATGGTGGGATTCAATGACCTGGTGGGTCTCTTCCAACCTGATGATTCTATGATTCTATGAAACTATTTTAAGCAACTGTGTATAGAAATGCAAAACAGGTGGTGGCCATCCCTGAACAGAAACCTTGCCGTATCTTTTCACGCCCTGCTTTGCAGAAAAAGCTGAGGGCAGTCTGGGTTTAACCTGCAGCTGCCCAGCAGGGACGGCTCCTTTGCACGGCGTTGGATCAGCCTCCACGCAGGATGAGTTGGGAGAAGCCCTCGCTGGCTTTAGCGGGGTTCTGTATTAGACCGGTCGCTGCTGTCAATTTCTGTAAGAGGGAGATTACGATTACAATTTCTGTAAGATGGAGAAACGAAGGTTCAGTTGTTTCTCCTTTCTGCCCAGAACTGACTGCCATGAGCTCAGGGACAGGGCAGAGGATCCTGGTGCTTCTGCATGGGATGGTGGTAGTGAAGTTATAAACCAAGATATTATCAGAGCTGCCGTGCCCTTGCTGGGCTTTTCCCCACGCACAGAGCAGTGAGTCACGGTCTCCCAAGCACTGGGTTGTGGCATTGTCAAACGAAGGCGGCTGACGAACAAGCTGCTATTTCCAGGCTTCCTGCTAAATATACTTTCCCCTCCCTGGTCCCCTCGTAGTACTCTGCAAAAAAATAAGGCCCTCCTGTCGTTAACGATGGAAAACAAACTTTGTTTCTGCTTCCCCTGCTTTTTGCCAGATGTGGAAACTGAGGCATGCGAATGGCTTAAAGGCTAAATAGTTGTGGGGGAGCTGGAGGCCGGGGGGAAAGGGAGGGGGGAAAAAAGCAGAAATTTGGTCAGGGTTTAAAAAAGGAACAAATGGGGGAGTGTGAGACGATGATAATCGTGTGGTGCTGGGGAACGAGCGAGTGGGTGCAAGAAGAGGGGCTGTGCTGTCCTTGGGGAGGGATTTTTTTTGTCAGAGCTGTTTACTTTTAAGGGCTTTGGTCCAAAGTTTGGCCTTCAGTTTACATATAGAGCCTGTGTCAATCCATACTGTGGGTCAGCAAGGTTTTCTTTCAATAAACACCCTAGTTGGTGGGGGTGGAAGACTCCTCAGCTGCAAGACAAGCCTTCGGACAGCACTGGAGTTAGATTGGATTGGAGTTAGAAGTGTTTCATGATGCATCAAAACCAGCGTCTTCTAAAAAGGCCCAGGGGAAGGTTTGCTGCTTTGTGTTAGGCAGCAAACTCTAGGCTAGTGGGGCTGTGAATTTTTCCAGTTGATGGGACTGTTTGGGCTTCATCTATCGCCCGGCCATGGCCATCGAGGGCTGGGAAGGGGATGCGCTAATTTGATGTCTGGTCATGTCGCTCTGTGGGAAGAAGCCTGAGCCCTGTCCTGACTGCTTGAGTATCACAGGAAACTTTGGTCCTTGGGTGAGTGTTATTCAGCATCAGGACCACGTGTGCTGCTGCAGGCGCTGTGCTCCCTGTGGGGCTGTAGCAACGGCCCAGGACAACTGCTTCCCAAATACAGCGGAGTCAGTCACATCCCTCCTGCCAGGCAGGACCGGGCTGAGGTACATCTGTGACCCCCTTGAGCAGTGGTGGGTTACATAGAGGTGCTCTTAGTGCAGGGCAGGGAGCAAATGAGGAAAATAACAGCCTTTCCTCCATGGTCCTCACTCAGCTCGTTCATGTTCGTTTGTACCAGACACGGTGTGACCAGCAGGGCCAGGGAGGTTCTTCTCCCTCTGTACTCAGCACTGGGGAGGCTGCTCCTTGAATCCTGTGTTCAGTTCTGGGCCCCTCAGCACAGGAAGGATGTTGAGGCTCTGGAGCGAGTCCAGAGAAGAGCAACGAAGCTGGTGAAGGGACTGGAGAACAGGCCTTATGAGGAGCGGCTGAGAGAGCTGGGGGTGTTTATCCTGGAGAAGAGGAGGCTGAGAGGAGACCTCATTACTCTCTACAATTACCTGAGAGGAGGTTGTGGAGAGGAGGGAGCTGGGCTCTTCTCCCAAGGGACAGGGGACAGGACAAGAGGGAATGGCCTCAAGCTCCGCCAGGGGAGATTTAGGCTGGACATTAGGAAGAAGTTTTTCCCAGAAAGGGTCATTGGTCACTGTCAGAGGCTGCCCGGGGAGGGGGTTGATTCACCTTCCCTGGAGGTGTTTAAGGGACGGGTGGATGAGGTCCTGAGGGACGTGGTTTAGTGATTGATGGGAATGGTTGGACTCCATGATCCAGTGGGTCTCTTCCAACCTGGTGATTCTCTGATTCTATGCAGACAAACCCCTCTCCTATCCCCACCTGGGTCACAGTGGTGCTCTGTAGGGTTTGGACCTGTGGCTGCATTAAGGAAAGGCTGAACATGCGAGGGGAAAACCAAAGAAGTGAGCTGAGGAGGTGGCTTCACGGTGTAATCAAAACTTGAAGTGTCCTGGTTCTGCCCTGGGCTGCAGCAGTTCTGCGGCCGCTCCGGCTCTGCTCACTTCCTTTCCTCTTCCAGCATCTTGTTTCAGAGCAAGCAACCAGCAAGCGTCTTGTGCCTCTGAATAATCCTCGCATTGCTCTTCCCGTTACAAACTTCTCCTTTCTCTGTCTGCTTGTGAAATGCTTGACGTGAACCCTAAAGCTTTGCCATCCCTTTGTGCTTGTTACTCCTTCCCGAACCTAGAAACCTGTTTTCTGCCTTGGGGAGCTGGAGGTGGCATTGCTGTAGGTTGTGGTTCAGGTGTTCCCTGTTTTCCAGGAGGCTCGAGCCCCTTGGTAGAGGTTTTGTCTCCGTACACTGCGCAGCAATGAGTGCACCGTGACTGCTCCCCAGCAGCCTGGCAAGGGGGGATGCTGTGGGGGTCACGGCTACCGTGTGGGATTATGGACCCTGATGTTCACTTGATGGAGCTCAGCTACACTCTCCATCAAGCCATCTATGCCTTCTGTGCCCACTGATAGGAGGTGTGTAGTGAACCATGTCAAAAAGAAGCAGCTCCTTCCATGGATGTGCAGAGTGTCCTTCACCTTCAAGGGTGGAGGGATGTCACCAGCGTCCTGCTCAGTGTGGTCTGCCCCGACCGCTGGAAACCAAAACTCCTCTGTCAGAACTGAGATGTTCTCGTAGGGAGGTGGAGGTGACCCAGCCAAGGGGTATAGAATCATAGAACAACCAGGTTGGAAGGGACCCATCGGATCTTCTAGTCCAACCATTCCTATCAAACACTAAACCAAGTCCCTCAAGACCTCATCCACCCGTCCCTTAAACACCCGCAGGGAAGGGGAATCAACCACTTCCCTGGGCAGCCTATTCCAATGCCCAATGACCCTCTGTGTGAAAAACTTCCTCCTAATCTCTAGCCTAAATCTCCCCTGGTGGAGCTTGAGGCCATTCCCCCTTGTCCTGTCCCTTGGGAGAAGAGCCCAGCTCCCTCCTCTCTACAACCTCTCTTCAGGTAGTTGTAGAGAGTAATGAGGGTATGGCACGATCTGGGCCCTGGGGGCCTTGCATGTGGGGAATCTTGGAAGACAGAGCCAAGCTGGATGGTAACTGTGGTGTTCTGGGTTTCTTGTGTGATCATGTTGAAGAAAGGGTGGAGGTGTCAGTGTTCACAAAATGAGATACAGCCAGTCCTTTGAGCCCTTGGAAAGCCCAGGGATCCACCTCTGGAAAAGCTGCCTTAACTGTTAAAGTCCTGCTGGTCCCAGGGTGGAGGCCGAAGTCCTTGACATGTCCAACTGTTACCTTGGTCAGTGCGAACACTTCCCAGCCGACTGCAGGAGATAGGAGTGTCTTTGATGCCCGAGAGGAGACCTTCCTTCCATGCAGTCTCTGCGAGATGTTCAGAGATGGATAGGGAGGTTGGATACGCACAGGTTCAAATTTGGGCCCCAGAGCTGCTAACGTGGCCGTTAGCGAGCGCTTGAGGGTGTGTGCCTGGGCTTCCCTGTCCATTAAATGGAGAAGAGAGACAGTTTGTCTTCGGAAATTGTCTGTTAAGAATATTTTATATGAGCTTTAATAAACAACCCACTACCTGATGACAAGTGAAGGATGGAGAGATGACCCATGAGGCTGCTGGTGGTCCTCTGGCCCGTGGGAAGTAAAGGCAGGTGTTGAGAAGGAACAAAATGTTGCTTGATCTGTAAGTGGATGGAGAAAACCTTCCTGCTAGACACTCCAGAAGAAAGATTAGAAGAGTCCTTGTAAATGCTTGCAGGCATCACTCCCCACCCTGGGGATGTTGTGATGTGGCTTTCTTGGACCTACAAATCTGGCTTATGGCCCTCCAGCAGGTCAGGAGACTTCATGTGGAGATGATCATAGAATCATAGAACAACCAGGTTGGAAGAGACCCATCGGATCTTCTAGTCCAACCATTCCTATCAAACACTAAATCAAGTCCCTCAGCACCTCATCCACCCGTCCCTTAAACACCTTCAGGGAAGGGGAATCAGCCACCTCCCTGGGCAGCCTATTCCAATGCCCAATGACCCTTTCTGTGAAAAACTTCCTCCTAATCTCCAGCCTAAATCTCCCCTGGTGGAGCTTGAGGCCATTCCCTCTTGTCCTGTCCCCTGTCCCTTGGGAGAAGAGCCCAGCTCCCTCCTCTCCACAACCTCCTTTCAGGTAGTTGTAGAGAGTAATGAGGTCTCCTCTCAGCCTCCTCTTCTCCAGGATAAACACCCCCAGCTCTCTCAGCCGCTCCTCACAAGGCCTGTTCTCCAGCCCCTTCACCAGCCTCGTTGCTCTTCTCTGGACTCTCTCCAGAGCCTCAACATCCTTCTTGTGCTGAGGGGCCCACAACTCAACACAGGATTCAAGGAGCGGCCTCACCATGATGTCTTGTTTCCAGCTGTTTACACCTCTGGATGATGGCCAGATACTCAAGTAGATGTAAAAATCTTCAGCATCGGCTGCTATCGGCACATCCACCTGTCCCTGCAGCAGCACAACCACTGTCGGCTTCGTGCTTTGGTTTCATGTCCTGTGCCAGCTTGTGACGGGGTTTGGATGTTTGGTCCAGGTCCCTGTTGTGCTTGTGCTCCAGGATGAAGCAAGTTTGCTTTCCTAGCCAGCAGGGTTTCCACCAGCTAGGAGTGTGTCCGTAGGCCAGCGTGAGGCTGGGCAATGTGCTTTTTCCACCACCCTGAACTCTTCTCCGTGGTCTCCCCTCCCACAGCAGAGCACTGCCTGCAGCTGCTCCTGCACAGCAGAGCACAACATGGGAGATTGGGTTAAAAAACCACCCACCTAATCCCCAAGCATCCTGAAAACACGGGGTGGTGTTTGCTTCTCCCCAATCAGACCTGCAGGATGGGCAACACTGCCTGCACCTCCTGCTTGCTCAGAGCTTGTGGGGCAGGACTGGAACACTTGGCAAAGCCCCATGTCCCCCCCCAGCAGCCACCTACGTCCTGCGAGACGTGAGGCAATATTTCCAGCTGAGTTTTTAATAGCCTGCAGCTCTGAAACCGCCGCAGCTCCAGCTGTGTGAAATTCATCTCCATCTGTGCTCGACAGGCATGGGATGTGTTGGGGAGCAGTTGCATATCACAGAATCATGGAATGGTTTGGGTTGGAAGCGACCGCAGAGCACCCCCAGTGCCACCCCTGCCGTGGGCAGGGACACCTCCCACTGCATCAGGGGCTCCAAGCCCCATCCAGCCTGGCCTTGAACCCCTCCAGGGATGGGGCAGCCACAGCTTCCCTGGACAGCCTGGGCCAGGACCTCCCCACCCTCAGCGTGAAGAATTTCTTCCTAATGTCCAACCTAAGTCTTCCCCTTCTAATACAAAGCTATTTCCCCACATCCTACATCCTGTGCCCTTGTAAAATGTCCCTCTCCAGCTTTCCTGGAGCCCCTTTCAGCACTGGAAGCTGCTCTGAGGTCTCCTTGGAGGCTTTTCCTCTCCAAGCTGAGCAATCCCATCTCTCTCAGCCTGTCCTCGTACCCTGCCCTCTTACGGGACTGGGTGCTTGCCAAGCGTTGGAGAAGTGGCTGAGGAGCCATGTAAAGGTCTCCCGTGCCCTGCTGCTGGTTTGGGTGGGGTGAAGCCATCATCAGAGGTTGGATTCAGGTGTCTGTGCACTGTTCTGCTTAGACCTAGCTCTGTGGTTGATCAGTCTCAGAGATGCAGCTTCGGGGTGTCTGGGGATGCACTGGGATGGGATGCTCAGCTCTGCCCCATCCCCACGAAGCCTCCTGCTTCACGGCTGGGAGGCTCATTCCCTTGAATGTAAAGCAGTACGTGGAGAGCAAATGGGACAACTGTTTCGCAGGAGCTGATGTCCCATCCCAGGCTTTTTCCCCTTCACGGGCCAGACTGTGAGGCTGGGGTCTTGCACGTGGCTAGTGGCAGGTTCTGCTCTTGCCAAAGCTGCTTCTCCGTGGCCGTGTGGGGCCCTGCTGAGCACCAGCGTGGTCTCTACGGCTTCACCGCTCCAGTGCTTTTGCTGGAGGAGTCTGAAACTGCCAAGGGCTGAATACGTGCATGGCCTGTGGGGCTTTGCAGCAGCTGTGCCTCCTCAGGGCTGGATGTTTTCATTTCTGTGCAGGCCGGGCTCCGGTTTTGGCTGCCTGGGGAGAATGGAATGAGGGATGGTTTTAGTTGGCGGTAATGGTCCTCTGGGTCAGGCTCCCAGCGTCCCCAAAGCAGTGGGTCACCTGTCACAACGGTCCATGCTGCTGGAGGGACGCTTATCCTCAGGGGGGACCATCGGGTTGGCTGGTGGCTTCCAGGCTTCTCCCTCTTTTACCAATCCCTTTCTCCTTCCTAAATCCCAAATCCCTGTGTAGGAAAACCTCATCCTTACCAATCCCCTTGCTGAAAGGCACTTCTGTGAGCAAAGCCAGTGCCTACCACCTCCCTGGGCAATTTGCCCCACCCCACACAGTAGGAAAAGTGAATAAATGGTGGCAGAGAAATGGATTTGATGACTGATTTGCCTTTTTTCCCTCCTCCTGCATGTTTTTGACAGGTTACAGCCAAGACTGCCTTCGTGTTTATCTTACCTCAGTATAACGTCAGTGTGTCTGCAGCAGGTAAGAGGTGCTGTGTGCATACCCTGAGGGGAGGGTACAGGCGTGGTTGAATCATAGAATCATAGAACAACCAGGTTGGAAGAGACCCATCGGATCATCGAGTCCAGCCATTCTTATCAAACACTAAACCATGTCCCTCAGGACCTCATCTACCTGTGCCTTAAACACCTCCAGGGAAGGGGAATCAACCACCTCCCTGGGCAGCCTGTTCCAATGCCCAATGACCCTTTCTGTGAAAAACTTCCTCCTAATCTCCAGCCTAAATCTCCCCTGGTGGAGCTTGAGGCCATTCCCTCTTGTCCTGTCCCTTGGGAGAAGAGCCCAGCTCCCTCCTCTCCACAACCTCCTCTCAGGGAGTTGTAGAGAGTAATGAGGTCTCCCCTCAGCCTCCTCTTCTCCAGGATAAACACCCCCAGCTCTCTCAGACACTCCTCATAAGGCCTGTTCTCCAGCCCCTTCCCCAGCTTCGTTGCTCTTCTCTGGACTTGCTCAGAGCCTCAACATCCTTCTTGTGCTGAGGGGCCCACAACTGAACACAGGATTCAAGGAGCGACCTCACCAGTGCTGAGTCCAGAGGGAGAATCACCTCCCTGGATCTACTGGTCACACCATTTCTGATACCAGGATGCCACTGGCCTTCTTGGAATCATAGAATCATAGAATCACCAGGTTGGAAGAGACCCACTGGATCACCGAGTCCAACCATTCCTGCCCCTGCTGGCAGCTGCTCTGGGCTCACCTCTGCTCACACACGCTGCGCAGGCCCCTGCCTGGTAGTAAATGAGACCAGTGCCGTGTCCCTGATCCCATCCCCTGCTTCAGTGCTGCCCCCAGGTCATCATCCCTCCAGGCTGATAAATTTGCATCTCCACAGCTGAGCTGTTCCCAGCCCCTCATCTCTGGCAGGGGAAGCTTGAAGTATCCCAAGTGTCTTGCCACTTGAGGTCCGTAACTGTGGAAACCATCCATGCTCTGCCGGTGAGGGCTCTACCGCACCTGGAGCCCTTTACTCCAGCCCTGCAGCCACTGGCACAGTCATGACCTATAAATGTGGTCCTACAGCAGACCAGGCTGCCCAGGGAAGTGCTGGAGTCTCCATCCCTGGAGGGGTTCAAAAAGCAGGCAGACGTGGCCCTTCAGGACATGGTTTAGTAGACACGGTGGTGCTGGACTAATGGTTGGACTTGATCCTTTCTGACCTCAATGATTCTATTCTATGATTCTGTGTTTTAGTGGTGAACTTGGCAGGGTTAGGTTTATGGTTAGACTTGGTCTTAAAGGTTTTTTGCAACCTAAATAATGTTATGATTCTATGACCCCTCTCTGCCTTGGCCTCTCTGGTGGCCTCACCCAAGCTGCGTGTCGGGAATAGGCCCCACACACCAGCACTTGAGCCCTTACCTGGAAATCATTTGGGTGACGTGGCTCTGAACCACCGTTTGGTCTCTTTGCAGATGGGGAACAGGTCCAGTATCACTATGGGCTGAAGGATCTGGTCACCATCCTCTTCTACATCTTCATTGCCATCATCCTGCACGCGGTGGTGCAGGAGTACGCCCTGGATGTGAGTGCTCTTCAGTGTCTCGAGTTGCCAAAATACCTCAAGTACCGTGGGGAGATGTGGTCCTGCTGCAATTTAACCCCACGTTAGGGGTGGTCTGGGGGTGGTGATGAGCGAGGCTTCGTCTGGGGGCTGCTTGGAGTGGGGAGGAGGAGCAAGAGTTGTTGACCCAGGAGCTCATGTTTTCTTGTTCCTTTTCACAGAAAATCAGCAGGCGTCTCCATCTCTCCAAGGTCAAACACAGCAAGTTCAATGAATCGGGACAGCTGGTTGCCTTCCACCTCACCTCTGTGATTTGGTGCTTGTACGTCGTGGTGACGGTAAGGACGCGGGGCTGGTCGGGCTTCAGGTTCCCTGGGTGGGAAATCCTTCTGGAGATGGACCCCTCTAGTCCTACCTGGCCCTGTCATCTGCGACAAGATGGGATGAAAGGAAACGGTCTCAAGTTGCACCAGGGGAATCATAGAACCATAGAATCATAGAACAACCAGGTTGGAAGGAACCCATCGGATCATCGAGTCCAAATTTCTTTACCAAAAGAGTGGTGAAGCCCTGGCAGAAGGTTCAAACACCCTGGAGGGGCAAGCGTAGGGCATGAGGCTGTATGCGAATGCAGGCAGGTGGAAAATTAAAGTATACCATTCATATTGAATTATTTTTGTAGGCGTTTTCTGTTCCCTTTTCTCTCCAGAAGTGCTTCTTTTTGCTTAAGGGATGCTTAGGTTGGAAATGCCAGTGGGGAAGAAGCCCCCCCCAGACCATGTGCACCAGTCCTTGGGACCGTGCTGTAGATGTCTTAGAATCATAGAATCATAGAACAACCAGGTTGGAAGAGACCCATCGGATCATCGAGTCCAACCATTCCTATCAGACACTAAACCAAGTCCCTCAGGACCTCATCCACCCGTCCCTTAAACACCTCCAGGGAAGGGGAATCAACCACCTCCCTGGGCAGCCTATTCCAATGCCCAATGACCCTTTCCGTGAAAAAATTCCTCCTAATCTCTAGACTAAATCTCCCCTGGTGGAGCTTGAGGCCATTCCCTCTCGTCCTGTCCCCTGTCCCTTGGGAGAAGAGCCCAGCTCCCTCCTCTCTACAACCTCCTTTCAGGTAGTTGTAGAGAGTAATGAGGTCTCCTCTCAGCCTCCTCTTCTCCAGGATAAACCCCCCCAGCTCTCTCAGCCGCTCCTCATAAGGCCTGTTCTCCAGCCCCTTCACCAGCTTCGTTGCTCTTCTCTGGACTCTCTCCAGAGCCTCAACATCCTTCTTGTGCTGAGGGGCCCACAACTCAGCACAGGATTCAAGGAGCAGTCTCACCAGAGCTGAGTCCAGAGGGAGAATCACCTCCCTGGCCCTGCTGGTCACACCATTTCTGATCTAAGCCAGGATGACCTTGGCCTTCTTGGCCACCTGGGCACACTGCTGGCTCATGGTCAGTCGCTGTTGACCAACACCCCCAGGTCCCTCTCCTCCAGGCAGCTTTCTAGACAGGCTTCTCCCAGTCTGTAGCTCTGCATAGGGTTGTTGTGCCCCAAGTGCAGGACGCGGCATTTGGCCGTGTTAAACCTCATCCCATTGGACTCTGCCCAACAGAGTCTTGCCTCCAGAGAGTCCCTCTTGCATTGCCCAGACCTCAAATCATCCTGTCCTGAACTTGGGACAACTGAGCAAGCAGGCTGCAAGGCTCAAACACCAGTGCCCTGTGAAGCTCAAGCCGGGTGTGAAACCCACGACTGTGGCTGAGCTTCAGAAAGCTCCTTGGCTCTCGCAGGGGACACTGTTTTCACTGCAGGATGAAAGGTCTCCAGTGCCATCCCCAGCTCCTCGTTACGCTGTCACCTGCCCTGTCCGAACCCCACACTGCCTGTTCCTGCTGCTGAGGGGTTGCATCTTTTCTTTTTCAGGAAGGATACATATCGAACCCTCAGAGACTGTGGGAAGATTACCCTCATGTTTATCTTCCGTAAGCACTTGCGAGGGCACTTTGTTCTCGGGCTGACCACTTCCTTCCTCTGTTGGGTTTTCCCTGTGGCTGGGAGCAGGGTCCTGGCTGCACAGCACCCTTCGCACACACCCTGCTGCAAGGACACAGCAGTAAGATGCCCAGGGATGGGGGATATCTCATTTTTGGCCCCAGGGAGGGTGTTCCCAGTGGTTTTCCTTTGTGAGGAAAGTCCTGTGGGACTTCGTTACTGATCCTGGCTCTTTGCTGCCTGCAGTCACCTTGGGTGAGTCTCCGCTGTTCGTTTTTCATAGTAGAAATGAAGTAGGGGATAATCCTCCCTGCTTGGGTTTGTGCTGAGAGCAAAGAAACCGCAGCACGAGCATCTGGGTAAGCTCTGGGTGTACCTAGCTCAGCTCAACATATAATTTCAGCCCAGAAATTATGCCTCCTAAATCCCACGGCATCAAAGCAGTGAAGAGATTGCCCAGTGCTCTGTGGTCAGATGCCTTCCCTGGCGCCCAGGCCCACGGGGTCTTGCCATGCCCTAGGCTGGCTCACACGGCCCATCCCTGCCTTTCAGGTTCCAGGTGAAGTTTTTCTACCTGTGCCAGCTGGCGTACTGGCTGCACGCCCTGCCGGAGCTCTACTTCCAAAAAGTTCGCAAGGTGAGAGCCAGGTGGGGGCTCCCGTGCGCCCTGGGGTTGCTGGAGGTGCTTTGCCCACTGGCTTTGGGAGGTCAGGCTTTGGGCGAGGGCAGGTGAGGGAGGAGCGAGGGGCTAACACGTGTTTCTGTCCCTGCCAGGAGGAGATTCCCCGCCAGCTGCGCTACATCGCGCTCTACCTGGCACACATCGCCGGCGCTTACCTCCTCAAGTGAGTCGGCTGCCTCGGCACCCTGGGGCCAGGCAGGTTCTTTAGCAGTGCAACTCACTCTGGAAGCCTCAGCGGGGTCGGGGGGTTACAGGGAATGAAGGCGAGTGCTTCAAGGGCAGTCATAGAATCATAGAATCATAGAACAACCAGGTTGGAAGAGACCCATCGGATCTTCTAGTCCAACCATTCCTATCAAACACTAAACCAAGTCCCTCAGCACCTCATCCACCCATGTCTTAAACACCTCCAGGGAAGGTGAATCAACCACCTCCCTGGGCAGCCTATTCCAATGCCCAATGATCCTCTGTGTGAAAAACTTCCTCCTAATCTCCAGCCTAAATCTCCCCTGGTGGAGCTTGAGGCCATTCCCTCTTGTCCTGTCCCCTGTCCCTTGGGAGAAGAGACCAGCTCCCTCCTCTCTACAACCTCCCTTCAGGTAGTTGTAGAGAGTAATGAGGTCTCCCCTCAGCCTCCTCTTCTCCAGGATAAACACCCCCAGCTCTCTCAGCTGCTCCTCATAGGTTCTGTTCTCCAGCCACTTCACCAGCCTCGTCGCTCTTCTCTGGACTTTCTCCAGAGAGTGTCGGTGTCAAGGCCAACCTCCCAGCTGTGGGGCACTGGTTAAACTGGTCACAGAGCCACAGGGTGGATTCCGAGGGGGTTTGGTGATGTTATGCCTGTGTTAGGCAGGCTCTGTTCATTGCAAATCAAATGTCACCTGGGGACCCAGATCACAGGCCGATGGGTGCATCTCCCTAGGCTTGTGCTCTCCCATCACGCCAGGAGCAGGCAAGCTCCCGTCCTTCCTCCGGATGTGTGCACAGAGCAGCAGCACCAGCAGGAGGGCTTTGTGCTAGACCCATCCCAGCTCTACCGCAGGTTTGGGCTGCTTTTAATGTTTTAGGAAGGGGATTTCCCCCAGTGCTGTCCTACCCCACTGCGGCGGAGGGGTCCAGCTTTGGATCCTGCTTGCCACAGCTCAGGGATCATAGAATCATAGAACAACCAGGTTGGAAGGGACCCATCGGATCTTCTAGTCCAACCATTCCTATCAAACAGGGATGGAAGGAGAGATGCTAAAGCTGGAAATGAATAACGAAGGTTGGCCAGCCCAGTGATTCTTTCTTTCTTCTCTTCCCTCCTAGCTTAACTCGCCTGGGGCTGATCCTCTTGCTGTTGCAGTACTTGGCTGAATTCTTCTTCCACATGGCGCGGCTGGTGCGCTTCACAGATGAGAACAACGAGAAGCTGTAAGGGTGAACTGAGCATGGCCTCCACCCTCCAGCCCCCAGGAGAGCGTCATGGGGGCTTGTGCTGCCCTTCCAGCTCAGGCTGCTCCTGCTGACCCCTCCGCTTCCCTCCGGCAGGTTTAACGTCTGGGCTGTCGTGTTCGTGGTCACCAGGCTCTTCACCCTCACCCTGTACATCCTGGTCATTGGCTTCGGGCTGCCGCAGGCAGAGAACCAGGCCCTTGACCCCGAGAGAGGGAACTTCTTCAGCTTTCTCTTCAACAATATCCTCTTCAGGTAGGAATGTCCCCTGCTGTATCTTCCGTGGCTGTGTAATCCCAAGGTGGTTTTTGCTGAGTTTGGAAGTGCCAGCAGGGATATGATTTAGGAGGAAGTTTTTCACGGAAAGGGTCATTGGGCATTGGAATTGGCTGCCCAGGGAGGGGGTTGATTCCCCTTCCCTGGATCTGCTTAAGGCACAGGTGGATGAGGTCCTGAGGGACATGGTTTAGTGATTGATGGGAATGGTTGGACTCGATGATCCGACGGGTCTCTTCCAACCTGGTGATTCTATGGTTCTATGATTCCCTTTAGGGAAGCTCCGAGTTAGCTGGGAGGGAGCAAGGAGGGATTAAAGGCTGCAGAGCCGTGCTGGAAGGGAAAAGCCAGGAAATAATTTGTTCGTTGAGTGACACTATAAAGAACAAACCTATCTTAGAGAGAGGTTTGCAGGCTTTCCCTTCTGCACCTGTAACTGCGCTTACGTAGACGAGGTCAGTGAGAAGGTGTTTTCTGCCTGTATGTGCTTTGCTACCTGTTGACATGGGAAGCAGAGGATGGGACGGGTTCCTCACACCTTGCAGTCTGTCTGTCAAGACTGGGAGCCTTTCTCACTCACAGCAGCTGTAGGTTCAGTTCAGAAGTGGCTAGGACAGGTGTCTGGTCATTCCAAAGCTTTTTGGAGCTATGGACTACCGGCACACCTTAGGATCTGGGGGGCTTTTTAGCTCCCTCCCAACCACATCCAGCGTTTAGTTGTGCAGAGCAACTGGGGATGTCTTACCTTGACCATGCAGATTCCTGCCCTGACGTCTTAAAAGTCTTAAAGAGCACTTGAGAAGGAAAGGAAGGTGGCTGCCCTGAGGTCAGGCTATGGCAGAAAGCGGAGATGGTGGCTGGAGGGGCTGCGTCTGCCTCTGACTCCAGCGCAGCCGCCCAGGGGGTCCTCAGCCACCAGCCCTGGTGTGGAAGGAAGGCCGGGCTGGCGGTGGCCTCGCTCCTCTGTTCTCAGCCTGCCTCTTCTCCACCCCTGCCAGAATGAGTGTGCTGCTGTTGGTGTGCCTCTTCCAGGCCTCGGTGATGTGGAGCTTCATCCACTCCCAGCTGCGGCGCTGGCGGGAGTACTGGAACGAGCAGAGCAGCCGCAAGCGAGCCGCTGCCAGCGCCAAGCAGCCAGCCAAGCCGCTCAAGAGAGACTCGGGTGAGTTCTGGGGCCGGCGTGTGGTGGGTGGCACCATGGGAGGCGTCAGTTCTGTGGTTCAACATCCCCTCAGTGATGCTGTGGTGGTGCCTCCTGCCTCTCCGCACTGAGCCAGGGGCCCTGACAGGGTCGTCCCATGGTGGTGGTTTTACCATTGGGCCACACTCAAGAGTGCTGGTGTTTTCGGCTGTGCAAGGGACAATGTTTTCTCTCTCCATCCCCAGGTTACCATGAAAATGGAGTGGTGAAAGCGGAGAACGGCACCTCACCACGAACGAAGAAGCTGAAATCGCCATAGAAGCAAAGGTTTGTTCCTTGGAGAGGAGAATGAGATACTGGGACTAAGAAGCAGCCCCTCCTCCTGGTCCTTACGAGCGTCGTCTTGAACAGCTTGGAAACCAGTCATCTTCTCCAGGTGTCTCTCACTCTCCTCTCTTTCTTTCTTTCTCTCTTGAACCATTTGCAATAAAACCAAAAAGGTCCTTTTCCCCCTCTCCCTTCCCCTCGTAGGAGCCTTTTCCAGCCCTCCTGGTTTTGCCTTTCTCTCTTTTACTGTAAAGCAGTGTGCAATTTTTTTCTTCTCTACTTTAGTGTTTGATTGTTTTGGATTATTGTTACAAATGCTGCCTCTTAGATGGTTCCAAACAATCCTTTTTTCTTCTACAGCACGTTCCTCCCCTCTCTCTGTGGTGCTTCCCTGAGTCCTGGGGCCAGGGCCTGCGGCAGCTTGAAGGCACCGCGTGTCTCTTCTGGGAACAGGCTCCTGGGGAATGCGCTGGAGCTCTGTCACCCTGAGGCTCGAGGCTGCTCTTAGGCAAGGGTTGCCTCTCCTGGGGCACCTCTCGCCGGGGTCTGGGAAAGGATCCTCAATTGTGTCTTGTCTTGTGGACTTCTGGTTGAGTGGTGTTCCTCTGGCCCCTGGTTTTGAGCTGATTTGGGAGAGCAAGGCAGTGGAGAGGGGAGAGAAATTCTCTCTTCCTATTGGACCCACCTTCTCGCTTTTGCTTGCCCCAACTGTCCTGGTACAGCTGGGCCCCTCCTACCCTCTTGGCTGCAGGGGGTGAGCTGCCCTGCAGTTGTTTGGGCCTCTCAGCTCCAGGAGCTGATCTCGGGGCCGTGCAGCTCGCAGTGCCTTGTTACAGGGCAGCGGCAGGTCTGTTTGAAGCCTTGCGTCCTGCTCTGCTCTGAGCACTCTCCTGCCTTCCGTCAGCCCAGGCCCTTTGCTGGCTTGCGTGTGCCTTCTGGACCTGGTGCTCTTTCGGGTCGTGACCGCGTCCGTATGAGCAGACTGGCTGCTGCGAAGGGTTTTGTGTCCGTGGGACAGTGCCCCTCATGCTGTTGCCTTAGCATCCCTCCTCCCTCCTGTACCAGTCCAGCCCTGCCGTCGGCAGCCACCAGCTTCACTCTTTCTTTCCAAAGGATACAGAGCTCGTATCCACCCAAGGTGCTATTAAATACAGGATTTCTTCCAAAAAACCCAGCCCCTTCATCCCTTCCTGAGCTGTGATTGAGGTGACAGGGAAGGGGAAAGATGCTGTGGCTGCAAGGAGCAGCTGGCATGGTAGGAAAAGCCTGATCTGTGATGCGTAGCTGCTGGCGGTTGGAGATGTCTCAAATCTACCTCAGAGGCCACCTCTTGCTGCAGACCACTCTCCCTCTTGCCACCTGTACGAGCCGGCAGGAGATTGGTGGGACTCCCAGCTCCCACCGGCTTGGTCCCCTGCTGCCTTTTTGCTGGGAAGCAGCACCTCCTGCCTGGGTTTGTGGGTCAGTGCCAGCTCGCTGAGCTGCTCTGGGGAGCCGTGCACCAGTCTGGATTGGGTAGGTGCGTGATTGACTGGCCCCTCTCACCCATCCCCTCCTCCAGGGCAGATTCTGTCGCTGAGCTTTGCTGTTGGTGCCTCTTGTGCAGCAAAGCCGGCTGGAGCTTTAGTTCTGCTTTGCTGCAGCAGGAGCAGCTCCTTGGCTGGATGAGGTGAAGGGATGCAAGGAGCTGGGGTGCTCTTAGACACACAGACCAGGATCAAGATCTGCCTTCACTGCGGGTGAGGGAAGCGCATGGTCCTTAGGGTGTCCCTTGCTCAGCCCTTCAGGCTGCTGAGCTCTGGCTCCAAGAGCAGCTCTAGCTTGAGGCTGGCACTGTTGCCCTTCACGTCATTTGTATTTTTGAGGAATGGGTGACAGCTGATCTTCTGCCTCTCTTGGAGTTGGGTTGTTTTCTTCCCCTCCTCTTTAGGTGCCTTTTGTCCTTCCCTCGCTGTCTCCTCGTGGAGCGCGGCTGACGCTGAGCACCAGAGGGAGGGAATGCGCAGGGCTGTCGAGAGTTGTTCCTCCTCTCGCTCCTCCAAGCCATCAACTTCTGAGTCCCAAACAAGAGATTTCAGCAGGACTCCGGGAGAGGGATTCCCCCTTTTCCGGGGGAACTGAGGAAGGAGACTTTGGAGCAGAGACCCTGGTTGTATCTTGCACTTGCTCCTTGTAGCCCTTGCCGGGTGGGTAGGACACATTTTGGCTTGGAGGCAGCAACAGCAGCCGTGGTGCAACATGATGAGAGGGGGCGAAGAGCTTTATGTTGGGGAGAACGTGGAAAAGGTCTAGTGTAAGAGGTTTCTCCTTTCCACTGCCTCTCCCCATCCATCCGCTACCACGTGCCCTCTGCCAGCGGCCGCTGACTGACGTCTCGGCCGAGCTGGTGCCTTGCAGCAGCTTGAGGCACCGACTCTCTTAACAGGTGACGCGTTCAGTCTCCAAAAAAGCGGCTGCTGGATGATTTCTCCTGCCTGCTTTGCTCCAGGCAGCTTTTCCACTTGCACAATCCTGCGTCTTCATAAAGTAGCTCACGATCTTTGTACCCCAAGTGCCTTAACGTTGCTGTGTAGTCTCTTGTAAGCTTGATCTGTGTACGATATTTGTAGCTGAACACCCTCCCTCTTCACAGTGTATGTACAATGTAGGCTACATTTATGTGGGTTTTGCTTTCTTTTTGATAGATACCAGTAAAAGGGACGGTTTGTTCTGGAAGCATTTCCATGTCTGTCTTTTTTTTTAGACTGTAGTTTATGGGTGGCTTTTGCTCTCCCTGTCTGTAGCCCTTAGAAATCCCCAGCCCTCTCCTGCTGCGCCCGAGCGTGGCAGAACCCCTGGGGTCTCTTGTATTTTTGAGCTGAGCCTTTGCTGTCAGGCAATACTCACTGTCATCCCCGAGGGCTGTGATCGACCCTCTGCTGGAGGGGCTGCTCTGGGCTGCTTCTGTCTCTGTCTTCCTTCAGCTGCAAACCTGCAGTCACCGCTTCTATGTCCACATCATTTCTCAGCAGACCGAGCCTTCTCTTCAACCCAAAGAGCTTTTTTTGCTTTCCAAAATGGAGTGTTTTCATTGTAAGCCCTTAGTGGTCAGTCTTTCCTCGACTGCTCTGCATACAAAGATGCCACGAGCTCACTTTTGTTGAGTGGATGCTCTTCTCGTGCCCCATCTCGCCAAACCCTGTGTCTTCTGCAATAAAGATCCAGCCCCAAACAGGAGCCCTTGTCCACCACAGGGCAGCAAGTGTTGAGAGACTGGGTAAAAGTGCAGGTCTTCACTCGCAGCGAGAGGCTATTGCTGCCCCCTTCCTGTGGGCTTCAGGCTGCTTGTGTAGTCTGTGCCCATTATCTGACCTGCAGAGGTCAGGGGCTGAGCACTCTGTGATTTTTGGGGTGAAGCAGAGTGTTTTTCTAGCCTAGAAGAGCTGTGAATTCCCACCAGTGGTTCTCTCGTTTTCGTCTCAGATAGTTGGGGAACGGGCTTGGGAAGAGAAGGGGGCGGAGGAAGAACAGATGTAGCATTTCACATACAACGTTTGAGTGACTCATGTTACGGGGCATTATTTTGTGTTGTTTAGGATTCTTTCTTCTTACTCCTCACGTTTGGGTTAGTAGCAACAAAGACAAGTTCCGGTTCCCCCGTGAGTCCCCTCACCCTTCACTTGCCATTTGGTCGATGGGCTCTTGCTTGCGGCTGCAGCAGATGGTGGTTACGGGGTTTGATCTTCAGCCTTATGGTGAACTTCCCAAGCACGTAACAGGGTTTATACTCAAACTGATTTTGTTCCCTCGCCGCTGCAGGGGGTTTGCGGGCAGCGGGGCAGAGCGGCTGCTGTAAGAGCCAGGCAGAGGCAGGTAGTCTTTCTTCCAATACGTTGAACTCGAGGGACCAAACTTCAGCAAAGGAACTCGAGGAAAATATCTGTTCTTCCATATTTATGCCTTAGTGCAAATTTCCTAATTTTGGAAGAAGTCGGGGGTGAGGGGGGAAGTAACCGTCTCTGATATTTTATCCCGTTCCTTTCATTCTTCCTGTCACTTAAATTTTTGTACGGATTTTGTTTGTTGTCGTTTGTTGTTAAATGACTTTTGTGATAAACTCAACAAAGGTATTTTTCTGAAATAAATAAATAAAAGGCATAGATTCTTCCGTTGCTGCTGTCTGCTGCTGCTTTATGGCTCCGCTGAGCTGCGTGCGCTGCCGAGCGGGCTGGGACGGGCCCCTCGTCTCTCTCCTGCTGTACCAGCCCTGTCCTTTCCCTGCGCTGCAGCACCACATGTCCTCATACTCCCCACGTCCAGGCTTCATCTTCTCGCGTTCCGCCTGTTTCCAGCTTGGGCAGCAGCTGCTGAATCACTTACCTGTGGCGCCTTCATCGCTGGGAGTGGAGGGTAAGGGCGGTTGTAGGATCTGGTTTATCTGATGTGGTTTAGGTGTGTACTTTACGGTGAGTGAAGTTGTGTGCTCCCTGCAGCTCGGCCTGGGTGTGCTGCGATTTGGCCTCGTTATTAGGTTGCAGTTTTGTAGCACCTGCAGAAAACTATTTCTGATTTTTAATACAGCCTACAGCAATTTCATTTCTAAGTTTTTGGTCTCTGGAAAAGCTGGTTAGGGTGGCCTTTCGCAGTTAGCCTGTCAGCTGCTGCTTGGAAGAGATCTCATGCAACACTGAGCTGTGCTTTGAAAGCCAAAGCAGGCAAGAGAAAGCAGCAGCGGTTCTTGGACAGAGCGAGCAGCACCACAGAATGGGCTCAGAAGGGAGGAGTGGTGGCCTTTCTGGACAAGGAGAGACACGAGGGAGCAGTCATGGAGACTCTCAGCTGTTTGAGGGGAAGTGGGAATTCACATCCCAGGAGCTGATTTAAATTAGTGTTTTGTTCTGAGGAGCTGTGTGTGTGATAAGCTGCTTTTTGTGCGTGTTCAATGGCAACAGCTGGGGCGAGAAGGTCCCTGCCGCATTTACCTTCATGGGGAAATGAAGATGTGACTCTAAGCGGAGCCCAAGTGTCACAGCTCTCTTGCTGTGCCAACCTCTCATTTTTCCACAGCTGACAGGCTGCGTCAGATGAGTTTCGGTAGCATCTCAGTCCTAGAACCATCCTCCCAACCGTCTGCTAGAACACACAGAGCTGCTACCAGCAGATTCATGTGCAGAGCTCTGCTCTCTCCGTAACTACGTGAGCACTGAGCTCCCTTTCAGGTAATCCCAGAATCCCAGAATCATAGAACAACCAGGTTGGAAGAGACCCACCGGATCATCGAGTCCAACCATTCCTATCAAACACTAAACCATGTACCTCAGGACCTCATCTACCCGTCCCTTAAACATGAGAGTTTTGTGGTGTTTTCTCCCCTCGCACTGAGCTATTCCATCCATGAGGTACTTGTTTTAAAGCAGATTTATTAATATTTTTATAGCAGCCATGTATGACTTGCTTACATTCAGACTAGCAAACGTGAGTTTGTTGTGGTCTGTGACAGGGCTCTTGGAGCTCCTTGCATTGCAAATAACAATTTAAACTGTCAGCTTCGCTGCCTGAAGGTGAGAGGCCCCTTTTGACCCTAAAAGAAATCTGGAGGGGTTCTCTGCCCAGGTTCTAGAGACCTTTATTTCTAGCAAGCCTTTGCTGTACTGGATTAAAAAGTTGAGAGAGCAGCAGGAGAACCTGACTTTGGTTCTCCGAAGTTCTTTCTCACGTGGGTTTCATTTCAATATCCAGCAGCTGTGAGGTTGAGTTTAGTGGCAGCTGAAAGCACAGGGAGAGATTTGGAAGGGAAAGTTAATGAAGTAAGGGGGAAAGTAGTTGGCTGTAGTGAGAAGGGAAGGGAGAGACTGAGTGAAGGGTGAATACTTGAGCATCCTTTTGGAAGTACAATGTCTTAAAGTCAACTCAGCAAAGAATTTTATTGCTGTGCTGGTCTTGTTCTTTGGCTTCTGGGGGAAGATCACGAGGGGAAGGCTCGAAGGAAGATGCGGTAGTTTATCTTGTCTTCTCCACAGGAACACAGGTCAATCAGCTGGAGGGAAAAAAATAAAACAACATAAAGAGTTGGAAGAAGATGCAAATTTATGTTTTTAGAGGAAAGTTCCCAGAAGTACTTGTGTGACAGAGCAGATCTTATTTCCCTGTGTGGAACAGCCTTCACCTTAGTAGTCCTGAATCACAGGCAGCCTTGAATGCTTATAGATTATACTAATCCTGGCAAGGAGAAGAGTTGAAGTGTTTGAATTTAATCCAAATTACCTTCTCAATATCACCGCAGTCAGGGCAGATCCACAAAAAATAACGTGTGGCCACAGACTGACACAGGCCACAGCAAATCTTTCCAATAACCCATAGAAATTCCTGTGGAAAGTGGGGCAAGAGCAACATATCTGACAAGTTATTGCTCACTGGGTGTAAAGCGGAGCCACAGGTAACTGAGCTCAGCGACAGCCCCATTAATGAGCCAGTTCTGGTATCTGTGCCTGACCCTGCACTGTGCTACAGAGCCATAGCCTTGGTGTGGTTAGGGGAAGGAAGAGGGCTTCTGTTTCTTTAATTGCATAACTAATCTCCTTCTGACACCCAGGGAGATGGAAAAGGTCTAGAAGATCCGATGGGTCCCTTCCAACCTGGTTGTTCTGTGATTCTGTGATTCCTTGAAGGATTCTTCTTCCCCATGTTGCCTGTAGACAGATCTACTAGGGCTGCCCTCGTGTGACTGACAGCTCTGCTCCTCTCCAAGACAACCAGGAGTTTTCTCTGCCACGCGTCTGATTTCCAGCTCAGCCACGCTTTGAGGGCACTGGGCACAGTTATTAGGAGAGAAGAGGGATGCGCTTGGCATTTAGGTTCTAGAAGGGGATTCAAGCATGGAGGTTCAGGCTCAGGTGTCACAGGTTCCAGGGAGGTTGTTCTCCCTCTGGACTCAGCACTGGCGAGACTGCTCCTTGAATCCTGTGTTCAGTTCTGGGCCCCTCAGCACAAGAAGGATGTTGAGGCTCTGGAGCGAGTCCAGAGAAGAGCAACGAGGCTGGTGAAGGGGCTGGAGAACAGGCCCTATGAGGAGCAGCTGAGAGAGCTGGGGGTGTTTATCCTGGAGAAGAGGAGGCTGAGAGGAGACCTCATTGCTCTCTACAAGTACCTGAAAGGAGGATGTGGAGAGGAGGGAGCTGGGCTCTTCTCCCAAGGGACAGGGGACAGGACAAGAGGGAATGGCCTCAAGCTCCACCAGGCTAGAGGCTCCACCTTCCCTGGAGGTGTTTAAGGGACGGGTGGACGAGGTGCTGAGGGACATGGGTTAGTGTTTGATAGGAATGGTTGGACTCGATGATCCGATGGGTCTCTTCCAACGTGGTTGTTCTATGATTCTATAGGTTCCCCGCATGCTTTTGTGCACATCACTCCATCTCATTCTCAGAGTGAGAACAGGGAGGCCCATTCCCACATTGTACTGGAGATTCTTCTGGGCAGAGCGGTTCTGATGAACTCTAGTGCAGTGAATCCATGGCTGCTGATCAAAGGCCTTTATGCAGTGTACCTGCAGAGACCCCATACCTGCCTGCACACCCTTCTAGCCATGGCTCACAGCCGGCTAGGTTAGAAAATGGGGGGGGGGTTAGCTAGGGTAATACACCCTCTGATTTCTAGATTTCTTTAAACTCTGGTCTACCTTTATTGGCTACTAACCTACCACACAGCACGTGGCTCTAAGAATGCATCCTTGCCACCTGCATTCCTGAAAGGATCCTCCATCCTCACTGCTTGAGTGTTTCCCTTCAGTTTCCCTCATGTTTTCTGCTCTGCAGACTGTGATCTCCGTCTGCTGTTGCTCGCAGTGCCCAGCAAGCCTATCTTCTAGTGGGGTTAGCAAAGCGGTTGCGATTTTGATTTCTTTTTTTTTTTTTTGGTACGATACTTAACGCTTTGATTCGGATGCTGTTCATTTCAGCTTTCCTAAAGCTCATTTCTAAGCACCTCAGAGCCATCCCTATTCCAGCCCAGGAGTGCTGAGTCACCACACTCGGTAGCTCTGCAGCAGCCTGTGCCTGATGTCTGCTGTGATACAACCACCTCTTCTGCTCATCCCTGAGACCTGAGCCAGGCAGCATTTTTGGGCTTCATGTAACAGCACAGCCAGACTCTGGGCTGCTCATTGAGGGGGAAACCTGGGTAACAATTCTTCCCTTAGCTTAAAGGGCAGCAATTATTTTACAAGACAGGCTCAGCCCGATAGCTCGAAGGCCCTTCTGTTTGAAGCTGTTCTCTCTAGGGTGGAGCAGCTTTTGGTCTCTCCTGGCTAAGGCTGGTTTGTAGAAGAGCTCCCTTGGCAGAGCTGTAGGAGGTGAGTTCAGTGTACACAGCAGCCCTTCCCTCTCACCTTGTGAACCGGCACAGTGCTGGTCGGCACACTCAGGCTGTCGCAAAGGGCTAAGAATTGTGCTTTGTCCAGCATGCCGGAGCCGTCCTTGTCGCACTGAAGAAATGCCTCCCAGACGTTCTTGTTGTTCAAGGACTTCTGGAGCTTCAGCAATTCCTGAACCTGCGGAATCAATTCTTCCAGTTCCTGCTTGGTTGTGCCAAGTGTGGGGAGGGCACTGTAGAAGAAAGAAAGAAAGAAAGGGACTTCACGTAAAATCTACTTGTGGCAGCCTTGCTGTGACACCTGTGGGCTGAGTGCCGGCTATGACAGGCCAGACTGTGTCTCTGAATAGACAGCAGGATTCCAGGGGCCTCAGATTTTACGGCAACCTCATCTCAGCTTGGAGACCTAGCTCCGTCCTGATCTCGGAGCGTTAGGTAAACTGTTTTTCCTTTGCAGGACATTTCCTTGAAGAACCTTTGGTCTGCAGGTACTCTGAGATGAGGAGCATTTCTCTGGGTGCTCATGTGGTCCCAGGAAAGGTATGAAACTCTGGTTTCAGCCAGAGCTCCTGAACTACCATAATACTGACTCCAAAGTGTGAGGTAACAGGGTCAGTACTGTGTCACCCCAAATGGGTCCAAGCAGCTAAAAAGGAGGATCTGGTCTAGGCTCTGACGGGCCGATAAGCTCAGCCAGAGCAATGTCAGAAAAAAAAGACTCCACCAGCTCTCCACTGAGCCTGCAGCTGCCTAACAGCTCACGCAGGCACTGCTAGCAGCATCTGTCACAGTTAGCTGCTGGTAACTCTGTCAGGTACCTCTGTGTCTGAGCCAGAGCTCTTCAGCAAGGGGGTTTTTTTGTCCAGCAGCCACATTACATTGTACACAACTGTCCCTCTCTGCATGGATCTGGACACAGGCTCTTAGAGCTGAATCATCAGCTGACCAGCCCTTGGACAGCTGATAGAGCCCATGGATGCTGCTGGAAATGCCCTTCGCTGTCACCCCCCGGTCCAGGGCAGCTCCACAACACCGTCCTTTGAAGCCTACCTGTTGGCAGCTTCTTCTGACACCTGCTGTGCGTGGAAATGATCCCTCAGGGACTGCAGTGTAGCTGCAGGGAAACGCTCTGCGTTGCTCTCCAAGTAATTAAGCACATATTCATCGGCCCCGATGATAACAAACCTGTGGCCAAACACTAGGGAAGAGGCATTGAAGAAAGCAGTTACTCCCTTTGAGTATGGATCAGTCATTTCATCACCCAGGAGAGAGCCTGGTTTCTCTCTTGTGGCTTGGGTTAGAGTGAGCTCTGCTCTTTGTTTGAGCTGAGAACAATTTCACGAGTATAAACTGGGCAGATTGATACTAGACATAAGGAAGAATTTCCTCACCATGAGAGGTGCCAAGGGAAGTCGTGGCTGCCCCATCCCCAGAGGTGTTCAAGGCCAGGCTGGATGGGCCCTGGGCAGCCTGGTCCAGTAGGAGGTGTCTCTGCCCATGGCAGGGGTGGAACTGGATGGTATTTAGGGTCCCTTCCTGCTCAAACCATTCTATGATTCTATGATTCACTGACTCAAAGAAGTTTTGCTGCAAGAAAAGCAGTTGCTGAGAGCAAAAGGCCCCGTGCTTGGGTCTGCAAAGACTCCTCTCATTAGCACTGGTGTGTTTCTGATATTTCAGCATTACATTTGTTTTCCTTACGAGCCAGGCCTGTTCTACCAGCAGCCATCTGGCCGAGCTTTAGCCGTGTGAATCCCGGCAGGTCCCAAATGGAAACCAAGCACAGACTGTGGAGGGAGGACAGAGCTCCTTTCCTAATTATGCCAGAGGTCCAGACAGTGACAGCAACAGAGTCATGTTGATGTACATCAGCTGGTGAGCTGCAAACTCACGTGTGATGAGAGCCAGAAGGGACAAATCTTTCGAGTAGAGGGAAGTATACGCACCATCCATGCAAGAAAGGACACATCAGAGCACACACCGAACACCAGAGCTTAGAGGATGTTACCAATCCAGACTGGGTTTTACCTTCAATTGTAGAACCGATGGTGAGGTCAGAAGGCTCATAGTACGTGATGTTGTCTGGAGTGGATCCTGGTTTGGGGACTCTGGTTTTGCCTAAGTACTTTCCTCCAGTGATGCCAGAGTTACGAACTGGGGGTTCGTAGATGCTGATCATGTCATTGGAGAGGAAATACGAGAGGATGAAACGACGCTTTCTGTCCACGGGGTTTGGTGATTCCTAGAGGAAAGGTAGCAGCTTTCTAAGAGAACATTTCATCCAGGTTTTTCTTTCCTGAGGTGCTTAGGAGCACCTTGTAACCCACTCAGATGTCCGGAGTTCTAACTTGTCTTTTATACCTGACTAAACAAAGTGCTTTGTGGAGGCCAAAAGCTACAGATATGCTGACAGAGCATAACAGAGCTCCAGCAGCTTTAAAGCAGCTGAATTTCACAGGTTACTTGCTCTAGTCAGGCTAATGGAAGCAGAACCTGAGCTGCAGCAACCAAATATACTTACTGTTTCCACAGGCTGAGTAATCCAAGATAAAGGATTATCCTATATAGAATGATTCATCACAGAGGGAGACTGGCCATAAAATTCAGTATTAAAGTTAGATCTTTCATTCTAATAAGTGCCTGAGAGGGGCTGGTACTGCTTCCAGCTTTTGGTCACAGGCAGACGCGGCCCTAACGCTCCAGTAGGTTTATTTGCTTAGCTTAAAATTCAGTGCGTCTCAACTTGTCAGCTGTGACCTTTAGGAACTCCTGCACACCAAGGAAAAGAACCCAGCCCTGATTCCCCCTGAGTGTTTGGAGAGGGCAGGCACCGGGCAGTGCAGGAAATGCCAGTGATGCTGCTGCTGGATGTGCCAGCGGCTCCTTGCGTAAACCAGGGGCCGGAGCCTGAGTGCCGCTGGCGTGGGTGGAAAGCAGCATCCCTTGGAGTCCCTGCGCTGCCCTGGGCTGCTCTGCTGGCTCAGCCCCTCGCTGGGTGCATGGCCAGGGCCAGCCTGAAGCTGACAGGTGCTGGGAGGGCAGTGGCAGAGGGGCCGCGAGCCCTGGCTGGTGGCGGCGCTGGGAGGCAGGCCGAGGCGCGGTGCCCAGCCCCGATGCCGTTCCAGCTGGGACCATCTGTCACGCACTGATGTCGGTGGGAGTTTTTCCATAAATGGCCAAGGCTTGTAGTGTGTCTGGTTTGCACATTCTGGCCTTGTTTTTTATTACCTTCGTGTGCTACTTATTGTCGCAGCAAGTACACAATAACCCAGCGACATCCCCCGAGGGGCACTCGTGTTGGCTCAGGGAACTGTCTTTTCCCACCAGCGCTGAGGAGAATTTGCCAACAGCCTTGTCTGAGCAAGCTGTTCCTCTCGTCCTCCTGGCCCTTCGGCATCAGCTGCCATTACACCGTCAAGGAGAGCACTTACCAGAGCCACCTGGTATCGCAGCACCTTATTGTCATTCTCTAGCATCTTAACTACGTCTTTCCTCGGAGGCTTTGGAAACAGAGAAAAGCAGTTCTGAAGAGAGTCTTCGGGGATGCCATAACCATTATAGGGAGGAATTACCTGCATCCAGAAGAGATATCAAGCGCAAACAGATGAAAATAAGAATAAGCACAAACAGAATGAAAATAAGCAAGACAGCTTCTCACAAACCTACTGTTTGGAAAGAAATCTGTCAGCAGTGAGCAATAGCTGTGGGCCTGCCCAGCAGAGCCACTGCTAACCTGGCCGTGCGTCAGACCCTTTACCTGCAGAAAATATTTAAGAGAATTAAGAAAATCTAAAACTCAGAAAGCCGGGTAATTTCTCTGACTAAAGGGATTATGGCTACACTAACAATTAAAACTGCCTGTTCAATGGAACTCGATCGTCTGTATGGTTACGTCGTTAATCTAATCACCACCACGTTTGCTGTCTAGGCCTGTTAGCAACTGGAGCCTTTCCTAGGCTAAGGGCAGGAGGTAACAAGGGCCGTGACCATTCCCCAGAAGGCAATTTGGACTTTACAACCCTGTTCTGGAGTGTGAGGGAGAGTTTAGCAGTATGAGTGCAGCCAGTCTGTGCCAGTTGGCTTTCCAGCCAAAACCAAACTCTGACACTGTTTAATTTTCTAGTACAGACATAACCAGAGTTCCTCCTATCACTATTAACAAATGTTTTGTCCTTTACAATATGAGGGACATGGTTTAGTGACTGATGGGAATGGTTGGACTTGATGATCCAGAGGGTCCTTTCCAACCTAGTGATTTTATGATTCTATGATAGTACTAGAAATCAACAGAGGACTTTCATTTTATATTGATTATGACCATTTTTGCATCTTTTTTCAAATTATTTGCTCTTTTCTTTTAAGCTGAACCTGTAGTGTACTAGAAGAGCTTATACCGACTGCTTCCTCCCCTCCCTCTTCCTTTGAGAAAGTGTTTGCAGTACCTGTGGAAATTCCTCAAGTGGTTTCTTCTTTAGCTCCACTGGCTGGAAGTCTGTGATGCCAAATTTGTCACGATAGAAGTTTCGTGTGAACTCATCGCAATCGTAGATGAAGAAGGTGCGGCCCAGGAGGGTGGTAGACTTGCCGACAGCAAAATCCCTGGCTGTGTACCAGTCACGCACCTCCTGGTCGGAGATCTCGAGCACACAACTTGGGAAGGTCTCTAAGGACGAGGGAGCAAAAGGAGGAATAAATCAATCTGGTAGACGTTAAAATTCGCTGGTGAAAAAGGGTACAAAAGCAAGCTGTGTACCAGATGCAGGTAGCTGTTGGTACTGCTGTCCTGACACTCTTTCCCAGAATTCAGTGACCATTTAAGGAACTTTTCTTTCACCCCCAAATGTATGACACTCAGAGTGCTCTCTGCAAAAATTCTCCAGGCTCAGTGTACCTCTGACACAGCCACCACACGTGTGTCTGCCCAGCAGGCAGCGCAGCACAGACTGATGTGGTGGCCAATCTACACTTACTTATCTTGTCCACAAAGGTTTTAGGCAAGCGCTGGCGTTTTATCAGCACTGGGAATGGGTCTCTGCCATCATTTTGCTTGTAGACTTCCCGAACCTCCACTGTGTCATCAGCCAAGTAGTAATGGATGATGCAAGATCGAGTCTCACCAAAGGCACTGTCAGCGTCATCCCAAACGGCATAGAAGCGAAGAACCTAGGGTGGAGAAAAGAGAGCCAGAGGAAAATCGTCATGCTTTGTCCAAATGAAGTGGAAGTGACGGGAAGCATCTCGGTGATGTCCTCAGCCAGGCACGGAAGAACCAAGCGCCTGGATGAGCTGGTGACGCAGCAGAGGGAAGGGCAGCAGGCACCACCAGAGCTGGACAGGCCTGGCAAGTGAGAGAGGATGGCATATACCAACACAGGAAATTTAGTCCAGGAAGCACGAGGCAAAAAAAAGAGGGGAAGTGATTAAAAGTAGCAGAAAATAATTGCCCAGGAATGGGTAGGGAAGTAGTCCTAAAGGAAGCGAGTTTTTGTAATGAAACTTAATACAGCAAGACAGAACCTTGGTTTGACTCTTAAACCTCTTGAAGGTTTCATGACCAATTCTTTACTGCTCTCAGGCAGAGGGGGCTGCATGCGGCAGAGCTGAAGAGGCTGCGTTCAATCCAGACCCCACTTCAGCCTAGTGCAATATCAGCTTTTAATGCCTTGAGTCACTGCCTGCATCCACACAGCAAAACCTTCTGCTCCCCCTCGAAACAGCAACTACAGCTGAAACAGCAGCTACGGATGATCCTGCCTGCGCTAACCCCTCACTGAGGGCTGGCAAGTGTTTGAGTCAGAGCTGGCCAGGGGCAACACGCAGAACTTCGGCTTGTGTCCCGGCCCTGGATAATCTTCTGATGTAGGTGTAGTCTGTAGGGTTTCTTATGTTGTTGCTAGATGAAAAGAAGAATCAGAGGAGCGAGGAGGAGAGTGTTAGTCAACAATGAGCGCAGAGAGAACTCAGTCAGAGCAAGTGACACTTGCATTTGTCTGAAATGGTCTCCTTTGGCTCCTGGCATTGATGCTTTGGGGGGAAAGAGGTGTGGGTGCAGCATAGCCTCTTGTAACAGACTGCACCCAGCTGCTAGCTTCCTGAGAGGTGGCTTATTTCATCTCAACAGAAAGCAAGAGACAAATGGAGGATCTAGAGATTAGGATCTGCCACAAAACAGACGCTGTTTACAAGGCACGAAGCCCAGAAAAACATAAAAGGTTTTGCTTCTCACTAAAGCCAAGCACGGAGCAAATCTGGAGTGTGTTCGGCAGGCTGAGATCTTCTAGAACGAGCGAGATTGCAGGTACTCACAAGATTTGGGTTTCAACACCACACACAGGCTGTAAAGCGGGGAATCACTGCCAGCTCACTCACCTGCTTGTCGTAAGTCAGGAACTGTTGGAGTTTGTCAACATCTGAGGGTGCGACGAACTTGCGCAGGGGCGTCCGGCGCAATTCCGTGTAAGGATCAGAAGCCATTTCCTCTGGAGGGTTGAGCTCAATGCCTTGGCTCTTCAGGAACACCTAGGGAGGTCATTTAAAGCATTGAAACGCTGCTGTGAGTTCTGGAGGCAGCTAGAGATTACAGAGAGGATAAGATGATTGTTGTCAGGACACTGCAAGTTCATTCCTGACCGACAAGCAGGCTGCAGGAGTATTAGTTCTACTGCAATAGCATCAGTGTGTAACTGCAGACATAGTAGGTCATGATCTGAAAGAGATCTAGAGCTCCTCAGTGAGTCAAAGAAGTTGGTGTTAGCCAGACTTGGCCCACCGAAGCCCTTCAGGGCTTCGGTGGGCCAAGTCTGGCTAACACCAACTTGAGGATATGAGCCAACATGCTTTCATCCATCATTAACAGTCAACCAGTTCCAGCAGAGCTGGGCCCACATGTTCTCAACAGACACATGCTTGGGAACATTCCTGGACACGGAGAGGCCAGTTGGCAAGGGACAACCTGCATCTAAAGCTGCCTCAGCCACCAGGATAGGTTGTCTGCAGGTAACTCACCTATAGAGAACGGTCCCTGGAGCATCCCAACTCCTCAGCTGCTCCTGGCTTGGAAGAACAGTAGTTTACCAGGGCTGAGATTATGCTGGGGACAATCTAACAGGATACTTGTATTTATTATTACTTATTATTGAATAGTTATTATTTCATTTACTGGTATGGAAATGGCCAGAAATAGAAAAGCAGGCAACGAGCAAGGCCTCTTAGAAAGGTCAGATCGTACTATGATTCTCAACACCTGCATTGCGACCACTTGAAGGGACTTGATGGAACAGGTGTATCAGAAATGGTGTGACCAGCAGGGCCAGGGAGGTGATTCTCCCTCTGGACTCAGCACTGGTGAGGCCGCTCCTTGAATCCTGTGTTCAGTTGTGGGCCCCTCAGCACAAGAAGGATGTTGAGGCTCTGGAGAGAGTCCAGAGAAGAGCAACAAAGCTGGTGAAGGGGCTGGAGAACAGGCCTGATGAGAAGCGTCTGAGAGAGCTGGGGGTGTTTAGCCTAGAGAAGAGGAGGCTGAGAGGAAACCTCATTACTCTCTACAACTACCTGAAGGGAGGTTGTGGAGAGGAGGGATCTGGGCTCTTCTCCCAAGGGACAGGGGACAGGACAAGAGGGAATGGCCTCAAGCTCCACCAGGGGAGATTTAGGCTGGAGATTAGGAGGAAGTTTTTCACACAGAGGGTCATTGGGCATTGGAACAGGTTGCCCAGGGAGGGGGTTGATTCCCCTTCCCTGGAGGTGTTTAAGGCACGGGTGGATGAGGTCTTGAGGGACTTGGTTTAGTGTTTGATAGGAATGGTTGGACTAGAAGATCCGATGGGTCCCTTCCAACCTGGTTGTTCTGTGATTCTATGACTGTGTTTCCTTCCCTGACTTCCTTATGAAGTCAGCAAAGAAGATCAGTAATTTCCCTTTCACAGACACACAGTGTCTCACCTGGACTTTAGGCAGGTGAGACACTGTACACACAGAACCGACCTTAAAATTTATGTTGCAAGAAGTCCTGAGGGCAACAGATGGGCTCCTAGCAGCGCTGGGGCAAAAATGCTGAGCAATCGATAAGCCCACAGAAAATATCATACCTTGAACTCCCCACTGATCTGAAGAGAGAAGTCTTCACAGAAAGTAAAAGGAAAGATTGCAGGCAACCTTATTCTGAGAGACTACAGGCCTCTAACAGGTCTGACCATGTCTAAGTCCCTGGATTCTCTGTGTCAGAGCTCCCAGAAGGGGCAACGCACCTGGGTAAAGGGGTCACAGTCGACAATGCGGTACGTCCTTCCGTACATGGTGATGTTCATGCCCCGATTCAGATCTTTCCAGTGGTAATAATCCCCACGGTCATTCTTGGGCACCCGGTGGCGCCTGACAAGTTTGCCTTGAGGCAAACCGGAGTTCTTCACCACAGGCTCTATGACACACATGCTGTCGTCTTCCAGATAGTAATAGATAGAAACCTGGCGGACCCGGTACCGCTCCACGGTGGAGAGAGGAACATCTTCCTGGAAATAGGCATCGAACTTCAAAATCTGCCAAAGGGGACACATTCCAAATGGAGAGAGAGAGAGAGAGAAAAACAATTTGAACACAACCATGAGTTTTTTAAGACAAAGAATTTGTTGGTAATGTGCTTTGGCAGTGCAATGTTCCTGGATTGTAATCGATAAAATCAGCAAAGTGAACTGCAGCGTAATCTGCGGCTGATAGCAGAGACACCCTGAAGGCTCTTCATCCATAGAATCACAGAATCATAGAACAACCAGGTTGGAAGGGACCCATCAGATCTTCTAGTCCAAACATTCCTATCCAGACCTGCCTTTGGCAAATGCAGGATGCATAAAACAGGTGTGAAGATGCAGCCTTTCCCCTACTCCTCCTCGAGCACCCACTGTTTCACCTGCTGTGAGGTGACTGGCAATAATCTATTTTTGTGAATCATGTAACTTTCTTTACTATTGTCAGCTTTGCAGGCCCAAAGTTATGGAGGCTATGAGGAGATTTTAGTAAGGAATTCAATCCCTTCTGTGGATTTTAGAATCTTCGTGGTCATCTGAAGTCACATCTATTCAGCACTGACGGCAAACGCTCACCTCTGCTGGAAAAGGGTCATTGGGCATTGGAATAGGCTGCCCAGGGAGGTGGTTGATTCCCCTTCCCTGGAGGTGTTTAAGGGACGGGTGGATGAGGTCTTGAGGGACTTGATTTAGTGTTTGATAGGAATGGTTGGACTCGATGATCCGATGGGTCTCTTCCAACCTGGTTGTTCTATGATTCTATGATTCTATGAAGACCTAGGAGGCAGATGAGCCAGGCAGTCCCAGCTCCTGTCCCTGGCAGAGCTGTGGGGAGTATTCCCATATTCTCTCTGAGATATTCCTGGTCCCTAGGGGCCTGCAGGTCCCCCGAGGCCAGGGTGATTAAGGGATGATAAAGCCAGCAAGTTCCTACCTGCTAGCAAAGTGCTTCAAAAGGGACCGTGGGTTCCCCCAGCAGCACAGGCCCCACCGCTGCTGCTCTGTTTGGAATGAAGGGGCAGAGAAGAATCCAGCAGATTAAATGGCAAATCTGCATGACTCCGAAGGGACAGCTTCAGTAATTACCACAGCACATCTGCTCCCCAGGCTGTGTCACTGGTGGGCTGAGGGTTGGCTGGGGGCTGCCTTTCCAGGGCTGCCTGGCAGTGCCCAAACCCCTTGCACACACTCAGGTCTGTGGAGCCTTGGGTCTTTTCCAACTTGATGATTTGATGATTCTATGTTCAAGGCCAGGCTTGATGGGGCTTTGAGCAGCCTGGCTCAGTGGGAGATGTCCCTTTCCGTGGCAGGGGGTGCAAATGGTTGAGCTTTAAGGTCCATATTCCTTGTGCTCCACCACTGCCCGTGCTGTGGGGCAGCAGTAAGTGGTGCCGTGGGCCGGGCTGGGAGCAGGCGAGGCAGCACCCGGGGCTGCTAGAGGGCCAGAGGCTGATCCCGTGGCAGGGGAGAGGGACATGGTTTAGCGTTGGACTCGATGATCCGGTGGGTCTCTTCCAACCTGGTGATTCTATGATTCTATGAACCTGCAGCAACTGCTCCATCTGCGGTGGTTAGGCTCGCACATTTAAGAGCCAGGGCCAGCTGAGGGCTGCTCCCAGCAGACACACAGCCACCTCCTAGTCCGATACCATCATCGAGATGTGACACAGGAAGCACTAACTGGAGCAGTAGGGGCTGTGGCTACAGACACGAGCGTAAATTGATAAACCACAGCAGAAGTGTCTGTCAGGATCCCCACTGCAGATTGCCTTTTGCTGTTTGAGCGCAGATACAATCTCAAGACAGCTCTGGAGACACAGAAGGCCAGGCTGCGGTTTACAGGGTGACGGTTATGAAGTGAAGCTTTTCAGAGTTCAACAACCGTCTTTTTCCACCGCCTGCTGGAAATGCTCTAGCGTAACTTGTGGGGAATGTCTTACATCGTTTACGTACTATAATCCTCCTCCCGAGCAAAGAAAGCCTCTTTCAGCCTGGGGTTCAGCTGTCTCTGACTAAGGGCTGTGGCATCTGAAAACTGCTGCTCGCTGTCCCATGAACCCTGGAGATGACTGTTTATGTCTCTGGATTTGACCAGCCATGTTCCTGCAATAAGCTTCTTTGTACCTTTTTGTCCAAAGCCACGTGTGCTGGAATGAAGCCGGAAGGTGGAGCCCTCTTGGCTTGCCCATAGGTCAGCGCGAGCCTCTTGCTGGACAATTCATCTAATTCAGCTTCGGAGAGCTGGTTTACGTAGAGCCGCTCCCCGCCGATCCCTGCTGTTGGCAGCCGAGAAAAGGCATATCCATTTTTGTAGCCCAGCGTCTGGGACCGATGAAAAGAGGTTTTCTGTGGAAGGAAACCCAGCTGCTAAAATAAGACACGCACTCAGCAAATATGGCTATGGAAAGCACAGGAAAACAGTAAAAGAGTGTAATATCCAGCATTCCCCCCTTCACTTCTTTATAGCCTGCTGAGGCAGTTATTTATGATCACGTTTTACGTGTGGACCCAGTAGGCTGAAAAAAAAACCTGGAGAAACAAAGCACCAGAGTGAACGTGAATTCTAGCACTAGCACAGATCCCCCAAGAGCTTAAACCACTTAATTTCCCTCTTGCCATCACTCTTGGTGCCTAGAATGGGGTGATAGCACTTTATCTGCCCTCGTATTTATCTCACAAACACTTTGTTCCCTGTTCTGCAGTTGTGGCAGCACCGAGCGCCATGGGATCCGCTCTGTTATTGCAGTGCACCCCCTGGGGTTTCAATCATCACTGTTTGTTTTGTTAACCCTCTCCTGGGGCTGATGCTCGTGGGATTCTCTTCTCTGCGCTGGATCAAGGTGTGTCACGCTCACAGAACTGTGACTGTGAAACGCACCAAAGCACGTGAGCTGTTTCGCCACCTCTCTCCACAGACCCTGCAGGGGTCACACAGTAAATAACCACGGCCACAGTGTAAGGCTCTATAATTAGAGATTAATGGTAAGTCTGATAAGACTGATAAGATGAGAAGAATTCTGCCTTTGTGAGCACTGCATAACACTGCCTACAGGATTCATCTGCTATTTTTTTCTGTTCGTTTGATATTGATTTTGAGCTTCTTGAAGCCTTTCACCTACCTTCGCCACCTGCCTCACACCAGCCATGCTTCGAGCTAAATAATCACCCAGGTGGCACAGGGGGGTCCCTGTTTTGCTTACAGATACAAAACAAGGCAATGTCAGAGCCGTGAACAGGACCTGTTCTCTCTCAACCTGATCCTGTTCTTCACTACTGAAGATGAGGATTGGACCCAAGTGAAACCAGGCTGGACTGTACCATCCACTACACCTGGAACCTCCCCTGCAGCTCTAATGCCTTTGAAGTCATGCCTACCTGGCCCCACTGGGCTTTTAACATTTAATGTTACCAAGAAAAACAGGAGAAACCCTGCGCCCTTGATAATAAAATCTCTGACTTCACTTTGCCTTTTGTCATTTCTAGCACTGAAGAAACAAGCCTCAGCTCCTTTTCCAGACTGAAATTTCCAGTCAGTCCACCTCTGGCACATGGACTACCTCTTCTCCACCCTCTCCCCTATCCCTCACGGTTAAGCCTCTAATCTTATTTATAATTTCAAGGTCCCACTTGAATGTCACATAATTGCCTGTTTTCTCTTTAAACTGGTATTACAGATGTTCCATCGCTGTGGAGAGACCAGCCAGGAGAACAGGGCTGGGTGAAAACAAGAGAATTTACTGAGAAGGTCTTCCAAACATCAGCTCTGCCACAGAACTCACACTTCCTACTGCTACACAAATACCGAGGGAAAGCAGTGGGGGAAATATTAAAGGAAAATGAGGACGTTCGTCTTTAAATTGGGCAATATCAGTGTTTGCCAGCAGCACACAGGCTTTCGAGGGCCCACAGAAAACACCTCATGAATTCATGGCTCTCCCAGAGGAGCGTGGGTGCCAGGCAACACCTCACAGTACCTGGTAACCACCGTCAATTTAAAAAGGAAAACCCAGAACATGAACTCATCCCGGCTGCTGCCAGTGTGCATCCGAACAAATTCCACTGAATTAGGTCCTTTTTGCCAGGTCTCTAATGCTTCGCCCACATGCCGTCCCCCTCCCAGCGTCTCTGTTTCTCTGTCACGTGAGCACTAAGCAACAACAACTCTGTCTTATTGGAACACAGGTGGATTCTCCAGCACTTTCCAGCACTCGCTTGGAAAGTGAGCGTTGTGATGCCTGTTTTACGGAGTGGAAAACTGAGGGGGAGAGAGCTGGTGGGTCGCGCTCGCCCTGGGGAGCAGCCAAGACGCTGCTGGGGCCCAGGGCTCCCAACAGCATCACCAACACATCAGACCTTCCCGTTACTGTGAAACAACAACCTGCTTTGTGTGGAGATGGCTGGGACGGGGCATCCCGGGGGGATGAGATTCCCTGGGATGGGGGTGTCCCATGGGAAGAGGAGCAGGGAGGTCCTGGGCTGGGGCATCCCATGGGGATGGGGTTCCCTGGGATGGGGGACAAGGGTCCCCGGGATGGGGTGTCCCATGGGGATGGGGTTCCCTGGGATGGGGGACAAGGGTTCCTGGGATGGAGCGTCCCGTGGGGATGGGGTTGCCTGGGAAGAGGGACGAGGGTCCCCGGGATGGGGTGTCCTGTGGGAAAGGGAGCAGGGAGGTCCTGGGTTGGGGCATCCCATGGGGATGGGGTTTCCTGGGATGGGGGATGAGAGTCCCCAGGATGGGGTGTCCCACGGGGATGGGGTTCCCTGGGAAGAGGGACAAGGGTCTTTGGGATGGGGTGTCCCATGGGGATGGGGTTCCCTGGGAAGGAGGACAGGGGTCCCCGGGATGGGGTGTCCCATGGGGATGGGGTTCCCTGGGAAGGAGGACAGGGGTCCCCGGGATGGGGTGTCCCATGGGGATGGGGTTCCCTGGGAAGAGGGACAAGGGTCCTTGGGATGGGGTGTCCCGCGGGGATGGGGTTCCCTGGGAAGGAGCACAGGGGTCCCCGGGATGGGGTGTCCCATGGGGATGGGGTTCCCTGGGAAGGAGCACAGGGGTCCCCGGGATGGGGTGTCCCATGGGGATGGGGTTCCCTGGGAAGGAGCACAGGGGTCCCCTAGATGGGGTGTCCCGTGGGAAGGGGGGCCGAGGGTGTCCCCTGAGGAAGGGAGCAGGGGGTTCCCCGGGGCGGGGGTCTCACCGAGGGGTCCCCGAAGCAGCAGCCGGGCAGGAGGGGCAGGCGCTGCTGCTCCCTGCTCATGGCAACAAGGCTCCCGCAGCCACCACACACCGTCCCCGAGGCAACAGCACGAGCCCTGCACACACACACACACACACACACACACACACACACAGACTCACAGAGCTCTGACCCTGCACTGACACTGTCACAGCTCTGTCCCTGCACACACAGCCCTGACCCTGCACACACAGCTCAGGCCCTGTCCCTGCACTGCTCTGGGTAACCTGGGCCAGGCCCTCCCCACCCTCCCCGTGAAGAATTTCCCCCCAATGTCTGGTCTAAACCTTCCCCCTTACCATTCAAAGCCATCTCCCCTCACCCTATGGCTCCAGGCCCTTGGATAAAACCCCTCCCCGGCCTTTCCGCAGCCCCTTCCCGTGCTGGGAGCTGCTCTGAGGTGTCATAGAATCATAGAATCACCAGGTTGGAAGAGACCCACAGCATCATCGAGTCCAACCATTCCTATCAAACACTAAACCATGTCCCTCAGCACCTCATCCACCCGTCCCTTAAACACCTCCAGGGAAGGGGAATCAACCCCCTCCCTGGGCAGCCTATTCCAATGCCCAATGACCCTTTCTGTGAAAAACCTCCTCCTAATCTCCAGTCTAAATCTCCCCTGGTGGAGCTTGAGGCCATTCCCTCTTGTCCTGTCCCCTGTCCCTTGGGAGAAGAGCCCAGCTCCCTCCTCTCCACAACCTCCTTTCAGGGAGTTGTAGACAGTAATGAGGTCTCCTCTCAGGTCTCCCCACAGCCTTCTCCTCTCCAGAGGGGCTCCAGCCCTCACACCAGCACCATGGCCTCCTCTGGACCTACTCCAGCAGACCCATGTCCTCCTCTCGTTGGGATTTCAGAACTGGACGCAGGGCTCTGGGGGAGGCATCACGAGAGCGGAGCAGAGGGGTAGAATTCCCTTCCCTGACCTGCTTTTCTCATAAAGTCAGTGTTGAGCAAACTCAGTGCTAACTTGAGCCCTCACCCTCAGCACAGCTGGACTGAGGAGAGAGAATCATAGAATCACCAGGTTGGAAGAGACCCACTGGATCATCGAGTCCAACCATTCCTATCAAACACTAACCCATGTCCCTCAGCACCTCATCCACCCATCCCTTAAACCCCTCCAGGGAAGGTGAATCAACCCCCTCCCTGGGCAGCCTGTTCCAATGCCCAGTGATCCTTTCTGTGGAAAAACTTCCTCCTAATGTCCAGCCTAAACCTCCCCTGGTGGAGCTTGAGGCCATTCTCTCTTGTCCTGTCCCCTGTCCCTTGGGAGAAGAGGTGACTTGGGAGATGGAACTGTTGGAAGAGGCCTGGAGGAGGCCATGGAGATGGTCCGAGGGCTGGAACACCTCTGCTGTGTAGGTACAAGGTCTGACCCCCAAAACCCCTGAGACTCTGCCTGCAGCACTTCTTATTTAACAGATGAAGAAAATCAGCTATGATTGCCCTCAAAACAGATCCCTGCTGAGCTGACACACACCTGCAAGTGATACTGACGAAGTACAAAGTGATTCTGCAGATGGATTTCTGAAAGGCTGTGAGGGTTGTTGTTTTGGGGTGTTGGCCGACCGTGAGCCAGCAGTGGCCAAGAAGGACAACAGCCTTCTGGCTGGGATCAGCCGTGGGGTGGCCAGCAGGAGCAGGGAAGGGACTGTCCCCCTGCTCTTGGCACTGGGGAGGCTGCACCTCAAATCCTGGGTTAAGCTTTGGGCCCCTCAGTACAAGAAAGACCTTGAGGGGCTGGAGCATGTCCAGAGATGGGGCTGGAGCTCAGGACTTCGTGCAGCTGAGGGACATGGGGCTATTTAGACCAGAGAAGAAGAGGCTGAAGGGAGACCTTATCGCTCCCAACAACCACCTCAAAGAAGGCTGGAGCCACATGGGTATTGGTCTCCAAAAAACATGTGGTGTCCAAAAACCATGTAGAAGTTGCACTTCAGGACATGGTTTAGTACTCACAGTGGTCTTGGGCTGACAGTTAGACTTGAATATCTTAGAGGTCCTTTCCAACCTTAATGTTTCTATGATTCTGTGACTCTATGATTCTAGGACCTCTGCTGTTTTTGCTTTCACACAGTCTACCAACAAAAAACAGGTTCCTTTGAGCAGTGACTTGATCTTTGGGATCTCTTCACCACAATCCTCAGTCAATAACTGAGAAGGTTCCATTGTGGATTTCTTCAGTTTCTCAAGATACTTGCTGTTCCCTCTTGAACACCAACATTTTCCAACCGAGGGTCAGAAAACATCTCTATTTGAATGCACATCCAATCATACTGAGTGAAGCAATCAAGTTGAGTCTTGTCTCACTGTGACTGTTTAGAACATGTTCTATAATCATTTTGTCTCTCCTCTCCTGCTCCTGGTTCCTGAGTTACAAGGTTAGTCTCTTTTTTTTTTGTTTTGTTTTGTTGGATCTCATATATTAGCTGTGGAACATTGGGGTTTGTAATACATTCCGCTGACACCGAACACAAATTTCCTTTCTCTTTGAAGTAAAAAACAAAAAGAAGTGTGTGTCAGGGGTGCGGGGACGGGACACATAAAGGAAAAAGTGGTCGTGCAAAAGTCACACCCAAATGTGAGCGATATAAGAGAGCCTGGTCAATCACCATGGAGGACGAGGGAGGTTGTGTGTCTTCCCCATGGTCTCTTTATCAGCAGCGCGCAGGACTGGCCGGGCTGCCATTCAAGGGCAGGCAGCGGGATCTGAGAGTTTTGTAAGCAGAAGTCAAGCAGAGAGAAATGCAGCCAGACTGTCTGTCTGAGCACGGTGTGGGAGAGAGAAGAAAGCCAGCCGGTGGGAGATAAAGAGGGAGTCTGATGAGCTTAGAAAGGAAAATAACAGACCGAAGGCCAAGCAGATCTGGAAGAGCTGGATCTGGAAGCCAGAGAGCTGCAAATGTGGCTGCTGACTCAGCTGCAGGTGCTGTGACTGAAGTGCTCTGTGATTTCTCATGCCGTGATATTCAAGCGCTGATTTGAGGGTTTCCTGAGCTTAGCAAGGGCCAGGGCCTTCCTGAGAGAAGGAGACTTGCCTCCATGGCCATGGCTGGTCCTCTAGGAGAGTGACAGCAGCGTTTTAACAAGGCTGCGTGGCAGAGTGCCCTGTGCACAGCTAGGATGGGGTAGGAATGCTGCTGTCATGCTCTCTGCGTGAGTGAGGAATGAGGGCCAGGGGGTTTACCCAGAGTCGCAAAGTAGGAGCTTTGGTTCCAAAGATGAGGAGGGAGAGGACTGGAATGCACTGGTCCCAGTACATTCCCCCAGGATGTTTCAGGGAATGAAGAAAGAAAGATTAAGGAAAGCTGTAGCAGAAGCTGGTCACTTCTTAGGAAGAGTAACCCTAAAGCAGGATAGAGGAGAAATGGAGAATGAGGAATTGAAGGAGAACTCAGAACATCTGGATCCAGCTCCATCTTTGATATCCACCCTCCTTTGACATTAAACCTCTTCAACTCCCCTACATCCCCTCTCTCTACTCCTGAAAGGCAAAAGGAAGGCTTTATCAAGGTTTCTTATCTGTTACCTGTTTAAAGCTTGTGTATTTTAGAGGACAACCTGTTTCGTGTTTATACACTACTGTGACACACACCAATAAGAAAGTCTGACCTTTGAATCCTCCTGCAAGAAGAGAGGATGATGTTTCTGTTCACCCCTCTGGTCAGAGGGATCCAAGGACAACTCCCTGTTAAAAATCAGGTTGGCTGTTAAAAACCACTCGGCAGCCCAGGCTCAGTGGTAAAAGGCTGAAATTAGCCCCCTGAGCTCCACACACCTTGTGAAACATTCAGGGGTTCAGAGATCAGGCTGCTTTCCCACACTGCTTTGTGATTCCATCCAGCATTTGTCCAACTGACCAATATGCACCCTGATGAAGAAATGCAAACTTGTTTTTTTCCACTCCATCTTTTAGCCCCAAATGGCCAAACATTTGATACAGAAAGGATACAGCTTGGGAATGAGTTTAGTTCTCTTCACTTCATAGCAAAAGGAATTATTTTGGATTGAGAGTAAGTCCTACAAAGCAAAGAACTGCACGTTATTGCTCTCTACAACTCCTTGAAAGGAGGTTGTGGTGAGGTGTGGGTTGGTCTCTTCTCCTAAGTAACAAGAAATAGGACAAGAAGCAATGGTCTCCAGTTGCACCAGGGGAGGTTTAGGATAGATATTAGGAAACATTTCGGTACTGAAAGAGTGGCCAAGCACCCTTGGGAACAGGCTGCCCAGAGGAGGTGGTGGAGTCTCCATCCCTGGAGATGTTAAAAAAACGGTGTAGATGTGGCAATTTGGCACATGGATTAGTAGGGATGGTGATGTTGGGCTGATGGCTGGACTGGATGAGCTTAGATGTCTTTTCCAACCTTATCGGTTCTATGATTCTCTAAGCCATTCCTGGAAACACCTGCAGAACTTAAGTCACAGCAGGTAGTGTCATGCCTTTGGGCATGTTCTGGTCTCTTTTTTCAGTACTCCATTCCTCTCTCTGAAGTCAAGAGGAACAACAGGCAACTTGGGAAGTGTTCTTTTCCTGACCTACGGGCTGAGACCATCCTCGGCTGCTTAGGGAAGCAAAGAAGGAAATACCTCACTTAGAGCCCTTTGCTAACATTACCAGTGAGCTGCAAAGATAAGACCAGATCAAGATTGCCACTGGGTAAAAAAACCTTCATAGGCAAATTCTGCTGCAGTGTCTGGTGCTTGAAGTATAAATCGTGACCTGCTCTCACATTCTCCCCTCTGTAGCCTCATTCCTCTGACTTGGGACCTCTTTTACTTTCTGCCCTTGGCTTCATTACTCTCTACAACTACCTGAAGGGAGGTTGTAGACAGGAGGGAGCTGGGCTCTTCTCCCAAGGGACAGGGGACAGGACGAGAGGGAATGGCCTCAAGCTCCACCAGGGGAGATTTAGGCTGGAGGTTAGGAGGAAGTTTTTCACAGAGGGTCATTGGGCACTGGAATAGGCTGCCCAGGGAGGTGGTTGATTCCCCTTCCCTGGAGGTGTTTAAGGGACGGGTGGATGAGGTGCTGAGGGACATGGTTTAGTGTTTGATAGGAATGGTTGGGCTAGAAGATCCGATGGGTCTCTTCCAACCTGGTTGTTCTATGATTCTATGATTCATGTGCTTTGGAGAGACTAGGTCCTTGTCTCACTAATAACCACCTCTGGCTTCTCCCACGCTGAGGATGTGTGTGCAGTATCAGATATAACGGGCACGTGCTAAATATTCCCTAGAGCAGCACCAGGCAGTTTCTTCTCAGCATACCACAAGATTCTGGCTTTGTTTCTAGTTTTAAACATCAGCCGCTCTGTTTTTCAGTTTAATATTTATTTTCTCCCATTCCTCTCCAGTTTTTACTTCATGGGAAGATTTGCCTTTTGCCTAAGCCACGTGCTCAAATCGCTGTCCCGTACAGAGAGGGTGAGATGTTAGCTAAGTCCCCCCCATCACCCAGAAAGGCATCTCTCTGCAGAGCTGCTGCATCCCTGCTGGAATGGGAATGTTTTTTCCTAACCCTGTCTGGAGAGCTGGCACCAGCAGCCTCTCTGCACCCACAGATGAAGGCATCTCGCCCTCTGGTGGGTGAAACCACAACAATGCAGGGACCTCGGTCTGTCCTAGTAGGAAATAATAATAAAAATTATTAGAGTGGTGACAATGCAGGAGAAAGAGCAGATTTTGTAGGGGACTGATATTCCCACTGAGTGGGTATCCTGGGGGACAGGGTGCGCACGGGATTGCATCTGACCCTCCTGGGTTTAGGAGATTCAAACTAGGGATGACAGCAAACGGAGTTATCAGCAGCCCCAGCACGGAGTGATGGGCAAGGCTGATGAGCAGAAGACCCAGAGTGGTGGGATGAGATGTGTGTGCTGGTGCAGGGCTACAGACTTGTTGGGATCAGGAATACGTGGTGGGATGGCGCCTACCACTCAAGTGTTGGAATGGGGGGGATACAATCTCTTGTTTGTGTGACAGAACAGTTGGAGTGCATGGAACTGCCTGGATGATGAACCAGCTGAGACCCCACGGGTAAGGATCAAGGAGGAAACCGGTATGAGTGACTTTGTGGTGTCTGCTATAGGCTGCCTAACCACGAAGAACAAGTAGATGGGATCTTTTACAAGCCGAAGGCAGCAGCCTTATGTTTGCAAGCCCTGGTCCTCATGAGGGACTACAGCTACCCATTGATATCTGCTGGAGGAACAACAATACAGCAGGACATAAACAATCCAAGAGGTTGCTGTTGTGTGGTGCTGATAGCTTCCTCCTCCAAGGGACAGATTTGCCAACAAGGACAGGTACTCTGCTTGGGCCTCATAGTCACCAACAACGGGTCACTGGGTAGGTGAAGGTCAAAGGCAGACTCGGCCTCTCCATCATAAGACGATGCAGTTCAGGATCTCTAAGGGACAAAGAGAAGTATCTTTGGTGACACATCTCTTTTGTGATGGGACTCTGCTGTGAACACCTCTCTTCGGGGACTTATCTCTTCTGTGACACCTCTGTGTTGTGACACATCTCTTATGGTACATTGATTTTGTGATCAAGCACTGGGACACGTTGCCCAGAGAGGTAGTGGAGTCTCCATCCTTGGAGATGCTCAAAAGCAACGTGAATATGGTCCTGGGCTCCCAGTGAATCTGCTAGAGGTGGGGGGGCTGGGCCACATGACCTCCAGAGGTCCCTTCCAAACTCAACCATTCTGTGATTTGGCACAGGTCAGAAGAGGAGCTCTAGCCTGTTCTAAGTGGGCTCAAATTCAGTGGGTTGATATCCTTCTGTCCATCAACAGTTGATTCTCTTCGACTTCATTTTAAAGATGTGCTGAAGTGTTATGCTTGAACAGGCACTTGTATTGACAGCTTGGCCACTGAAACTCCACTGCTCTGGTGCCACCAAATCACTCAATACTCACCTCTGAGAGACAAAAAATAAAGTTGGACAGGCAAGTACTTCTGTGGATGATGAACTTAAACCCCTCGTGTCAGTGTCAGTGTCAGTGTCACTGCACCTCATGTGAAAAGGGAACGAACATGACATTATTAATGTGAAAACCGGAAAGTGCTTTGAGATGCAGAGATCAAACCACACCCTACTGCTCATGATTGTTGTCATTATTATCTACACCAATACTTTCCTTCAGTTTCAGAGGAGGCCACGAAGATGATCCGAGGGCTGGAGAACCTCTGCTGTGAGGAGACGCTGAGAAAGTTGTGGTTGCTCAGCCTGGAGAAGAGAAAAGGCTCTGGGGAGACCTTAGAGCAGCTTCCAGTATGGAAAAGGGGCTGCGGGAAAGCTGGGGAGGGGCATTTTAGCAGGGCATGGTAGGACAAGGGGGAACGGCTTTAAATTGGAAGGGAGAAGATTTAGATTAGACAGTAGGAAGGAATTCTTCACGCTGAGGGTGGGGAGGCCCTGGCCCAGGTTGCCCAGGGAAGCTGTGGCTGCCCCATCCCTGGAAAGGTTCAAGGCCAGGCTGGATGGGGCTTGGAGCCCCTGATCCAGGGGGAGGCGTCCCTGCCCAGGGCAGGGGTGGGACTGGATGGGCTTGGAGGTCCCTTCTAACCCAAACCACTCCACGGTTCTTGACTCTGTATCCACCCTGTAACTCTGACCCACTTTTCATTCCAATGACTCCTGCCCTCGGGTAACTGTGCCGTTGGGAATTTCACACCACACCAAGCATTTTGCTTTCACAGATTTTTTTTTTTTTCCAGTAAGGTTTTTAGCTAATGATCGGGATAGTACAGAGCTTAAAACATTACCAGTGTTTGCAACAGTACAAAGTCAGCAGACGGGAGCTGGGAAGGGTTAACATGGATCACTCATACCCTTCCCTGCTTCCCAGGGAAAAAAAATACCAACTTTTTAATTCTTCTGTTTAGTAACAAACAGTGCTTAAAAATGATCTTGTCAGTAAAAGATGTAAATCGCAAGGCACGTGAGGAACCTGTTCTTGCCTTGTTACACAAGTCACTAGGCATAAACACAAGTTTAAGGCACCTCTCTCCATCCTCCTCTTCTGCTCCATAAAGCAAACAAACCCAGCGGGAAGCAGCCACTGGCAGAGGCTGCCTCTGGGCTGAATCTCAAAACAGAACAGGACAAGGCACATTGGGATGAGGTCTCAGGAGTTGTCCTGTGGGGATCCAGGTTGCAAGTTCTGCAAAAAAACTCTCTCAGGACGAGAGATGTCCCAAGGAGAAGGTTCAGACCCTGGTCCCTTCAGGATCTCGGATGTGCTCAGCCTTTGGTGTCAGCTCTTCACCAGCCCCTGCTGCTCCCGGCTGTGCCTCTCCAGGGGGATGACGGGGTGGGAGACGGCGTGCTCCACGCACCAAGCCCAAGGAGAAGGCCCTGAGAGGCTCTCAGATAAGCCTAATGTTCATCACAGTGGCCCTTTCGCTCTCTCTGGGCCCAGCCCTGGTCTCCCCTAGATCAAGAGCAGGGCTCTCAGGAGGACATCGGCAGCCACCCTCCAGTCCCGGCCTGGGCGAGGGGCAGCAGAGTGCACAGCACGTGGAGTCTGCCCAGGTAGGCAGCCAGGTCTGTAAGGCACAAGGATGAACCCCGGGGATTAGGGAAAGAAATAAGCTGGTTGGAGGAAGAGGAGGAGGATGGAGATGGGGATGAAAGAAGCTCCAGTGTTGGTGAACCCCTTGTGACACGAGGGTGCATCCTGACAGCAGCAGTGATCTGTACTGCAGCCCTGCTGCACCAACCCATCATCATGACCAGCAGGTCAGCTCCGGGTCTGAGTGCAGGGCCACACGGAGACGTGAGCAGCTTCACCTGAGGAGTAATGTGAGAATACGGAAAAACACCAGCACCATCACACAACTGCTCCAGGAGAAGAAGTTTCCCTTCTGCTGGGCCAGGGAGGAGATGACAAATACCTTCGAAAAGATATGTGAGCACCTCCTCTCCCTGCCCTGAACTGGATGGCATCACCGTCCTCATCCTCCTTTGACATGGGCAGGACATATCATCTATTTCAAATCCTTAGAGAAGGAAACGCCTGGGCTACCCCTTCCTTTGGTACCAGTGTAACTCCAGGCTGCAGCAGAGCAGGATTTGCTACTGGCAGCGATGCCCATTCCCTCTCCGTTTCAGGCCAGAAAGGAGCAGCTTGGTTCACTCTCCTTCCTGCCCAGGAGCCGCTGATGCCATTCGGCCAGATCCATTCTGCTTCACCTACCACAAACCCAAGGCAACTTACACCGTGAGGAAAAACCCTGCTCCCGGTGATGTCTTTCCCCACACTGTGAGGGAACCCACAAGCAAAGCCCCACAGACCACGAGGGCATCAGTCCATTGGCACCAGAAGAGCACAGCAACCGGATGCTGGCACCCACTCCAGCCCTTCCCTGCAGGCAGCAGTGTTGGCCAAGTGAGATGGCCGAAAGTTAAACCCAGCAGAAAATTACTGACATTTGTTCCATAGGATTGGTTTTCCACTGCTCCATCTCCTGGCACCAGCTCACTCTGTAGCCAGGAGAGCTTTTATGTGTGGGAAGGGGAACAATGAGGAGTAGGTGGGACCATCCCCACTTGGTCTCTCCCGGATGCAAATTTGCAGTCAGGTCAAAATTCACCACAGAAAATGAAGTAAATAATTTCTGAGCTGGAGTGGATGAAAATCAGGAGGCTAAGTCATGAGAAAGGGTGGACTAGATGGCCTACTGAAGGCTTCCCCATGATGTGTTCTTCTGTACTCAAAACTTACTTCCCTCTGTCTTTGCATTTAACGTGTCAACAGGGCCGTGAGTTTCAAATTTGCTCACAAAACACAGGACACAGCAAAGCACCCACGAACAGATCCTCTTCAGAGCCCCTGCTGTCCAGCCCACCCTGCTCCTCCAGCAGCACAGCAGTAGCACCTCCAGGATAACCTCAGCCTGACGAGGAGGCTCTGCAGATAGAAAAGTAAAGGCAAAGCCTTTCTGGGAAACTAATCGCACACACATACAGAAGCACACGCATCCCCCAACAGGTAAAAACCAGATCAAGCGCAGAAATCAGCGTGAATCGGTGCTTGTCATGACAGATCATGCCCCAGCCCGAACATCTGCCTGCTCAGAACCAGCAACCACAACTCATTCACCTGCCCTTGGATTCTGTGAGACAAGCCTGTGGCTGGAACAGATCCCACAGTTTCCCTGATTTCAGCAAAGATCTATCCCTCCTAGGAATTTGCCAGATGTCAAGGCATTCGAGGTTTTAGGCCTTGCACTGTGCATGGCTGGGAGGAGCTGTGCCAGGAATTACTGGAGAAAGCAAGGAGTCAAAGAGAAGGTGCCTCAGCTGCATGGGACTATATCTCCAACCCTGTTCTGCAAGTGCATTCAACTTCAGTTCGACCATGTGGCTCCATACCTGATATCCTCACCCCAGGCAAGCACAGAGGAGACTCATCTAGCGGGGGATGCAGCAAACCAACCCTTTCTCTGCCTTGGACAGGAGTGACCCACGGACATTTTCATCCCTGACCACTGTTCCCACTGCTCCACACAGGAAATCACCAAGTCTCCACCCCAAACCGTTCTACGATTCTCAAGGACAAACCCCAAGGTAGCACAGGACCCTAATGCCATCACACTGCTCCCGCCTTTTGCTCTTCCACCTTCACCAAGCGCTGATAAAAACATGCCAGATTCACAACCCCATTGGTCAGAGAAGAGCCACCCTGCAGCTTCAAGGTCAGCTTTTCCACCAAGGACTGACTGGTGTCCCAAAAAGCACTGCTAACTAACTAACGACTACTTCACCTTCATGCCCTCCCGGCCAAGACTGCAGTAAAGCTGTTGGAGGCCTTTTCTGTATAAGAGAGGTTACACCAAGTTACCCGACACTCGCACGGGCAGTGCTGGACACCAATCACCCTCCCTAGACAGACGATCGGATCAGACGATGTGCAGGAATGCAGGAACCTGTCACACAGGCAGCCAGAAATGATGCACCCAACATCATAAGCATCCCCCCTCCTGGGGCTGTCACCTTGAATGCTGACGGCCTCAGGGGAGCTGAACCCACTGCTACTGAGGAAGGCTCAAAACCATCTCCAGCCTGACTCGGGCCCAGCTAAAAGGAAACTAAGCACTTAAAATGGAAATGAGGAGCCTCCAAAGACCTGTCTTGTAGGCTACCAAAGAGCCAATAACACTGCCACTACCTTAGGTCAAATTCCAGCTGCTGAGAAAGATTCTGTCTCCTGTCGGTAACCCCTGGGACAGCCTGGCTCCTTGGTTTTGATGAGCAGCTCCACCACGCGTGGTGCAGTCCTAGAGAAAGCAGGAGAAGATGGAGCTGACCCAGTATCTCCACCTGTGCTGGACCCACATCAGCCACTGGCAGACACAGGGCTCAGGGTCAGACCTAGTTCCTCCTACAGGAGGGCAAGTCAGGCCTACGTCTCCAAACACGCTTTGCCAAAGCCACCTCAGCAAACCCGGCGTTGAGATGCTGGGCAAGAGGCCTGTAGACAGAGCGTGGCTTGGCCCAGCTGGAGCAGGAAAGGGGCTGTACCAGCCACTGCCACACACGCCCTCGCAGCTGAACCCTAGACGTGTAGACTCCTTCCGGAACCTTGCTGCTGCCTCTGATAGTAACAGGTCTCACGAGGGCAAAACCCAGAGAGGTGGTTGTGTTCAGGTGGGATCCTCGTAGTGCATTCTCCGTTGCACTGTGAGCCCTGCCGTGCCCTTCCACAGCGTCACAGCCTTCCACCTGCCCCCCCCAACCTTCAGCGAGGTATCGCCCACGGGTTTACCAGCATGAAAAAGAAACCTCTGCCTATTCCAGCATCCTCAGTTAAATGACTCGTTCCTGCTTAAGCCAACACCCCACGTTGCCCTGGGTGGCAAAAGGCAGTCCCTGCTGCGAAAGCGCATCCAGCACGAAGTCTCCAGCCCTCCAGCCGAGTCCAGGGTCCACGTTAGTCACAGCTTGTTAGGCAAATAAGCCAGTTATGTCTCTAATATGTTATACCCCCTTTTCCTGATTTCTTGTCAGCCTCGTGGTGTCGCACCCATCACGTTTGTGACTCTCAGGAGTCCTTCTTCGCCAGGCTGGCCTTGATCCTGCACCGCAGGACGTACGCTGTGATGGCACTACAAGCTACCAGGCCAAAAAAGGAGATGCAGGAGAGATATATGGAGAAAGGCCCATGTCTCTTCAGGAAAATCTCATGCCTGGTCTTGTAATCCAATAGAATGGCTTCCAGCTGCGACAGGGTGCAGATGGCCAGGAAGGTGTGGAAGATCTGGTGGGCATGGCCGACGATATCACAGGAGCCAGGGAAGTACTTCTCGGGGACAGGGCAAGAGAAAAAATAAGCGCTAATAAGGAAAAACAATATCTGGTAGGTGTGGTACCAAGCAGCATCTTCCTCACAGCCCCCCAGGTGACACAAAACCACCCGGTGAGCGACAGGACTGATGTCCAGGACGAAAGCCAGTCCAGCTGGGATCACCTGGCACAGCTTCCTCATGATGGGGTAAGGCCGTCGGTACCGATACTTGGCGTAGCAGCAGCCGGCGCAGGACAACCAGCCGCAAAAAGCAGCTGCCGGCAGGAAGAAAAGCCAGAACTTGTCGTACCAGGCTTGGTCGGAGCTGTAGTAGAAATGGGCCAGGGCGCTACCGTACTGGTAGATGCTGACTCCGACGTAGTCCACAAAGTAGAAGGTGTAGTGGTACAGCTCTGATTTGGACTGCAGCAGGTGGGCCAAGAGGCTGCAGGTCAGGTAGGTGACAGAGGAGAAGACAAAGATGAGCAAAGGTAAGGACCACGCGTCCACAGGTAACTGCTCAGCCTCCACAAACGTTTTGAATCTCAGCAGCACCACCAGCGCGGCCAGGAGATGAGTCCATATGTTGACCAACTCGTTGTGTTTCTGGAAGAGGCTCAGGAAGTAGTAGCGCCAGTCCTGGCCGGTGGGGCGGTACCCGGCGTGGATGTACGGCTCTCGGAAGAGCTGCGGCACCTCGCACTCCTTGACCGTGCAAGGCATCTTGGGGAAGCCGTCCTCCAGCAGCCTGGGGAGGCGGCTGAGGTGCTGCCCGCTGAGGGACAGCGTGCTGATCCGCTCCAGGATGGCAGTCATCTCGCTGCCTGGCTGTGAGCCTGGCCCTGGCCAACAGGGTCTTGGTGACCTGTGGGGAGGGGAGAAAGAGGAAGCATTAATGATGAGGTGTTGGGGAGAAAAGCACGCTGCCACTCCTGGGTGGGATGAGTCACGGTGCTGTCGAAACGCAGGCCCTGATTTTAGGGGAAAGAGGCTTTTCTTGACTCAGCAGAGCTAAATTCAGCATGGAGAAGCATGGCACGGCTCACAGCCCTGTCCCTGCAGCTCAGCCTACGTCAGATGGGTGCAGCAAGGTCACAAGTCTGCCCTTCCTCACTTCCTTGGGCACTCAGCTCGGAGCTCGTTCAAGAGTATCCAGGAGCTGCCAATAACAGGCTGCAAGAAGCAGTTAGACGTCCAGAAAGCACCTAATGGTTTGCGGAGGGGATTTATCACCTCTTTCCACAGAAAAAGCTTCTCAGGGACAAGGTTAGGGTGCGATCTAAGGGGTGAGCTGCCTTTCTACACCTCAGTGAAGAGGGTCACGGCCAAAGAGTGGAGGCTGTGAATAGTTGGCTTCCCAGCCACACAGCCTGTGTGTGGGTCGCACACCAGCAGCTGCTGCAGTGAACAGGGCGGAGGGAGAAGAGGAGAAGCCCACAGTCTCAAGTCTGCAGCCCTCACTCCTCCATGTGTAAGCAGCAGTAGGACAGGGAGGTAACGGAGAAACTCAAGCCTCTGCATCAGAGGTGGCTGAGGTTTGTTTGTGGCATCAAAGCCCTGGGAACATCTACAGAGCCTTGCTGAGAGGCTTCCAGCGATGTGCTTGGACGCTCAGAGCGGCCAAACCCCAGTGCCGGACACTCCTCTGCCTGCTCTGCTCCTTGGCAACCTCCAGAGTTGCTAAGCTCTAGCTGGAACGATTCAGATTCAGGGCACAGCAGGATCCTAACGTGTGCAGACAACCTCACAGCACTGAATTCACTCCCACTACCCTCTGTTTCCCTTCCACCCTGGTATTTCTCTTCCCTGCTGCTGTTTATGCCACACAAAAACAGAGAACTCGTCACACAGATGCCCACACTTGAACTGAAGGTAATGCTGAGAGAAGCCCAGCAGACCCTGCAGGGCTGGGGTTACCCCCAACAGCCACCTACAGGCTTTTGTGCACCCAACCAGAGCAGTGGGGCATGGAGACAGCCAAAACCACCCAAGTGCAAAAGAGGATTTTGTACGAGTGCAGGAACTGGCTGCTTGTTCTGCTGCACCAGATACCACCTGTTGCCAGAGGGGAGACAGAGGAACCGCTTGCCTGGGTGCCCGACGGGAGCAGTGAGTGAAAGTGAAGAGATGAGACCTGCTGACCAGTGCCAGTGCACAGCAGAGTAAAGGCAGAGCAGCCTGCAAACCAGGCTGCAAGTCCCACTTTCTCTCGCAACCCAAAGCCTCTGTTAACAGACGAAACATTTTCACGTTGCTTCCTTGTTCTCGCAGATGGCAGCTGTCACAACCAGGAGTTACATTTTCTAATTCTCTCTCCCTGGGCTTCCCAGGCTTTCTCCCTCAGCACATCTCAGGGCTGGGGTTCGTTTGCCTCAGAGGAATGTGGCTGTGAGGTTTGATGGAGCTGCCTCAGCCACCAAGGGCGGAAGAGTAGACAGTTCCTGCAAAGGGTATTTTAGGTTCACAGGCATGGAAGACCAAAGAAAGCTCCTTCCTGGAGCGTTTGATGTTGTGCCTGTTCACAAAGGCTTTCTCCCCTAAAGGTCTGCAGCATCCAGATCCGTGATGGGGACAAGCAGTTCACTCCACAGTTTGTGTGGCCCTAGGGAGATCTCAGCCAACATTTACGAACACAAAGCAAGTTTGGACTCTGGGGCACTTCTGTGAGAGGATGGTGTGGAAGTGGGGTGACACTGGCTCTGCCCAGCTCCTGTGTACAGCAGGGCTGATCGGGGTCCTTGTAGCTGATGGGGAAGGACTTGCTCATCCACCTTCGTCCTGACCTCAGCTTCAGGATATGGCAAAGCCTGAGCACAGAGCCTGTCTCTGGGCTGAGGAGCACGGTAGCACTTGCTCTCTATTCATAGAATCATAGAATCATAGAATCATAGAATCATAGAACAACCAGGTTGGAAGAGACCCATCGGATCATCGAGTCCAACCATTCCTATCAAACACTAAACAAAGTCCCTCAGGACCTCATCCACCCGTCCCTTAAACCCCTCCAGGGAAGGGGAATTAACCCCCTCCCTGGGCAGCCTATTCCAATGCCCAATGACCCTTTCTGGGAAAAACTTCCTCCTAATCGCCAGCCTAAATCTCCCCTGGCGGAGCTTGAGGCCATTCCCTTTCGTCCTGTCCCCTGTCACTTGGGAGAAGAGCCCAGCTCCCTCCTCTCTACAACCTCCTTTCAGGGAGTTGTAGAGAGCAATGAGGTCTCCTCTCAGCCTCCTCTTCTCCAGGATAAACACCCCCAGGTCTCTCAGCCACTCCTCGGCTTGGTGCCGAGCCTTTATCCCAATTCATCCCAGCAGGATGCTAGAAAACCTTCCAAAATGTATTTAGGCACTGATGCTGGAGCTGGGGATCATGGTGGCAAGGGACAAGAAGAAAAGGCCTGCTCCCCACCTCTTGGAGTACATAGACTAACACTAGTGTGGAGCCCAGGATATCGGGAGCTGGAAAACAACTCAGATGCAGCATGGACTGGGCAGGTGAGCAGCACAGGAGCAGGGTCAGAGTGCTCAACACCTTCAGAGAGAGGGTGGCACCCTGGAACCTGCCTGTAGAAAGCAAAGGCAACCAGAAGACACAGGGAGGACAGCAGCCAGGCCTGGGCATGAGGGTGTGAGCTGATGTGAGGGGCACGTTGCCCCTTCCACCAGCCGCGTCCTGCCTGCTCTGCATGTTGACGAGGAGACGAGCTCGTGTACCAGGCACTGGCTGACTCCGGCTTGCAGGGTGTGTGCTGGCACCCAGGTCCTGCCACCGTCCCTCGTCCCGACAGCGCAGGGTACGTGAGGAGCGCTGCCTCTGAGCAGAGTGAGGGAGAGGCTGGATGCTGTGGAATGCCCTGACAGCAGCAAACGAGAGAGATTCTTCCAGGAAGGCTTTCACGGTTTGAAAATGCCGTTTTTCAATGGGCTGAGGGAGGGTCAGAAATTTTCAAAATAACAGTCACAGAGTCCTAAAATCACAGAATCATTTAAGTTGGGGAAAAAACTCCTCAAGTCCAACCCTAAACCTAACACTGCCAATTCCACCACTAAACCACATCCCTAAGCACCACATCAACACGTGTTTTAAACTTCTCCAGGGATGGGGACTCCATCGCCTCCCTGCACAGCCTCAGCCTCTTCACCCTTTCGGGTGAAGAGATGCTTCCTAATATCCAGCCTGAAGCTCCAAAATCACAAGAAAAACATCTGATATTCAGAGAAACTGTGCTAAATCAGGAACTGGGTAGAATACTTATTTTAACCCGGACTTGTGACATTAACGAGTGAGAACAAGTTGGCAGTTTCCAGCGATCATGTGACGGACAAAGCAACAAGCAATTAACATTAGAGAAAGAGAGAGAAAGGGAAAAAATATCGAGCCAAGCCAGCGAGCCGAGGTCAGCACTGGCTGTTTCGCTCTCACAGAGCCCCCATTCTTCTCCCCTCGCAGGGGCGCAGGAGCGGCTCAAAGCCACATTCATCGGTGTCTCGCTGAGACTCTGTGCTCACCCCCCATCTCCGGGGGATTCAGTTATTTTGGCTGCTCCCAATTAACGGCAACCGAGCGGTGTTTGTTGAGGGAGGGAGCTGCAAAGCGAGAAGGAGGGAGTGGAGGGCAGCCAGGCTGGATCAATGCCGCACAATGAGAACCACAGTGCAGGAGGAGAACGATCCCATCCCAATTTTTTTCCTCCCTTTTGAAGAGAGTAATTGGAAACCCGAGCTTTTCCCAGCTCTTTTGCTTTTCGGTCACAGTCTGCTGGAGGGGTCTGAATGAGAACATTTCCAATAGAGTATGGCTGGTTTTCCCATCGCTTTGGCCTCGGCGTTAACTGCCTGCGTCCAGGGCTGTGCCAATGCCAGAGATTTGCTCGCAGAACAGTCTTCAGGCATTGGAGGTGAACAGAGACTCTCAGAAAGGCAGTAATTCCTGGCAAACAAAGCAGAGAGGAGCAGGGAACACAGCGGTGGGCAAGTCTTTCATAAATTCTTCGCATATAAAAAAAACAAAGTGGTTGTAGATAGTGAAAATAACAGCAGTGGTCATGCAGCAGTGGGCAACAGGCCAACTGCGAAAGCCACGGGTGATCATTTCCTGAATTCCTTCCTGATGGGAGTTGAGCACAAGTCCCTGGAAGGACACCAGGTCACTCTGAAGCCCCTTCCTACGTGGGGTTCACTTTGGTGAGCAGCTCCTACAGCACCAGGATGGCAGAGATCAGCTCAGCTGGACTCTCTGGGGCTGCGAGAGGCTGCATCAAGGCTGCAACAGCTCGGAAGCAGTGGATAAGCCTCACCCCAAAGAGTGCTGCCCGCAGGCTGGTCCTGTCTGAGCACAGGCATCTCCTCCCACAGCTCAACCACTTGCAGAGGGTTTAGATTAACCTCTGAAAGGCCATCTCGAGAGGATGGTCCCAGCTCCCTGCTCCTGCCATGCACTTCGGTGCCAACCTTCCCAGCTGTGACAGGTGCACACAGTACTCAGATTCCCTCTGCAAGGAGTTGCTGGAATTTAAATGGTCTCCCTGCAGCCTTCTCTTCTCCGGGCTGAACAACCCCAACTCTCTCAGCCTGTCCTCACAGCAGAGAGGCTCCAGCCCTCTGATCACCTCTGTGGCCTCCTCTGGACCCGCTCCAACGGTTCCATCTCTCTCTTATGTCGGGGACTCCAGAACTGGACACAGAGCTCCCCATGGAGTCTCACCAGAGCAGAGGGGCAGAATCCCCTCCCTCTCTCTGGATGCAGCCCAGGACAGGGGTGGTTTCTGGGCTGTGAGCGCACATTGTCAGCCCCTGTTGAGCTTCTCATCCCCCAGTGACCCAAGTTCTTCTCCTGAGGGCTGCTGCCACTCACATCATCCCCCATCCTGTACTGAAACTGCGGATTGCCCTGACCCAGGTGCAGGACCTTGCGCTCGGCCTTGTTGAACTTCATGATGTTCTCACAGTCCCACTTCTTCAGCCAGTCCAGGTCCCTCTGGATGACATCCCATCCTCCTGGAAGGACAACTGCACCACGCAGCTTGGTGTCACCTGCTGAGGGTGCCCTCCACTTGGTGGTTTGTGCCAGGCGTGAGCCTCGTCCAAGCAGGCAGCAGGGTGTGAAGGACGGATCCACACTCCAGCACGGAAAGAGTGGAAATCCCCACAACTGCAGAGGTGTCAGGTGCCTGCACTTCTTTAAACTGGGTTGACATCTCCCCGTCTATTAAACAAACCCTAAGAACTGGCTGTTGTGCTCTCAGTGTGCTGCTGTAATGCTCCAGGCAGCGCTGAGGCAACTCCACAGCACTTTGCATTCCCCTTGACACACTCATGTCTCCAGCAGCCCAGCTCGTGTGTCATAAGCACTCATCCAATAGGGACACGTGCAGCTGAGGATGCTCCGGGAAGTAAAAGGTGTTGTGATGTGATTTATGGGAGACCTTGAAGGGTAAGGGCAAAAATAACCTAAGAAAAAGAGTCAGAGCAGCCTTGTGGAAAATTGTAAATAAAACAAAATGGCTCAAATTCACACAGAGCACTCGGCTGAAGCAGGGTCTGCCCGAGCATGGATTAATCAGGAAACGAACGTCTCGTGATGCTGAGGGATGAGCCATGAGAGAATCATAGAATCATAGAACAACCAGGTTGGAAGGGACCCATTGGATCTTCTAGTCCAACCATTCCTATCTAACACTAAACCAAGTCCCTCAATACCTCATCCACCCGTCCCTTAAACACCTCCAGGGAAGGGGAATCAACCACCTCCCTGGGCAGCCTATTCCAATGCCCAATGACCCTTTCCATGAAAAACTTCTTCCTAATCTCCAGCCTAAATCTCCCCTGGTGGAGCTTGAGGCCATTCCCTCTTGTCCTGTCCCCTGTCCCTTGGGAGAAGAGCTCAGCTCCCTCCTCTCTACAACCTCCTTTCAGGTAGTTGTAGAGAGTAATGAGGTCTCCTCTCAGCCTCCTCTTCTCCAGGATAAACACCCCCAGCTCTCTCAGCAGCTCCTCATAGGTCCTGTTCTCCAGCCCTTTCACCAGCCTCATTGCTCTTCTCTGGACTTGCTCCAGAGCCTCAACATCCTTCTTGTGCTGAGGGGCCCAGAACTGCACACAGTATTCAAGGAGCGGCCTCACCGGCAGGAGATGGCAGGATCCCCCGTGGAAGACCCAGCAGTGTCAGCTCCCCAGCGATTCCTGACTGACAGCACATGGGCCAGCAGCCAGCTCAGCCGCGCCGAGCACCAAGTGCCTCTCGACACGAGCTCGGCACCGACTGCCTGCTGGGACAGCTCCAAGGGACCAGGGCAGAGTAAAACAAAGCTGCTGGCACACACCGTGTCCCTGCAGGAAGGCCGAGGGGGCCAGCAGCATCCCACGGCGGAGGGGTGACCCAGGCACTGCAGGTCTGGGGTGGTGAAGAGGGGCAGTGGGAATTCAGTTAGGAAACCAAAGACTCGACGAGGCTGCTGGTTCTCCTGCCAGGGTCCAAACCCTGAGCCAGACATCACCAACCGAGGTCTGATTTTCCCAGCAGCAAGGCCTCGGTTCTGAGAGCAGGCAGGCTGGCTCGGTTGCTCCTGTGCTGCTGTGCCCTTGAAAGGGGTGGCCTCGTGCAAACTGCCTCCTGGGAACAAGGTCACAAAGGAGGCGAGGGAACGGCGTGAGTCACCACGGCACATTTCTGGTTTGCTACAATGAACACAGCTGGAGTTTCTTCATGCACAACCATGGTTAAAACATGGTGATGCTACCGATAGCGCAGCCAGTACTGAGGGGCAGGAGAATGATGGCTGAGAAGCAGCTGAGGGACCTAGGGCTGCTTAGCCTGGAGAAAAGGAGGCTGAGGGGAGACCTTGTGAGTGCCTACAGCTCCCTGACAGGAGCTTGCAGCAAGGTGGGTGCAGGTCTTTTCTCCAAGTGACGAGAGATGGAATAAGAGGAAATGGTCTCAAGTTGTTCCAGGACAGGTTCAGACTGGACATCAGGAAACATTTCTTCACCAAAAGGGTTCTCAGCCCTGGCAGAGGTTGCCCCGGGAGGCTGTGGAGTCCCCATCCCTGGAGGGTTTTAAAAGCCAGGTAGAGGAGGTGCTCAGTGATCTGATCTAGTAGTGGGCAGGTATGGTTGGACTCGGTGATCTCAAAGGTCTTTTCCAACTAAACTGTTTTATCATTCTATGAATATGTGAAAAGAGAATCCCATCTGCAGTACTAGGCAGATGCAAAAACATTAGTATTCATTATTTCAATCCACAGACCCTTGCTCAGAATTATCTCCTCTGGCAAATTCATCCCTCCCCTATCAAAAATTGCACAAGATCAAGAGAATCTTCTGCAGCTTTTCCTCCTCATCTCACTAAATCTGGGTTGTTCCTGCTCTCCAGATCAGCTCACCGTGCTGTTTTCCCACACAGCATTAGCACAGCCCCCAGCGCTTTGGGGCTCGACTTTGGGTGGGTGCAAATCCCTGGCTGGAGCCCCCACACTCGTAGGCTTTGCATTCCCCAGAAATCAAACAAGACCACGGCACATTCCCGATCAATGACCTGCGACCACAGGGCTGCTGACGCACTGGCAGACGCTCCCGGGCACTGTTTAGGTCCAGTCACCCACACTGGTCCCTGCCTGCTGTGTTGTTGTGCAGGGAGCACTGTTGGAGCGGGATCATAGAATCAGAGAATCAGAGAACAACCAGGTTGGAAGAGACCCATCGGGTCATCGAGTCCAACCATTCCTATCAGACACTAACCCATGTCCCTCAGCACCTCATCTACTTGTGCCTTAAACCCCTCCAGGGAAGGTGAATCAACCACCTCCCTGAGCAGCCTATTCCAATGCCCAATGACCCTTTCTGTGAAAAACTTCCTCCTAATCTCTAGCCTAAATCTCTCCTGGCGGAGCTTGAGGCCATTCCCTCTTGTCCTGTCCCCTGGCACTTGGGATGCCTGACCCATTTCAGATGCCAGTGCTGGAACTGCGACAGAGAAGTGTCTGGCATTTTCTCCCCCCACTGACTGAAAAGAGGGCCTGGACTTGATGCAGCTGCATCCCGCTTCACCTCCCAGACTTCCCACTGCGAGGTCCACGGGACATGGTGACCTTCCCGTGCATCCCTGTGTGCGCAGCCTGTGCCGGTTGCCAGTTTCCCAGGCAGGAGCCGCCTGCCGTGAGCCTCTCCTAGACCCGCAGGACCAGCACTCACCCGTGGGACAACTCTTCTGGCACAGACCTACTGGAAACAGGAATGTGTCCCAGAACCGGAGACCGAAAGGAGCCAGGAGCCTGCTCCGATTTATCTGCTGGGGGGACACCCTGGGAATTGCCTGCAGGCACAGCAACCAAACCAAACTGGCCCCACGTGTCTGGGGATCCTGGACACTTTGCTTCGCAGTCGGTCACAACAGCCTGCAGCACAAAACTAGTTTGTTTGTGTTTGGTTTGTTTTTTAAATTGCAGATTTTAGAGATTCAGTCATTCAAAAAAAAATGTAGATAAATCATGCAGAGTGCAGCTGGTGCTGCGGGCACGGAGCAGGCTGCTGGGAGAGGCTGCGAGCTCTCCTCTTCCCTGAGCTAAAAGTCCTTGTCCCCATCCAGTACCTTCTCTGATTCAATTCTGAGGCCTCTCCCAGCGAGCTCTGAGGTTTGCATAACAGCAGTGCTGCCTTCCAGGGGGCTGTGAAGCCCTGAGCAGGGGCCAGAAGGGAGATTTCCCCAAAAGAAAGGACGCAGGCTGTGCTGGTCAGCTGGCTCACATCTTCTCTTGACCCGAAGCACCCACTGGGGAATAAAAAGGCAACCAGGAGAGAGCTTCCACGTGCTGCTGCCTGTGCCTGGAGGACAGAGGACATAAGGTATGGCCACACAGGTACAGCTGTGGGCCAAAAACAGCCTCCAGGAGCCTTCCTGGGACTCCACCCTTGTGGTGGTATTACTTTAGCAGAAACGGGCACCACACTGAAAGGGCCCTGGGCCCCAGGAGCAGGGCTGTCACGTACACCGGCAGCGAAAAATTAAGCTAAGGCACGACTCGACGTGCAAGGAGCTGCAAGCACACGCACATGACCCAACGATGGCATCTCCCCTGCCTGAGCTGCCGGGCACGTGGAGGGGACACAGCCCTCCTTGGGGTCAGGGGCTCCCACCGCAGCTTCAGCCCAAACGAACCTCAGCAACGCTGCCCCAAGAGCAGAAAATGCAGCAGGGAGAGGGCTGCTCCCCCACACCTTCACCCGCTGAGCCGGAGGAAACGGGTAACGGCTTGAGGTTTGGCCCCAGCAGCCTGCGGGTTTCTAGGAACTGTTTGCAACACGGGTCACCCCACTGCACCCCAGCACAAGGCCAGGAGCAAGGGCTGCCTGGATAACCCACCGCTGCTCATCCCCTCCCTGCCCTGGCACAGCACAGCCAGTACAGTGTCTCTGTGTTTCCCTCCTGCAGACACTGAACGTGCTTCAGCCTTTTTCATCACCTTTTTCATCACCTTTTCACGCTTCCCAGGGACAGGGCAGCAGCATCCAAGAGGAGCTGGTGTGACACAGCCCTACGACTGTTTAATGTTTGCCCAAACTTTTATATACATACTTAGTTATTGATGAAAACCAGAGCGGTTCAAGGCAGCCTGTGTCTTTTTTACTTCAAAAAAAGTGGGATGCTCGCAGTGTTTTCAGGAAAAATCCAGGTGGGAAACTGGAACACGACCAGCAATTCCCAAAGTGTCTCAGAGAGGGCAAGGAACAAGCCTCCTCTGACCCTTCTGAGACATAGACTCATAGAATCATAGAACAACCAGGTTGGAAGAGACCCATCGGATCATCAAGTCCAACCATTCCTATCAAACACTAACCCATGTCCCTCAGCACCTCATCCACCCGTCCCTTAAACACCTCCAGGGAAGGGGAATCAACCACCTCCCTGGGCAGCCTATTCCAATGCCCAATGACACTTTCCGTGAAAAACTTCTTCCTAATCTCCAGCCTAAATCTCCCCTGGTGGAGCTTGAGGCCATTCCCTCTCGTCCTGTCCCCTGTCCCTTGGGAGAAGAGCCCAGCTCCCTCCTCTCCACAACCTCCTTTCAGGGAGTTGCAGAGAGTAATGAGGTCTCCTTTCAGCCTCCTCTTCTCCAGGATAAACACCCCCAGCTCTCTCAGACGCTCCTCTTCTTCTCCAGCCCCTTCAACAGCCTCATTACTCTTCTTTGGACTTGCTCCAGAGCCTCAACATCCTTCTTGTGCTGAGGGGCCCAGAACTGAACACAGGATTTGAGGAGCGGCCTCACCAGTGCTGAGTCCAGAGGGAGAAGAACCTCCCTGGCCCTGCTGGTCACACCATTTCTGATCCAAGCCAGGATGCCATTGGCCTTCTTGGCCACCTGGGCACACTGCTGGCTCATGGTCAGTCGCTGTCGACCAACCCCCCCAGGTCCCTCTCCTCCTGGCAGTTTTCCAGCCAGACTTCTCCCAGTCTGTAGCTCTGCATAGGGCTGTTGTGCCCCAAGTGCAGGACCCGGCATTTGGCCGTGTTAAACCTTATCCCGTTGGTCTCAGCCCATGGATCCAGTCTCTTTAGGTCCCTTTGCAGAGCCTCCTGACCCTCCAGCAGATCCACACTTCCACCCAGCTCAGTGGAAGCTCTTTTAGAGGAGCAGGGAAAGCGGCTGCTTGTGCTGAGGGGTCCTCACATCCCAACCGCAGAGGGAATGATGCTCCTGTGGCAGCAGGGGACGCGGAGCTGCCGCAGCCACCCAGGTCACTCCAAGGAAAATCCACCCACAGCTATTAAACCCAAGCACGGAGAAAGCCCAGTGCCCACCTCCCTCCCGCACGAAGCCCTTGAGATACGGGCCACAGGGGATTTGGGGTGGAATTTACAGAAAACTGGATTAATGAACTCATCCCCAGGCTATTCCCTTGGCGCAAGCGGGAACAGGGCCGACCCCGGCTCCAGGGGCAGATCCCACATCCACGGGGATCCTGCGGGATTTACCGGGACGGTCCAACCCCCTGTGAGGTCCAGCCCCGGGGGAAGGATGCTCCTGCCTTGGGAAGGATACTCCTGCCTGGGGAAGGATGCTGCAGCCTGGGGAAGGATGCTCCTGCCTCGGGAAGGGTGTTCCTGCCTGGGGAAGGATGCTGCAGCCTGGGGAAGGATGCTCCTGCCTCGGGAAGGATGATGCAGCCTTCGAAGGGTGTTCCTGCCTCGGGAAGGAGGATTCTGCTGCCTCTGGGAGAGGATGATGCTGCCTCGGGAAGGGTATTCCTGCCTCGGGGAGGAGGATGTTCCTACCTCGGGAAGGATGCTGCTGCCTCGGGAAGGGTGTTCCTACCTCGGGAAGGATGCTGCAGCCTCAGGGAGGCTACTGCAGCCTTGGGAAGGATGATGCTGCCTCGGGAAGGGTGTTCCTGCCTCGGGAAGGAGGATGCTGCTGCCTCTGGGAGGATGCTCCTGCCTCGGGGAGGGTGTTCGTGCCTCGGGGGGGATGGTGCTGCCTCAAGGAGGATACTGCAGCCTCTGTAAGGATGCTCCTGCCTCGGGGAGGATGGTGCTGCCTCACCCACCCGTGGATGCGGAGCTGCCCCAAGCAGCCCGTGCCGCCCCATCCCACCCGGGGTGGTGGGGAGGAGGGACACAGAAACCCTTTTCCGAGCCCCTCGGTGTCTCCGCACTCACCGCCGCGATCACAGCGCTGCCTCCTCCTTCTCCCTTCTCCTCCTTCTCCCCCTTCTCCCCCTCCTCCTCCTCCTTTTCCTCCCGCCCCCTGCGCATGCGCACACTGCCCTGGGGGTGAGCTCGGGGCGGGGAGGGGGCACACGGCACCCGGGGGGAGCCAACACCCTGCCGTGGGGACAGGGACCCCGGGAGGGACCCAGCACCCAGCCATGGGGAGGAGGGACCCCGGGAGGGACCCAGCACCCAGCCATGGGGAGGAGGGACCCCGGGAGGGACCCAGCACCCAGCCATGGGGAGGAGGGACCCCGCGAGAGCACAGAGCAATCCTTCCCCTCTCCAGTCTGAGCACAGAGCAATCCTTCCCTTCTCTCTTCTGAGCACAGAGCAATCCTTCCCCTCTCCCTTCTAAGCACAGAGCAATCCTTCCCCTCTCCAGTCTGAGCACAGAGCAATCCTTCCCTTCTCCAGTCTGAGCACAGAGCAATCCTTCCCTTCTCTCTTCTGAGCACAGAGCAATCCTTCCCCTCTCTCTTCTGAGCACAGAGCAATCCTTCCCTTCTCTCTTCTGAGCACAGAGCAATCCTTCCCCTCTCCCTTCTGAGCACAGAACAATCCTTCCCCTCTCTCTTCTGAGCACAGAGCAATCCTTCCCCTCTCCCTTCTAAGCACAGAGCAATCCTTCCCCTCTCCAGTCTGAGCACAGAGCAATCCTTCCCTTCTCCAGTCTGAGCACAGAGCAATCCTTCCCTTCTCCAGTCTGAGCACAGAGCAATCCTTCCCCTCTCAGGTCTGAGCACAGAGCAACCCTTCCCTTCTCTCTTCTGAGCACAGAGCAATCCTTCCTCTCTCAGGCCTGAGCACAGAGCAATCCTTCCCCTCTCCCTTCTAAGCACAGAGCAATCCTTCCCCTCTCAGGCCTGAGCACAGAGCAATCCTTCCCCTCTCCAGTCTGAGCACAGAGCAATCCTTCCCTTCTCTCTTCTGAGCACAGAACAATCCTTCCCCTCTCAGGCCTGAGCACAGAGCAATCCTCCCTCTCTCCTGTTTGAGCACAGAGCAATCCTTCCTCTCTCCCCTCTGAGCACAGAATCACAGAATCACAGAACAACCAGGTTGGAAGGGACCCATTGGATCTTCTAGTCCAACCATTCCTATCTAACACTAAACCAAGTCCCTCAAGACCTCATCCACCCGTCCCTTAAACACCTCCAGGGAAGGGGAATCAACCACCTCCCTGGGCAGCACAAAGCAATCCTTCCCCTCTCAGGCCTGAGCACAAAGCAATCCTTCCCCAATCCCTTCTGAGCACAGAGCAATCCTTCCCCTCTCCTGTCTGAGCACAGAGCAATCCTTCCCCTCTCCTGTCTGAGCACAGAGCAATCCTTCCCCTCTCAGGCCTGAGCACAGAGCAATCCTTCCCCTCTCCCTTCTAAGCACAGAGCAATCCTTCCCCTCAGCCATTAGAGCACAGGGCAATCCTTCCCCTCTCCAGTCTGAGCACAGAGCAATCCTTCCCCTCTCAGGCCTGAGCACAGAGCAATCCTTCCCCTCAGCCATTAGAGCACAGGGCAATCCTTCCCTTCTCCAGTCTGAGCACAGAGCAATCCTTCCCTTCTCCAGTCTGAGCACAGAGCAATCCTTCCCCTCTCAGGCCAGAGCACAGAGCAATCCTTCCCCTCTCCCTTCTGAGCACAGAACAATCCTTCCCCTCTCTCTTCTGAGCACAGAGTAATCCTTCTCCTCTCCCGACTAAGCACAGAGCAATCCTTCCCCTCTCCCATCTCTGCCTCGAGTGGCTGGTGTGTGTTTCCCTCCCCAGGGGGTCAGGAGTGAGGGGTGAAGGGGCCTGCTTGTTCTGCAGGAGGCAGGAGGAGAGGCAGCCCCAGAACTAGCCTTTCCAGCTCGGATAAGGAGGGAGGAGGGAGCTGGCCTCTTCTCCCAAGGGACAGGGGACGGGACGAGAGGGAATGGCCTCAGGCTCCACTAGGGAGCTTGAAAAGGGCTCCTTTTCATGGAAAGGGTCATTGGGCACTGGAACTGCCCAGGGAGGTGGTTGATTCCCCTTCCCTGGAGGTGTTTAAGGGACGGGTGGATGAGGTCCTGAAGGACATGGTTTAGTGTTTGATAGGAATGGTTGGACTCAATGATCTGATGGGTCTCTTCCAACCTGGTTGTTCTATGATTCTATGATTCTATGATAAGATGACTGCAGCCCAGGTGAAGCCTTGGCACATCCCAGCAGGGATCCACAAGGAGGTGGGAGAGAGAGCCAGCGCTCCCAGAGCAGTGACCTTTGAGTGTGGAGACTGCCAGAGGGAAGAAGCTGGTCAGGAGACATCAATTTTCCCCTGTCACCTCACTCGGGGATGTGGGTGGGGTACAAGCAGCAGCTCTTCACCCTATTAGTGACAAGCTGTGCTCGTTTTCTGCCCCTGAAAGACCCAACAACCCTGAGCAGAGCTACAGACTGGGAGAAGCCTGGCTGGAAAGCTGCCAGGAGGAGAGGGACCTGGGGGTGTTGGTCGACAGCGACTGACCATGAGCCAGCAGTGTGCCCAGGTGGCCAAGAAGGCCAATGGCATCTTGGCTTGGATCAGACACGGTGTGACCAGCAGGGCCAGGGAGGTTCTTCTCCCTCTGGACTCAGCACTGGTGAGGCTGCTCCTTGAATCCTGTGTTCAGTTGTGGGCCCCTCAGCACAAGAAGGATGTTGAGGCTCTGGAGCAAGTCCAGAGAAGAGCAACGAGGCTGGTGAAGGGGCTGGAGGACAGACCCTATGAGGAGCGGCTGAGAGAGCTGGGGCAGTGATACCGAGGTGGGTGTTCGTTTCTTTTCCCAGGTAACAACTGATGGGTTGAGAGGAAATGGCTTCAAGTTGCGCCAGGGGACGTTTAGATTGGTTATTAGGAAATTTTTTTTCACCTAAACTGTTGTCAAACATTGGAACAGGCTGTCCTGGGAAGGGATGGAGTCACCATCCCTGTAGGTGTTGGAAAGATGTGCAGACGTGGTGCTTAGGGACATGATTTAGTGGTGGAGTTAGCAGTGGTAGGTTTACAGTTGGACTCAATGATCTTAAAGGCCTTTTCCAACCTAAATGATTCTATGATTCTGAGATTCAGGTGACTAGTACCTGCCAAGCCGTGCTCTGTGCTTTATCTCAGATGCACCCTGCTGCCCTGCAGGCCTTGGTACTCCCTGTCTTTAACATTTTACACCTTGGAATGAATCACTCAGTTCCTTTCGAGGCGAAGCCCAGGCAGGTGTGGTTGTGTTTGCCCAGGAGATTGTAGGCAGTCGATACTAGGTTGTACCAGGCTGGGCTCTCCCTACCCTTTACAGTCATCTGATACAGCCCAAGCAGGCTTGGCACCTTCAAACATCTCCTGCACAATTTAATTCCCTACCCATGGAATCACAGGATGGTTTGAGTTGGAAGGGACGTTTAAAGGTGTATTGGGCTCGTGTGGCAACATTTTGGGGCTACAGGAGTGGCTTCTGTGAGAAGCTGGTAGAAGCTTTCTTTAACAAATAATTCAGGAGAAACCAGCCCTAGGAGCCCTGGCTCACTAAGCCTGGCCCCTCTAATCACAGAATCACAGAACAACCAGGTTGGAAGAGACCCATCGGATCTTCTAGTCCAACCATTCCTATCAAACACTAAATCATGTCCCTCAGCACCTCATCTACCCATCCCTTAAACACCTCCAGGGAAGGTGAATCAACCAACCCCCTGGTCAGCCTGTTCCAAAGCCTAATGACCCTTTCTGTGAAAAACTTCCTCCTAATCTCTAGCCTAAATCTCCCCTGGCGGAGCTTGAGGCCATTCCCTCTCGTCCTGTCCCCTGTCCCTTGGGAGAAGAGCCCAGCTCCCTCCTCTCCACAACCTTCTTTCAGGTAGTTGTAGAGAGTAATGAGGTCTCCCCTCAGCCTCCTCTTCTCCAGGATAAACACCCCCAGCTCTCTCAGCCGCTCCTCATAGGGCCTGTTCTCCAGCCCCTTCACCAGCCTCGTCGCTCTTCTCTGGACTCGCTCCAGAGCCTCAACATCCTTCTTGTGCTGAGGGGCCCACAACTCAACACAGGATTCAAGGAGCAGCCTCACCAGTGCTGAGTGCAGAGGGAGAATCACCTCCCTGGCCCTGCTGGTCACACCGTTTCTGATCCAAGCCAAGATGCCATTGGCCTTCTTGGCCCCCTGGGCACACTGCTGGCTCATGGTCAGTCGCTGTCGACCAACACCCCCAGGTCCCTCTCCTCCTGGCAGCTTTCCAGCCAGGCTTCTCCCAGTCTGTAGCTCTGCTCAGGGTTGTTGTGCCCCAATCAAAGAAGAGTGCTTAATATAGTTAATTTTGCCACCTTCAGCTGCTCCCCCCATGTTGCACAATGAGCGTGTGGCGATTTGGGGCCAGAACCTTCTTGCCTCTCAGTGCCCTGCCCGGAGCAGAGCACCCATTGTGGTGGTCAGATGATGATTGCTAACGAGGCTGACACAGGCTGCTGCAGCTTCCCACCTTCCAGCGCTGGACGTCGCTCGCTGACGTGAACAGTGGGTCCTGTCTCGTGGCTGACAGCAGATCCCCATGCGGAGGTGCTGATGCTTTGCACACACACGGGTAATTTCCAGACTTTGGGGGTGGAGAAAACTAGGGGAAAGAAAAAAAAAACAAACCAGGAACCAGCTGTCCCTGTCTTTAGAGACAGCCAGAACTCATGAGTGCAGATGAGTAGCCTGAAATAGCAGCACCAAACCTCAGCGATCCATATCTGGACCCTTCAGGCTTCCCTGGAAACGTGGTTGGTGGCCACATCATGCAGACACGCTCCTGGCCCTGCTCCCAGGAGCTTTGTTGGTTCAGCCACTGCTCCGGTTCTGTTTGCCAGGGCAATTCATTTTTCATGCTGCCTGCAGGCCCAGTCTGTGTGTGGCTGCTCTGTTTGTTTATGAATTGCTGTATTTGTCTCCTACACGCTAGGAGAAGATGAAGCACCTGCGGGAGCTGGGGCAGCTGTGCATCAGGACCACGACCAAGTTCCCTGCTTCCATCACTGCGCTAACGCCATTTGGGATGAAAAGCAGCACTGCGTGTGCCCAGCTCCTTTTCCGGGAAGTGAGAAGGTGGCTATGACCAATCCAAACATGCTGAAGGTCAGAGACATAACTTCTTACCCACTTTGCTGTGCTCACCTAAGGAAATACCAGCAGCGGGCGAGCTGTGTGTTTAAGTAACGACATTCCTTTCATACTCACTGAGAGCTGTTTTCTGTGGGTTTCTTCCCTAAGACTAGCAAAAAAGTAGAGGTAGATCAGCTTAAAGATTTACCAGAGTGTGTGGGAATAGCAAATACTTCAAGAAGATGACATCAGAAATGCCAGAGCTAGGCACAGATGTGATCGAGTGGAATTCTCCAGCCTATGTTAGGGAAAAGGTCAGATTAGAGGGTTGAGAAAAGTTCTTTGGCATTGAATTCTATGTCTCCCACATGCATTTCTGAAGCAGTGAGAGTCAGAGCGACTCTCCTCTCATGACAGCCAGTGCCCTGGTTGGGGTCCAGCTCCTACAAGTGCATCTGCAGGAGACACCAGCAAGGACAAACTCCTTTTAGCCTCTGGAAAACTTCAAATTCACAGTAACGAAACCGTCTCATGGGTGGTCTCACTTCTCCACGTTATTTCAGTTAGAACAAGTGATTTTCTTTGATTCAAAACATTTAATTCTATGTTAATGCCCCTACATTTTATTACAAATATATCTGAAACCTCACCCAATGCATTGCTTGATGATGAGGTGATGCTTTGTTGAATCTGGGGAGCTCTCCCCCCATTTTGGAGCTGTTTCACCTTCCCTGGAGGTGTTTAAGGGACGAGTAGATGAGGTCCTGAGGGACATGGTTTAGTGTTTGATAGGAATGGTTGGACTCGATGATCCGATGGGTCCCTTCCAATCTGGTTGTTCTATGATTCTATGATTCTGTGAGTGAGGCACGAGCCTCTCCTCTGCCCTCCCTGAGTGACACAAGATTGCTCAGTGTGCAGGAAAGCTCGTGGATGGCAACTGGGAAACTGAGTTGTGGCTTGAGAAGTGACTTTTAGTTGAACTAAGGGGGGAAAAAACCAATCTAGGAGGGATCACCATGTACCAGAAATGGATCTTAGTAACCAAGTGCTCAGGCAGATGCTGATGCATAGACACAGGAGGGAGGAGAAAATGCCCTCTGGTGTTCTGGCCAGCACCCCTCCCAGGCAATCCACGCGTAAAAATTACTCTGCACCCACTGGTGACTCCTCTGTTTCTCTGTGAGTTCTGCAGCCCAGACCCTCTGTGTATGTAGGTGCTTTGATCCCGTTTTCCTGGTCGCACTGGGGGTGCTAATTGTCCCTGTGAGCCTGAGCTGCACTCTCCATCCCAAAACTGCTGGGACGGCAGAGAGCTGAATCCCAGAGATCTTGGGCAGCATCCTAGGGAGTCATAAAAGGGAAGGCGCCTGTAGTCCCAACATGCTCATCCATCTCTGTCCCTTCGTGCTCCCCAGCCTGACCTGCTCCAATTAATTATTCAGCCAAGGCCAAGCAGGCAGCGGTTGCTATTGGGCACCAGCACCACTAACAACAGCAGCTATTTTTATCCCCAGCTCTCCTTACCTTGCAGCCGGAGCAATGGATCCCGGCCAGTGCTCCGCACAGAGCTCGCTGTGCCTGGCAGGCGACCACAGCCACTTACATCATCTTTATTTGCTGGGATAGCAGCCTCCCAGCACGGAGAGAGGCTACGGGAAAGCTGGGCAGGGGCTCTTGGTCAGAGAGTGCAGGGACAGGACCACAGGAATAGCTTTGAGCCGAAAGAGGAGAGAGTGAGATGAGATCTCAGGGAGAAATTCTTCACCTTGAGGGTGAGGAGGAGGCCCTGACCCAGGCTGCCCAGAGAAGCAGCTCAGGGAGGGGCTCAAGGCTTCGTCTCCAGCCACCATCCCAAAGGGAAAAGCAATGCTTAACTTCATGTTTTGGAGCCAAAAAAAAAACCCCAAACCCTCCTAGAAATGGAGTTCCCCAAAATGCACGAGAAAAATATTTATTTGAGGTCTATTTATATATTTAATAAAAAGGAATTTTCATCTGGTCAATGGTTCCAAATGTTGGAGCAAGAATCTAAAACTTGATTATATACAGTAGTTTGAACTGGTTGCGAATCAAGAAAAGAAATTATTTAAATGTATGTAGTATTTTTAAAGTTACAAGAAATCTTAAAACCTAGTGGTGTAGGAAAAAGTGTTAGTTACTTAGGAATGCTAACGAGATAACACTAACAGCCCTTTGTTAAAACAGGAGACCATAAATCACTCAAGTGGCAGGATAAGAGTGGAGTCTACCCAATTAGAGTTAAAGTAGAGATAGAAGGAAACTGGCAGTAAATTCACGTTGGACATTTGCCCAAAAGAAGAAAGGTAAAAAGTTCACAATAAAAAAAATTATTTTTTTTCTTCTGAGGACGATGAGGGAACCTTCCTCTTCACGACCACCAGAAGGAGGCAGCAAGCACAGTAAGAGCTGATAAAAAACTTGCTGATGAGGTCATCGAAACATACATATACATTGGGCAATGATGTAACCTGTTGAATATACATTAGAATCATAGAACAATCAGGTTGGAAGAGACCTATTGGATCATCGAGTCCAACCATAAGATTACGAAACCATTAGATTACGAAACCTGACGAGAATAAATATCGGTCGAGTTATAACAGTGTTGGGGGATCAGATTTGAGAAACTATTCCCTGATCCCTGGGCCCCCCCCAATAAAGCACCGACATATAGCCCTTCCCGGAGTGTTATGTGTTTACTGTCACGCCGATGCTAACACCAAGCTCCAGAGCTGGGAACTGATCAGGGCTGGATGGTGTGAGCGGAGCTGCCTGGAAGGGAAGGACCTGGGGAATGGGGGTGAGGAGACAGACAGGAGCGTGCGGGGGATCCTCGGCAAAAACATGGACCTGCTGCAGTGGGGCCGGAGGAGGCCACAGGGCTCGAGCCCCTCTGGAGAGGAGAAGGCTGCAGGGAGACCTCAGAGCAGCTCCCAGTGCGGAAAGGGGCTTCAGGAAGGCTGTGGAGGGGCTTTAGCCAAGGGCCTGGAGCCATAGGAGGTTGTGGAAGAGGAGGAAGCTGGGCTCTTCTCCCAAGGGACAGGGGACAGGACGAGAGGGAATGGCCTCAAGCTCCACCAGGGGAGATTTAGGCTGGAGATTAGGAGGAGGTTTTTCACCCAGAGGGTCATTGGGCATTGGAATAGGCTGCCCAGGGAGGGAGTTGATTCCCCTTCCCTGGAGGTGTTTAAGGCACGGGTGGATGAGGTCCTGAGGGACTTGGTTTAGTGTTTGATGGGAATGGTTGGACTGGATGATCCGATGGGTCTCTTCCAACCTGGTGATTCTATGATTCTCTGATAGGGTTGAGGGAGGATGGATTTGAATGGGAAGGGGGAAGGTTTAGACCAGACACTGGGGAGAAATTCTTCACGGGGAGGGTGGGGAGGGCCTGGATGTGCCCAGCCCAGGCTGAAGCCCCTGATGCAGCGGGAGATGTCCCGCCCATGGCCGCGGTGGGACCGCACGGGCTGCGAGGTCCCCTCCGACCCCAACCATCCCCCGGCTCGGCCCTCGCCCTCCGCGGGGCCATCGCCTGCCCGGGGCGGAACCGGAAACGGGGTGGGAGGGGCGGGGCCGGGCATTGGGGGCGGGACCGGGCAGGGACGGCCAATGAGAGGCTGCGCCGGGGCGCTGTGAGCCAATGAGAGGCGGTGCCGGGGAGGTGCCGGGCGCTGAGGAGAGGGAGTGGGCGGTGCCGGCCAGTGAGAGGCGGTGCTAGGGGCGGTGCGAGCCAATGAGAGGCGGCGCTGGGGCGGTCCCGTCCAATGAGAGGCGGGCGGGGGCGGGGCTCGCGCGCCGTGGCGGGAAAGGCGCGCGGTTTTGGCGCCAAACGCATCCGGTCGCTGCGGCGCGCGGGGCTCGGGCCCAGAGCGATAGCGATAACGATAGCGGCGGTCGCTGCCCTCGCCTCCCCCCTCGCCTCCTCCGGCTCCTCATCCCCTCGCTACTCCGGCCCCCCTTCCCCTCGCCCCTCCCGCCATGGCGGTGCCGCTGGAGGACGCGGAGCTGCGGGAGGCGCAGCGCGATTACCTGGATTTCCTGGACGATGAGGTGAGCGGGGGCTGCCGGGAGCGAGGGGGAGGCCGAGGAGGCCGCGACCAACGGTGCCGAACGGGGCTCGGTCCAGCGCGGCCGCAGGCGGAGAGAGCAGAGCGGCCTGGTCAGAGAGGCTGAGGGGGAGAGGGGAATGAGCTGTGCTGGGGACCTGGATCCATGGCTGGAGGGCAGGAGGATCTAGAGAGGGACCTGGATCCATGGCTGGAGGATCTGCATAGGGACCTGGATCCATGGCTGGAGGGCAGGAGGATCTGGATAGAATCATAGAATCACCAGGTTGGAAGAGACCCACCAGATCATCAAGTCCAACCATTCCTATCAAACACTAACCCATGTCCCTCAGCACCTCATCCACCCGTCCCTTAAACACCTCCAGGGAAGGGGAATCAACCCCCTCCCTGGGCAGCCTGTTCCAATGCCCAATGACCCTTTCTGGGAAAAACTTCCTCCTAATCTCCAGCCTAAGTCTCCCCTGGTGGAGCTTGAGGCCATTCCCTCTTGTCCTGTCCCCTGTCCCTTGGGAGAAGAGCCCAGCTCCCTCCTCTCCACAACCTCCTCTCAGGGAGTTGTAGAGAGCAATGAGGTCTCCGTGGATGGGGAACAGGGAGGATCTGCATAGGGTCCTGGATCCATGGTTGGAGGACTGGAGGATCTGGATAGGGACCTGGATCCATGGCTGGAGGACAGGAGGCTCTGCTGGGGGATCTGGATCCATTGATGGAGAACAGGAAGGCTCAGCAGAGGGATCTGGATGCATGTCTGGAGGACAGGAGGCTCTGTTGGGAGATCTGGATCCATGACTGGAGAGCAGGGAGGCTCTGCAGAGGGATCTGGATCCATGGATAGAGGGCAGGTGGATCTGGATAGGGACCTGGATCCTTGGCTGGAGGGCAGGGGGCTCCTCAGAGGGATCTGGATCCATGGCTGGAGGGCAGGAGACCCTGCAGAGGGACCTGGATCTATGGCTGGAGGACAGGAGGATCTGGATAGGGACCTGGATCCATGGATGGGGGACTAGAGGCTCCGCAGAGCATCCTGGATCCATTGATGGAGAACAGGAAGGCTTTGATGAGGGATCTGGATCCATGGCTGGAGGGCAGGAGGATCTGCAGAAGGACCTGGATCCATGGCTGGAGGGCAGGAGGCTCTGGATAGGGACCTGGATCCACTGATGGAGAACAGGAAGGCTCTGGATAGGGACCCGGATCCATGCCTGGAGGGCAGGAGGCTCTGCTGAGGGACCTGTCATGCTGGATGCACTGGAGGTCCGTGCAAGGGAGGCGTTTTTTTCAGTGTTTTTGCTCCTGTCTCCCTTCCAGGAAGACCAAGGAGTTTACCACAGCAAAGTCCGTGACATGATCAGCGACAACCAGTGCCGCCTCCTCGTCAGCATCAACGACCTGCGGCGGAAGAACGAGAAGAGGGCCAACCGGTCAGTGTGGGGCAGGGGGGGCTCTCTTTACCCAAGAAACCTGCTACAGGATGAGAGGGAACAGCCTCAAGTTCTGCCAGGGGAGGCTTAGATGGGATATTAGGAAAAAATTTTTCACTGACAGAGTGGTAAAGCCTTTACAAAGCAGTGGTGGGGTCCCCATCCCTGGGAAGGTTCAAGAACTATGTAGATGCAGTGCTTAGAATCATAGAACAACCAGATTGGAAGAGACCCATCGGATCATCGAGTCCAACCATTCCTATCAAACACTAACCCATGTCCCTCAGCACCTCATCCACCCGTCCCTTAAACACCTCCAGGGAAGGGGAATCAACCCCCTCCCTGGGCAGCCTATTCCAATGCCCAATCACCCTCTGTGTGAAAAACTTGCTCCTAATGTCCAGCCTAAATCTCCCCTGGTGGAGCTTGAGGCCATAAAGCTCTTTTTTCACCCCTTGCTCCTAGTAAACTTGTGGGGCATGTGGAGGTGTGGGAAGAGTGTTGGGGAGGGAGGCCGAAGGGGCTGCTCAGCCTGCATCATCACCTCCCTGTGTTGCAGGCTCCTGAGCAATGCCTTTGAGGAGCTGATCGCCTTCCAGCGAGCCCTGAAGGATTTCGTTGCCTCCGTCGATGCCACCTACGCTAAGCAGTACGAGGACTTCTACATTGGGCTGGAGGGCAGCTTTGGCTCCAAGCACGTGTCACCGCGGACGCTGACGGCCTGTTTCCTCAGCTGCATTGTCTGCGTAGAGGGCATCGTGACAAAGTGTGAGGCCTGGGGGAGTGCCAGGGGCTTTGGGGGTGGGTCGGTGTTCCCGCAGTGACAAGTGGGGTTCCCCAGGGCTCAGTGCTAGGTCCAGCCCTGTTCAATGTCTTCATCAATGACCTGGATGAAGGCATCAAGGGTACCCTTAGCAAGTTTGCAGATGACACTAAGCTGTGTGCAAGTGTGGATCTGCTGGAGGGTAGGGAGGCTCTGCAAAGGGACCTAAACAGGCTGGATCCATGGGCTGAGTCTAATGGGATGAGGTTTAACACAGCCAAATGCCGGGTCCTGCACTTGGGGCACAACAACCCTATGCAGAGCTACAGACTGGGAGAAGCCTGGCTGGAAAACTGCCAGGAGGAGAGGGACCTGGGGGTGTTGGTCGACAGCAACTGACCATGGGCTAGCAGTGTGCCCAGGTGGCCAAGAAGGCCAAGGGCATCCTGGCTTGCATCAGAAATGGTGTGACCAGCAGGGCCAGGGAGGTGATTCTCCCTCTGGACTCAGCACTGGTGAGGCTGCTCCTTGAATCCTGTGTTGAGTTGTGGGCCCCTCAGCACAAGAAGGATGTTGAGGCTCTGGAGAGAGTCCAGAGAAGAGCAACGAAGCTGGTGAAGGGGCTGGAGAACAGGCCCTATGAGGAGCGGCTGAGAGAGCTGGGGGTGTTTAGCCTGGAGAAGAGGAGGCTGAGAGGAGACCTCATTACTCTCTGCAACTCCCTGAAAGGAGGTTGTGGAGAGGAGGGAGCTGGGCTCTTCTCCCAAGGGACAGGGGACAGGACAAGAGGGAATGGCCTCAAGCTCCACCAGGGGAGATTTAGGCTGGAGATTAGGAGGAAGTTTTTCACACAGAGGGTCATTGGGCATTGGAATAGGCTGCCCAGGGAGGGGGTTGATTCCCCTTCCCTGGAGGTGTTTAAGGGACGGGTGGGTGAGGTGCTGAGGGACATGGGTTAGTGTTTGATAGGAATGGTTGGACTCGATGATCCATTGGGTCTCTTCCAATCTGGTTGTTCTATGATTCTATGAACTTGGTGATCTGGGCAGAGAGAACAGGAGCATTGGTAGAAGGTTTTGAGTGTTGGGATGTTCTCTGTGCTCAGTAAATCCTGGCGTGGTTGACAGAGGGTGTGTGCCAAGTGCAGTTTAGCATGGGAGACACTGCTGGGGACTCTGCTGACAGAGAGTTGGGATATCCCTGCCCCTAATTCCTCTTTATTCCAACCTCAGGCTCTCTGGTTCGTCCCAAGATCGTTCGGAGTGTCCATTATTGCCCGGCTACCAAGAAAACTATTGAGCGACGCTACACGGACATGACCTCCCTCGATGCTTTCCCGTCCAGCTCTATCTACCCCACAAAGGTGAGGCCAAGCGGCCTTATGGGAATCACCACCAAGTTGCTCTGGTGAGAACGTGCCAGCTCCTAGCCCAGGGTCTCAAATCCTTCTCCTTCAGCCTTCGTTGCCCATGAAGTAAAGAGGACACATCACACGTGTGACAGTCCCAGAGAATCACTTGGAATACGTGAAGCCAGTCTGTGTTGGGCAGGAGGGCCCCAGACCTGCTGGTTGAGGTGTTGGTTGTGATCTGGATTCTGTGGTGGAACCAGGTCAGAGTGGGGGTACCTGTGCTGTCCTGGAGGGTGTCTGCACACTTGGGGAGAGGGTTTGCCCTGTCTTTGGGAACAGAAGAAGCTTGACCTGAGCTTTGTCCTCACTGCACTGAGCCTGCAGCAGGGACAGAGGTTGGAGAGACCTAATGTTCCAGCAGTGGTGGGTATTGGCAGCTTTAGACTGGGGGACTCTGTGGAATTGAACCCCAACTTTTGTCAGTCCTGATTAAGCAGCCCTTTCCAGCAGCCTTGTGCATGTTGGGTGATGCAGCCTTCTCTTCCCGCTCTGTGCTCCTGAAAAAACGATGCTTGTCTTTTCATTTGGCTTCTTCCTCTAGGATGAAGAGAATAACCCCCTGGAAACAGAGTTTGGCCTCTCGGTCTACAAGGACCATCAGACCATCACCATCCAGGAGATGCCCGAGAAGGCCCCAGCGGGACAGCTGCCGCGCTCCGTGGATGTCATTCTGGATGATGACCTGGTGGACAAGGTGAAGCCTGGGGATCGCATCCAGGTGGTGGGGACCTACCGCTGCCTGCCGGGGAAGAAAGGAGGTTACACTTCGGGGACTTTCAAGTGAGCTTTCTTTTTGTCTTGACTTCAGCCCTCCCACCCTTTTCACTCGAGTCATGTATCTGGATGATGAGATGGTGACAGGCAGGTGGCTGTCACAGAGCTTGGTCAGACATTGTTTTAAATCATAGAATCATAGAACAGCCACGTTGGAAGGGACCCATCGGATCTTCTAGTCCAACCATTCCTATCAAACACTAAACCAAGTCCCTCAAGACCTCATCCACCCGTCCCTTAAACACCTCCAGGGAAGGGGAATCAACCCCCGTCCTGGGCAGCCTATTCCAATGCCCAATGACCCTTTGTGTGAAGAACTTCCTCCTAATCTCCAGCCTAAATCTCCCCTGGTGGAGCTTGAGGCCATTCCCTCTTGTCCTGTCCCCTGTCCCTTGGGAGAAGAGCCCAGCTCCCTCCTCTCTACAACCTCCCTTCAGGTAGTTGTAGAGAGTAATGAGGTCTCCCCTCAGCCTCCTCTTCTCCAGGATGAACACCCCCAGCTCTCTCATAAGTTCTGTTCTCCAGGCCCTTCATCAGCCTTGTTGCTCTTCTCTGGACTTGCTCCAGAGCCTCAACATCCTTCTTGTGCTGAGGGGCCCAGAACTGGAAGTGGTTTGCTCCTTGCTTTTTAGCCTCATTGTGCAGCTGTGAGCTGCAGCCGCCCACGGCAGGGGTTGGATGCTCCTAAAAATGCTCCATTGACAGCCAGTGCAGTAAGACAGAGGGGAAATATGGCTCTTGGAGCCTTCCAACCCCCTCCAGGATTTTGTAAGGCAAAGGATAACCCTGTGGAAATTTCCATTCTGTTGTTGCTGTGACCCATAGATTCTGTGGGCTTTGCAGACCTGATTGTGGCCGTGTCCCTTCTCCAGGACAATCCTCATTGCCTGCCACGTGAAGCTGATGAGCAAAGACGTCCGGCCCCTCTACTCTGCCGCGGACGTGGCCAAGATCAAGAGATTCAGCAAGAGTCGCTCCAAGGTACTGAAGCCTCGTGTCGAGAGGGCAGCCTTGTCCCTGAATATGAGGTTCCATGTAGAGCAGCTGTGAGGCCTGGCACGTGGCTAAGGAGGTGTCTTGTTGGGCTGCAGTTAATTCTTTCATCCTCTCAGCAGCATTGCTGGATTTTCCACTTGCTTCCTTTGGTTCTTCTGCTTTGGCTTTTGTCAAGTCCTATTATTTTTGTGGCTTCTTTTTCCCAAATCATTTTCACCCCCGTGGTTCTGTGATGGGCATAAACTCCTTTTTGTGTGTGGAAATGGGCTTAGAATCACAGAATCATAGAATCACCAGGATGGAAGAGACCCACCAGATCATCGAGTCCAACTGTTCCTATCAATTGCTAAACTGTGTCCCTCAGCACCTCGTCCACCCGTCCCTTAAACCCCTCCAGGGAAGGGGAATCAACCACCTCCTTGGGCAGCCTATTCCAATGCCCAATGATCCTTTCTGTGAAAAACATTTTCCTAACGTCCAGCCTAAACCTCCCCTGGTGGAGCTTGAGGCCATTCCTTCTCATCCTGTTCCTTGGGAGAAGAGCCCAGCTCCCTCCTCTCTACAACCTCCTTTCAGGTAGTTATAGAGAGCAATGAGGTCTCCCCTCAGCCTCCTCTTCTCCAGGCTAAACACCCCCAGCTCTCTCAGTCACTCCTCATAGGGCCTGTTCTCCAGCCCCTTCACCAGCCTCGTTGCTCTTCTCTGGACTCGCTCCAGAGCCTCAACATCCTTCTTGTGCTGAGGGGCCCACAACTCAACACAGGATTCAAGGAGCAGTCTCCCCAGTGCCCAGTACAGAGGGAGAATAACCTCCCTGGCCCTGCTGGTGGTGGTTCTCTCCCTGTTCTCGTTTGCTACGACCCGTCTGACAGGCCATGCTCTGCCTCTTCTCCCTTAGGATATCTTCAACCAGCTGGCGAAGTCGCTGGCTCCCAGCATCCACGGCCACGAGTACATTAAGAAGGCGATTCTCTGCATGCTGCTCGGAGGGGTGGAGAAGAACCTGGAGAACGGGAGCCGCATCCGAGGAGACATCAACATCTTGCTGATAGGTCTGGAAAGGCAGGGCAGAGGCACCCGCGGTTGGCGCTGTTGGGGGGTGAGGTGAAGCAGCGTTTTTCTGGACTTGGTCTCACAGAGTAATTGAGGTTAGGTGGGACCTCAGGAGGCTTCTGGCCCAAGCACGTGTGTAGGGCAGAGACAGTGTCACTGGTAGATTAGGTGAGTTTGGGACTTGTCCAGTTGATTTTGAGCATCTCCAGGGTTGTGATGTGAACCACTGTCGCAGTGTTTAAGCACCCTCAAGGAGATTTCTTTTTCTTCTATCAACCAATTGTTTTTTTCTATATTCCATGTTGTCCTCATTGCCTCTGGTTCCATTACCGTGCACCTCTTGAAACTCTAGCTTCATCTTCTCTCTTTCTTCCCATCAGCTCATGGAAGAAGGGGAGAAGATCATCAGATGATCTTCTCCCCTTCTTCCATGAGCTGATGGGAGGAAGATGATCTGAAGGCCAAACAAACTAATTTCTGTCCCCTTCCCCCACCTGAACCCCAGCCAGGCCACAGTGTCTGGGTGATGAGCAGTTTTTAGAATCATAGAATCACAGAATAATCAGGTTGGAAGAGACCCACTGGATCATCGAGTCCAACCATTCCTATCAAACACTAACCCATGTCCCTCAGCACCTCGTCCACCCGTCCCTTAAACATCTCCAAGGGAAGGGGACTGAACCACCTCCATGGGCAGCCTGTTCTACTGCCCAGTGACCCTTTCTGTGAATTTTTTTTGTCCAACGTCCATCCTGAACCTCCCCTGGTGTAACTTGAGACCATTTCCTCTTGTCCTGTCCCTTGGGAGAAGAGCCCAGCTCCCTCCTCTCCACAACCTCCTTTCAGGGAGTTGCAGAGAGCAATGAGGTCTCCCCTCAACCTCCTCTTCTCCAGTCTAATCACCCCCAAGCTCTCTCTGCCGTTCCTCCTAAGGAATATATGAGCAGTTTATTTAAATTAATGTATCCAATGGCCCTTGTAATCCTCCCGGTTCTAACTGCAGAGATGAATGTGCCGTGTTCTTTTCCATTTCAGGAGACCCTTCTGTTGCCAAGTCCCAGCTGCTGCGATACGTGCTCAGCACTGCTCCCCGCGCCATCCCCACCACCGGCCGAGGCTCCTCCGGAGTTGGCCTGACGGCTGCTGTCACCACAGACCAAGAAACTGGTGAGGAGCGAGCTGGTTCTCGATGGGAGGCTTGTTAACACTGGGAAGGCACTCGGCCAGATCATGAACTGCTTTTTGTTCTGCAGTGGGGCTTGCAGGACTTGCTTCATCCAGAATATTTATGGCAATGATAGTGGCATTTTCTCTGCCTCTGTTGTGCCGTAGTCTTCCCTTCTCCTCTTCTCCTTGGCACACCCCACGTGAGGGCTAGCAGCGGCCTGGATCTTGTCTTACTCCTGGGCTTGCTCTTCATCCTCAGTGTCCTTCTGCTGTCAGGTAGTGCAGGAGAATCATAGAACAACCAGGTTGGAAGAGACCTATCAGATCATCGAATCCAACAATTCCTATCAAACATTAACCCGTGTCCCTCAGCACCTCATCCACCCGTCCCTTAAACACCTCCAGGGAAGGGGAATCAACCACCTCCCTGGGCAGCCTATTCCAATGCCCAATGACCCTCTGTGTGAAAAACTTCCTCGTAATCTCCAGCCTAAATCTCCCCTGGTGGAGCTTGAGGCCATTCCCTCTTGTCCTGTGCCCTGTCCCTTGGGAGAAGAGCCCAGCTCCCTCCTCTCCACAACCTCCTTTCAGGTAGTTGTAGAGAGTAATGAGGTCTCCTCTCAGCCTCCTCTTCTCCAGGATAAACACCCCCAGCTCTCTCAGCCGCTCCTCCTAGGGCCTGTTCTCCAGCCCCTTCACCAGTTTTGTTGCTTGTCAGGCAGGCTTGGAGGGTGCTGGTGCTTTTTGAGGCGAAGGTGCTGTGTGGAGGGGCTGGCAGGACAGGAGGTGAACCTGAACCTTCCAGGGCAGGTTCAGATTAGACATCAGGAAGAATCCCTGCACAGAAAGGGTTCTCAGGCCCTGGCAGAGGCTGCCCAGGGAAAAAGTGGAGTCCCCATCCCTGGAGGGGTTTTCAGGGGTGTTCAGTTCTGGGCCCCTCACCACAAGAAGGATGTTGAGGCTCTGGAGCGAGTCCAGAGAAGAGCAACGAGGCTGGTGAGGGGGCTGGAGAAGAAGAGGAGCGTCTGAGAGAGCTGGGGTTGTTTATCCTGGAGAAGAGGAGGCTGAGAGGAGACCTCATTGCTCTCTACAACTACCTGAAAGGAGATTGTGGAGAGGAGGGAGCTGGGCTCTTCTCCCAAGGGACAGGGGACAGGACGAGAGGGAATGGCCTCAAGCTCCACCAGGGGAGATTTAGGCTGGAGATTGGGAGGAGGTTCTTCACACAGAGGGTCATTGGGCATTGGAATAGGCTGCCCAGGACGGGGGTTGATTCCCCTTCCCTGGAGGTGTTTAAGGGACGGGTGGATGAGGTCTTGAGGGACTTGGTTTAGTGTTTGATAGGAATGGTTGGACTAGAAGATCCGATGGGTCTCTTCCAACGTGGCTGTTCTATGAGTCTATGATTCAAGCCTGGCAGATGAGGTGCTTGGGAATCTGGTTCAGAGGTGGACGGGTACAGTTGGACTCAGATGATCTCAAAGGCCTTTTCCAACCAACCAATTCTACAATACTACGTGTGGGGCTGCTGAACAGTAGTTAACTCTTCCATCCCCTCCCAGGTGAACGGCGCCTGGAAGCCGGAGCCATGGTGTTGGCCGACCGAGGGGTCGTGTGCATCGACGAGTTCGACAAGATGTCTGACATAGACCGCACTGCCATCCACGAGGTGATGGAGCAGGGCCGCGTCACCATCGCCAAGGCCGGCATCCACGCCCGCCTCAACTCCCGCTGCAGCGTCCTGGCAGCCGCCAACCCTGTCTACGGGCGGGTGAGTGCCCACACCTGCTGGTCTCTGTGGTGAAGGATACTGGGAGCTGTCTTAGTGGGGGAGACAGCTGGTAAAACCCCAGAGATCATAGAATCATAGAAATACCAGGTTGGAAGAGACCCACCGGATCATTGAGTCCAACCATTCCTATCAAACACTAAACCATGTCCCTTAGCACTTCAATCCCCCCAAACAGGTGACTTTGTTCTTGCTGGGATTGGGGTCCATGGGATAGCAAAGACCTGATTGATTTGGTCTCTGTTGCTCCTCGTGGCCCTCCTGGAGGAGAGATGGGCTACAAGCCTGAGGTTCCTTACCCTGTCTGGGTACTACCTGGGTCATAGAACCATAGAATCATAGAACAACCAGGTTGGAAGGGACCCATCGGATCTTCTAGTCCAACCATTCCTATCAAACACTAAACCAAGTCCCTCATGACCTCATCCACCCGTCCCTTAAACACCTTAAGGGAAGGTGACTCAACCACCTCCCTGGGTCTTCCAGGACCTTATCCTGATGAGCCTTATTCTTGGTGTCTGACCTAGAATCACAAAAAATATTAATTTTCTTTGCAAATAAGAGCTCTACCCTCCTGCCAGGACAGGGAAGAAGAGCCCTGGCTGGTGCAGGCTGGGTTTAGTGTGGTGTCCTGCTGCCTGCACATCCATCCTCAAAGGCCTGGCCTGAGGAAGCCCTCCTGGCCTCCCTGGCAGCCGGGACTGACCTCCTGTAACTCCTTACGTTGTCATAGAATCATAGAACAACCAGGTTGGAAGAGACCCACCGGATCATTGAGTCCAACCATTCCTATCAAACACTAACCCATGTCCCTCAGCACCTCATCCACCCGTCCCTTAAACACCTCCAGGGAAGGGGAATCAACCACCTCCCTGGGCAGCCTGTTCCAATGCCCAATGACCCTTCCCATGAAAAACCTCCTCCTGTCCTCTTGCAGTACGACCAGTACAAGACACCGATGGAGAACATTGGCCTGCAGGACTCCTTGCTCTCCCGTTTCGACCTGCTTTTCATCGTGCTGGACCAGATGGACCCCGAACAGGACAGGGAGGTCTCGGACCACGTGCTGCGGATGCATCGTTACCGTAACCCCAACGAGCAGGATGGGGATGGTGAGTTGCTCGTAACTGCAATCCCCTGGCTGCTCAGCCCTCTCCTTCCTCAGCAGATTGTCACCCCCTGGTGACAGCTCTTTGGATTCAGCATCCCTGGCTTTGTTGGGGACTGCTTTTGGGAGTCAGTCCAAAGACTAAAAGCACGTTATCTATGCCTGTCTCCTCTCCAGCCATGCCCCTGGGCAGTGCTGTGGAGATCCTGGCTACAGAGGACCCCGACGCTGTGCAAGAGGAGGAGCAGGAGCTCCAAGTGTACGAGAAACACGATGACCTCCTGCACGGGCCAAACCGCCGCAAGTGAGTCCTTTGCCCCACCTGCCCTGGAGCTCTCTGGGTGTTTCCCTGCACCGCGAGGCGTCTGTCCCCACCTTGGAGAACAACGAGGGTGTGTGCGCTTCTTTGCAGGGAGAAGATCGTCAGCATGGAGTTCATGAGAAAGTACATCCACGTGGCAAAGATGATCAAGCCTGTCCTGACCGAGGAGTCGGCCAGCTACATCGCCGAGGAGTATTCCCGCCTGCGGAGCCAGAGCCTGGCCAACTCAGACATCGCCAGGGTGAGCTCCACCAGGAGGGAAACCGAGGCAAAGGCCCCTCTTTCCCCCTTTATGGGCATTTTTTGCCCTGGGGATGATGGCTGCCGGTGAGGTGTGGTGCTGCCATGGGGGTCAACCTCACAGAGACACCTCTCTGTCCCCCACAGACCTCCCCGGTCACAGCCCGTACCCTGGAGACCCTGATCCGCCTCTCCACAGCCCACGCCAAGGCCAGGATGAACAAGACGGTTGACCTGCAGGATGCTGAGGCGGCTTTGGAGCTGGTGCAGTTTGCCTACTTCAAAAAGGTAGGGGGGAAGGCGTTGTTCAGGTGACTCTAAAACTGTCCTCAGAGGTGTGGATTTGCCTGAGCTCCCTGGGCTGCCGGTGGGTCCTTTCCTGGTGCCGGTGGCAGGATGAGGCAGTGGTGGCATCGGAGGGTCCTCGGGGTTGCCCCCCGAAAGGCAGCTTGAGTGGAAAAGTGGTCTGAGTGTATCCCACCTTTGCTGCTCAGGTTCTGGAGAAGGAGAAGAAGCGCAGGAAGCAGGCGGATGATGATTCGGAGACCGAGAAGGAGGATGAGGAGCCGCAGCCCAAGGAGGAGCGCAAGATGAGGAGGTAGGAACCGGAGCAAGGGAGGAGGGGGATGTTCCGTGGAGGGCACTGGTCACTGTGGGGGGTGCAGCCAGCAGGGCTGCCCTTGGGGAAGCTCTCTATGATTTGCACAACCTCACGCCTCCTCCTCCATGGTGGGTAATGTGGGGGACACCCTCCTTGGGTGGAAACAGATCTGACTGGGTGACCACATCCAAGAGTCACAGCCAACAGCTCAGTGTCCAAATGGAGATCGGTGACGAGCGATGTCCCTCGATCTGTACTGGGGCCAGTACTGATTCCTGTCATCAGTGACACGGACAGTGAGATCAAGTGCAGCCTCAGCAGGGTTGAAGGTGACACCAAGCCAAGTGTTTGATGTGCATTAGGGGAGGGACATCAGACAGAGCGACCCTGATAAGTTGAAGGATCAGGCCCACGTGAGCCTCATGAAGTTCATCACAGCTAAGCATGAGGCCTTTCCCCTGGGTCAGGGAACTCTTCAGTGTCAGCACAGCCTGAGGAGTGAATGGATTGAGAACAGCGTCAGGAAGGACCTGGGGATACAGGTGCATGAAAAACTGGATGTGCTCACAGCCCAGGCCAACCACAGCTGGGGTTTTATTACAAGAAGTGTTAAGGAAGGTGATTGTCCCCTTTACTTTGCTCTGGTGAGGCCCCATCTGGACTAGACTTCGACTGGACCTAAAGAAGAAATGTTTTGCTGTGAGGGTGAGGAGGCCCTGACCAGGCTGCCCAGAGCAGGGGTGGCTGCCCCATCCCTGGAGGGGTTCCAGGCCAGGTTGGATGGGGCTTGGAGCCTCTGATCCAATGAGAGATGTCCCTACCCACCCCACAGGTGGAAATGTGTGAGCTTTAATGTCTGTTGTGACCCATCTAGCTGGATGATCCACCCCAAACCCTTCTGTGATCATATAGCCCACAGCTCTCTTTGACAGGAATGGTTGGACTAGAAGATCCGATGGGTCCCTTCCAACCTGGTTGTTCTATGATTCTATGATTCTCGGGCTGGGGCTGGCTTGGCTCCCATGCCTTGAGCAAGGGTTGTCATTGAAGAGTGACTTACTGTGAGCTGCAGGTACCTGTGAGGTCTTGACCAGATGTCTCCAGGAACCTAGGGCTTGAGGGGTGGTCCCGAGGCCTGCAGTTCATCTGCAGTGTGGGTGACCTGCTCTTCACAGAATCACCAGGTTGGAAGAGACCCATCGGACCATTGAGTCCAACCATTCCTATCAAACACTAAACCGTGTCCAATGGTTTGACCACGCAGGAGGAAGAAGGCTCGCACAGAAGGAGAAAGGGACTCCTACGACCCCTATGACTTCAGTGATGCTGAGGAAGAGATGCCAGAGGGTGAGTCTGTGGGATTTCGCTGGCTCCAGAGGGAGCTGCTGCCTTTTGCCTGGTGGGTCTGTGCACCTGGGAGCAGCGCTGGTGGTTGCTGGGGGTCCCTGTTATGGAACCATCCAGCTCCACAGATCAAGGTGAATGTTTTTTGGAAGTTCTTTGTGGCCATGTGGGACAAGAGAGTCAGTGTTGCCTGTTCTGTCTGTGCTCTTCCGAACTGCTGCAGAAGGAATGACGTTGGGAGGAAGCTTGACATTGCCCAACCCATCCTCAGGCCCAAGCGCATTGGCTTTCTGAGTGCTGGGACACTGGGCAAGGTGAAGCTAACTCTGCTTTCTGTTCCAGTCCAAGCACACACACCCAAGACACCCGAAGCCTCTGCCACTGGTGAAGTGAAGAAGCCGGAGCTTGCTGAGCCAAGGTGAGTCAGGGCTGGAGCAGGCTGGGATACCTGCGTGTCTCACCCTACACTGGCAGGTCCAGGGAAGTTCTTCTCCCTCTGGACTCAGCACTGGTGAGGCCGCTCCTTAAATCCTGTGTTCAGTTGTGGGCCCCTCGGCACAAGAAGGATGTTGAGGCTCTGGAGTGAGTCCAGAGAAGAGCAACGAAGCTGGGGAAGGGGCTGGAGAACAGGCCCTGTGAGGAGAGGCTGAGAGAGCTGGGGGTGTTTATCCTGGAGAAGAGGAGGCTGAGAGGAGACCTCATTACTCTCTACAACTCCCTGAAAGGAGGTTGTGGAGAGAAGGGAGCTGGGCTCTTCTCCCAAGTGACAGGGGACAGGATGAGAGGGAATGGCCTCAAGCTCCACCAGGGGAGGTTCAGGCTTGACATCAAAAAATTTTTTTACAAAAAGGGTCATTGGGCACTGGAACAGCTGCCCAGGGAAGTGGTTGAGTCACTTTCCTTGGAGGGAGGTGTTTAAGGTGTGGGTGGATGAGGCACTGAGGGACATGGGTTAGTGTTTGATAGGAATAGTTGGACTCAGTGATCCTATAGGTCTTTTCCAACCTGGTGATTGTGTGATCCTGGGCTAGGAAGGAAGGGGAAGGACTCAAGTGTGATCACTTCTCCCCTTGCCTACCCAGGTTGAAAGCATTCAAGGCTGCCCTCCTGGAGGTCTTCAAAACTTCCCATGCCCAGTCTGTGGGTCTGAAGAGCATGATGGAGTCCATCAACCGTGACAACCCTGAGCCCTTCTCGCTGGCTGAAGTGAAGATAGCTCTGGCCCACATGCAAGATGAGAACCAGATCATGGTGTCTGACGAGATTATCTTCTTAATCTGAGTCTCCGTGTGGAATAGTCTAAGTTCTTGTGAACTTGGAGCCTCGGAGGCTCTTTGTTTGCCTTCAACTCTCTCCTGAACGTTTCGTCTGGCTGAGCTGGACTTGTGAGAGCTCAGGTCTGTGCACTTTACAGACCTTCCTCGCTGTGCCTTGCTAGCACCAAAACATTCCCGGAGCTCTGGAGCTCATCTTACTGTTGCTGTTGTCAAACTGGAGATTTGGGAAGAGGTGTGTGTGTGCAAGGTGCTGAAAGGAAAGACTTCAGTGCAGATTATCAGTGGTTTTAATGCATTGTTTTTAGCTTTGGTAGTAACACTTCCAACCTTTGAATAAAACAATCTGGCTTTAGGAATCCAGTTCAGTAGCAGTGGAGGTGAGAAGTGATACAAGAGCTCTGCTGTTAATTGTGAAGCTTTTATTCCCCTTCTTTGTTCTTTTTACCCAATTTTGTAGCCTAGATCTGTGCAAGCGAAGGTGTCTGAGCAGCCTCTTCCCTCACTGGTCCTCTTCCCACCCCAGGGGAGCAGCTGCTGGTGACGCAGGGTGAGGCACAGTCTGCCCTGCTCTGTCACCCCTAGCACAGTGGCGTCTCCAGACTTCAAGGCTCTGCTAGGAATTGGTTTCGAGCAGATGGGAGGACTGGGATGCTCACAGGCACCTGTGGGATGCATCGTGGGGGTTTGGTCTCCAGCTGCTCCTGCCTTCTCCGATCTGGGACTGCACTTGTGGGAATAGAGCAGGGTCAGTGCCAGTGAGAGGAAACCTGCAGCAAAGAGAGGTTGGAGCGCCAGGAACCTGAGGTCTCTGGCTGAGCTGCTGCCCCTCTCCCCATGTCCTGTGGGAGATAACCATGAGCTGCTGAGATCCTGAAAGCCTTTCCTTGCTCCTGGAGGGGCTGCAGAACTGTCACTCTGGGAACACGTAGGTGACTGCTCCTTGGAGAAAGGCTGTTTCTGGAAACCAGTAGGTGCCCCTGGCTTAGGGTGGTTTTTAACAAACACTGAATGTGCAGTCGGAGCAGTCTTGGCCTCTTGTGATGCCAGAGAGGCTGGAGCTTTAGTGTTCTTTAGTTGGGTTGTTATTTCAGTTTCCAAGTTCGAGGTTAAGCTTTGGAGAAGACCCCATCCAGCACAGCCTGGTTGCTGTTACCCCTGCCTGTCTAGACACTCGCACCATTCGTGTGCCCTTGTTTCTGGAGGCCATAAACTTTGATTTGAATAATAAAAATGTCCAGTTGTGCCCCCGTGAGTGGCTGTTGGATTTCAACCGTGTCCACGGCTGGGGCTGTGGCCCTGCAGCCTCCTCTCTAACCCATGTCCCTCAGCACCTCGTCCACCTGCACCTTAAACCCCTCCAGTGAAGGTGAGTCAACCCCCTCCCTGGGCAGCTCGTTCCACTGCCCAATCGCCCTTTCTCTGAAGAATTTTTTCCTTATGTTGAGCCTGAACCTCCCCTGGTGGAGCTTGGATGTTTGCAGCTCTCAGCCCTGAATGTATTTCGCTCCCACGGGGTGACCTTTCGGCCAGTGTCCGGCTCTTCGTGCTGCCAAGGTGGGTGAAGGTGGGTTGAACACACATGGTTCGAGCTGTGCTGTCTCTGGTTTTATTCCGCAGCCTCCTGGAGCTCGGGGCTGGAGCTGGAGTGGGAGCAGAGCCAGGATGCACCTGCTCTCAGGCACCTTTTGTCAGGTGGAGATGGGGGAAAAGGACCACTGGGGAACTCCGTTCCCCAGTGGTCCTTTTCCCCCATCTCCACCTGACAAAAGGCGCCTGAGCGCTTGTAGAAAGTTCCCCAGTCACCTCTGCCTCTCTGATCCTGCCTCATCCCAGCATCCCTGTCTTCTCCTCCCTCACTCACCCTGGACCTCTGGAGGCTGCTCCTCTGGCAGGTCAGAGCAGGGAGCACTGAGGGACATTTAGGCCAAAGCTGCTTTTCAGATCCATCTCCTGCTGACATTGTCTTTATTGTATTTCCCATGAGAAGGCACCAGGAGGAGCTGCAGGGCAGGGAAATCTCCTTTATTTTGCTCTCCGAGGAGAATGTGTTCAGGAAAACTGGGAAAGGGCTTTGGAGCCCCTCATCCAGTGGGAGGTGTCCCTGCCCATGGCAGAGGGTGGGACTGGAGGGGCTTGGAGGGCCCTCTCATGGTTCTATGTGCTTCATCTGACTGGGCTGAGACTCCTGGTCCTGAAATGCTGCTTGTTATCACAGCTAAAATCACAGTCTGAGAGGAGACCTCATTACTCTCTCCAACTCCCTGAAAGGAGGTTGTGGAGAGGAGGGAGCTGGGCTCTTCTCCCAAGGGACAGGGGACAGGACGAGAGGGAATGGCCTCAAGCTCCACCAGGGGAGATTTAGGCTGGAGATTAGGAGGAAGTTTTTCCCAGAAAGGGTCATTGGGCATTGGAATAGGCTGCCCAGGGAGGTGGTTGATTCTCCTTCCCTGGAGGGGTTTAAGGGACGGGTGGATGAGGTGCTGAGGGACATGGGTTAGTGTTTGATAGGAATGGTTGGACTTGATGATCCGATGGGTCTCTTCCAACCTGGTTGATCTATGATTCTATGATTCCTGAAGATGCTGCATGAAACCTTAACCGAAGTGAGCAACGAGTCCTGCAGTGCAGGCAGGACCTTTATGTGTAGTGACTCAAGTGCAGGAGAGTTCTTGGTGAAACTTACACCTCTTTGATTTGATTTCCCAGTCCCCATCCCTGCTCCAGCCCATGGAGTGAAAGATCATCAGAAGAAAATTTTTCATGGAAAGTGTCATTGGGCAGTGTCAGAAGCTGCCCAGGGAGGGGGTTGAGTCACTTTCCCTGGAGGTGTTTAAGGGACGGGTGGATGAGGTGCTGAGGGACATGGGTTAGTGTTTGATAGGAATGGTTGGACTCGATGATCCGATGGGTCTCTTCCAACCTGGTTGTTCTATGAGTCTATGATTCTATTTCTGAGATGACAGTTTTTTCCTCCCTTTATAATGACCCATATTAGGTGACCTCCTTCAGCTCGAGTTCTCAGTAAACTTCAACTCAAGATGAGCTCAGTTATAGGAAATTTCAAGTCAAAGAGGGAATCCTGGCTGAAGCTACAAGCTGCTGAAGACAACAGAAGTGAGTGGAAAGCGGTGGTCAGAGCCAGTAACCCAGCACTTGGCGTGATGTAGTCACAGCTTTGTCACATGTAACAGTTTCCACTTAAACCTCTACCTGCAAAATCCAACCCCATTTCATGGCAATGCCCTTTTCCCTCTACTGCGAGCACTCAGGGGAAAAAAAGGGGGTCGGGTTTTGATTTGTGAAAGTAGATTTCTGGTAATTCTGCCCTCTTTGGGTCTCCACGCTCTGTGTCTGGGCAGCTGCCTTGGTGGGGACGTAGATGTGACGAGTTAGAACAGGAAAGTGTCACAGAGCTGGTGTTACCTCAGGTGAACCTTGTAACCTGAATTACAACACATTTACTTGAGATAAGGGGCTGGTCTCTGAGCCACCGGTCGGATCAGACCGCAAAATCATGACAGCATCCTCAGAGACCTGAAGCGGCAGTCGGGGGAGAGTTCTGCCTGCACTGCTTAAGGGATATCATAGAATCAGAGAACAACCAGGTGGGAAGGGACCCATCAGATCTTCTACTCCAACTATTCCTATCAAACACTAAACCAAGGGACCAGATCCGTCGCATCTTGTTTGAGAAAGCCAAGAATCTGTCAGAGGCTCCTGATTTTCTGTAGGACAGAGTGTGCCATGGATTTGTTGATTTTTGGAGGGCTGCAGGTGTATTTGTGTGGCCAGCCCTACATCTCAGTCATAGAATCATAGAACAACCAGGTTGGAAGGGACTCATCGGATCATCGAGTCCAACCATTCCCATCAAACACTAACCCATGTCCCTCAGCACCTTTATCTACCTGTGCCTTAAACACCTCCAGGGAAGGTGAATCAACCCCCTCCCTGGGCAGCCTATTCCAATGCCCAATGACCCTTTCTGTGAAAAACCTCCTCCTAATCTCCAGCCTAAATCTCCCCTGGTGGAGCTTGAGGCCATTCCCTCTCGTCCTGTCCCCTGTCCCTTGGGAGAAGAGCCCAGCTCCCTCCTCTCCACAACCTCCTTTCAGGTAGTTGTAGAGAGCAATGAGGTCTCCTCTCAGCCTCCTCTTCTCCAGGATAAACACCCCCAGCTCTCTCAGCCGCTCCCCATAGGGCCTGTAAGAAACCCCGATTGTAGTGGATCAGTGAGGAACAAACGGGAACATCATAGAATCATAGAATCGCCAGGATGGAAGAGACCCACCAGATCATCGAGTCCAACCATTCCTATCAAGATCTCGCACCAGTGCCAAACTGGCCATGGAGGGATGGAGCTTTGGGGCCACACAGTGATTCGGGGTTTGCAGTTTTCTGGGCGTAGAGACCAGGCACAGCCACAAGCAAAGCAGCAGGAACCGCCTGTGCTATGCAGGGAAGCTTTTCGGTCAGGAAATGGCACCTGAATTCGCTTCAGAGGGGACAGGAGGGAGAAGCAGGTGCTTCATCCACACCCTCATCGCCTCCGTTACATCTTTGGCACGTCCACTTTTCCCTTCACGCTCTGCAGTTAAAGCTAATCCCGGGAGCCGCAGCATCCAGCTGAGTCTTTCTGCCACCCGCAGCGTCCTCCAACCCTGTCCCCAGGTCCCCTTGTCCCTAATTTCCCCATCAGCAATAGAGACGATGAGGCTGGTCACGCAGCAGGAGGTGGTGGTCACTGAGCTCTGTGCCTGATCGCCCCCCCCATGCTTTGTCTTCTTATCAAATACTTATCTTTTAGTTTTTCCTTTTTTCCACTTTTTTTAAAATTTGTTTTTAGTCTAAAGGCAGCAACTGGAGAGACTGGTGCTGGTGTGTGTGCTGTGTGGGTCTGTGTCAGTGTGGAGATGCTAAAGATGCTCAGCTGGGTAGGATGCTGGAGGGACCGAAGCGGAGAATTGGCTACTTGGTAGGCTTACGAGGTCTAGACTGGCTATTGGAGAGCTTGTGGGATCCAGAGCTTGATTACTGGTAAGGTTGTAGGTCTGGGGAGCCCCAGTGGTGTGTGCTGGTGTCTGCGTGTGATGCAGTGGGGACGCTGGGGGATCCGGGGGCAGCTGCGGGAGGAATGCTCTGAGGCAGATGACTGGAGAGGCCCCTCTTGTTTCTAAGCCTGTGGATATACATCCACAAACCTGTTTAGCACTGAGAGGCTTTCATCCGGTGCAGCCAGAGAGGGAACAAGGTGGGGCTGTCGGTTCTGGTTGTGTTCACTTCGAGGGATGCTCTTTCGCCCGTGCTGATCCGTGTGGATGTGTCTGCGGAGAATCCACACTCAGCCCTTCTCCTGGAGGATGTGGGGGCACACGGCTGGAGCCTTATGAGGAGCGGCTGAGAGAGCTGGGGGTGTTTATCCTGGAGAAGAGGAGGCTGAGAGGAGACCTCATTACTCTCTACAACTCCCTGAAAGGAGGTTGTAGAGAGGAGGGAGCTGGGCTCTTCTCCCAAGGGACAGGGGACAGGATGAGAGGGAATGGCCTCAAGCTCCACCAGGGGAGATTTAGGCTGGAGATTAGGAGGAAGTTTTTCACAGAAATGGTCATTGGGCATTGGAATAGGCTGCCCAGGGAGGAGGTTGATTCCCCTTCCCTGGAGGTGTTTAAGGGACGGGTGGATGAGGTCTTGAGGGACTTGGTTTAGTGTTTGATAGGAATGGTTGGACTAGAAGATCTGATGGGTCCCTTCCAACCTGGTTGTTCCATGATTCTATGATTCTATAATCCTTACCTCTGCTGGGTTTGGCACCTCTGAGCAAGGACAGTGTTACCTTCTCATCGCTCCGAGGTGTGATATGATGCACTGTCCTTAAGGAGCAATTCATCCTGTCCAGACTTGGGATGCCAAGTTCTGCCAGTCCTGTATGTTGTGCACAGTTTGGGTTGGAAGGACCTCAAAGCCCATCCAGTCCCACCCCTGCCATGGGCAGGGACGCCTCTCACAGGATCAGGGGCTCCAAGCCCCATCCAACCTGGCCTTGAACATCTCCAGGGATGGGGCAGCCACAGCTTCTCTGGGCAGCCTGGGCCAGGGCCTCATGTGACTAGATGGGACTATGGATAGATGTACAGACACAGGACAGAACGGCCGTGGGGATCGTCTACCACATATATTCAAGGAGCTGATCCAGGAAAAACACTACTCCAAGGTCCATCCAGTAGACAAGACAGGAAAAGAGCAGGGAACCATCAGTCGTGCAGTGTGGCTCAGGCAGGGCCTAGGGGCCCAAAGCTGAATTGAAATGGGTCTCCTGACCATGGGCTGTGGACGGAGATCTGGCCAGAGCCTGTGAGGCTGGTGGGTGCCCCCAGGGCCCTTGCAGGGCATGCTTGAGGTTTTCAAAATGCTCCCCAGACCACATCAACGTGGGATTTTAGCAATGAGTGGGGGTAACATCACAGCTCCCGGTGCCCTGAGGTCCCCCAGGAGGACTGTCCCCTGCCCCATCACCGCAGGGTACGGGGAACCCCAAGACGAGCTGGAGGTAGATTGTGCAATCGAAGCAAAGAGAGGTTAAACCGTGAAGTTCCATGTCCTGTCCTCGTTTTGAAGCCCTTGTTGGGTGCCTGACTTTGCAGTTTGCTGATCTCTGCTGTTTGCTAATGCAGGTGGAAGCGCATCCACAGAAGTTTGTGGTTGAGAGAGCTTCGATATTAGAAAGAGGGGGTGGGAGGGAGTTAAAAAAAAGCTGCACGAACAATTTTTTTTCCTCTCCTTTTCTCTTCTTATCTCTTTATCTGCCTAAATAGACTGTACTGGCTGATGTGGGCTCCTGATGAGAGGGCAGCTGCCCTCCCCTCTCCGGGGGCAGCGACGGAAGTGGCTAGAAAATGAAATATCAGCTCCTAACCTTGGGTCAGGTAACCCAGCAATGTGCTCAGTGGAAACCATGGTGGTGGTTGAGCTGCGCTATAAAAAGGAGACCACGGCTGGCTCGGAGGCACACGGAGAGTGCAAGAGGCCTCGGAGAAGGACATCTCTTGTGCTCTGTCGCTGTGTAAGCCCTCCTGGAGCAGCAGAGGCTTTGCCATGGCTCCTGCCAGCTACGCTCCAGGGGTAAATGTTTGCGTTGGCTGCAGGGGTTGGGAGCTGTTTGCTGGGAGGGGGAAAGCAGAGTGCACATCCCACTCTGCTGGGAGCAACTCTTACTGGTCTCGGTGGGAGCTGAGTGGGAAGCTAATCCTGTCTGACACTGCTTTGTGTCCTGAGCTTTTGCACAAGGGTTTGGTGCTGAGGGGCGAGGAGGCATTGGACTGTCCTTTATTTATCTCTTGAGGGACTTGGTTTAGTGTTTGATGGGAATGGTTGGACTGGATGATCTGATGGGTCACTTCCAACCTGGTTGTTCTGTGATTCTATGATTTCTCTGGGAGGGCAGAGCTGCTGCTGTGGGGCTGGGGGAGACAGTCCTCGTCTCAGACAAGTTGCTGTCACAACTGCTCAAGTGTCACCATGAAGCAACTATCTGTGTGTTTAAACTTCAGCCTAAGTCGTGTTTGCAGCACCGACAACTCTTCTGATTGTCTTAGCAGCTTTGTGGTCATTTGTCTTTTTTTTTTTCCTAAAAACCCAGCTGCTGGAAATGGCTCAAGAATCTCAGATTTCATTGAGAAAAGGGTTGTTTGGAGCAGATGCCTGCTGTGTGGTCAGCTTCACCCGTCCTGAGGAAGCATCTGTCTTACTGTGTCCCTAAGCTTAGGCACAGGGCCAGCGGAGTCCTTACCCCACCTCGTAGATCACAAGATGGCCAAATGCCGGGTCCTGCACTTGGGGCACAACAACCCTATGCAGAGCTACAGACTGGGAGAAGTCTGGCTGGAAAACTGCCAGGAGGAGAGGGACCTGGGGGGGTTGGTCGACAGCGACTGACCATGAGCCAACAGTGTGCCCAGGTGGCCAAGAAGGCCAATGGCATCCTGGCTTGGATCAGAAATGGTGTGACCAGCAGGGCCAGAGAGGTTCTTCTCCCTCTGTCCTCAGCACTGGTGAGACTGCTCCTTGAATCCTGTGTTGAGTTGTGGGCCCCTCAGCACAAGAAGGATGTTGAGGCTCTGGAGAGAGTCCAGAGAAGAGCAACGAGGCTGGTGAAGGGGCTGGAGAACAGGCCCTATGAGGAGTGTCTGAGAGAGCTGGGGCGGTTTATCCTGGAGAAGAGGAGGCTGAGGGGAGACCTCATTACTCTCTACAACTCCCTGAGAGGAGGTTGTGGAGAGGAGGGAGCTGGGCTCTTCTCCCAAGGGACAGGGGACAGGACAAGAGGGAATGGCCTCAAGCTCCACCAGGGGAGATTTAGGCTGGAGATTAGGAGGAGGCTTTTCACTGAGTGTGTCATTGGTCATTGGAATAGGCTGCCCAGGGATGTGGTTGATTCCCCTTCCCTGGAGGTGTTTAAGGGACGGGTGGATGAGGTCTTGAGGGACTTGGTTTAGTGTTTGATGGGAATGGTTGGACTTGATGATCCGATGGGTCTCTTCCAACCTGGTTGTTCTGTGATTCTGTGATTCTGCTCAGTGCTGGGTGAACCTTTCCTAATGCTCAGGGTTGAGGCTCTATGTGCTGTGAGAAGGTCTGAGTCAGAGCAGCAGCTGCTGTGATGAGCACCAGCAGAGTTATTGTGCCCTTCAGCCTCTCCAAGACTTGCCTCTTTGTGCTCTCCCTTTCTCGACTGAATGGATCCAACAGCACTTTCCTCTCTCCCAGTTCAGGTGGCTGCTTCTGCTGCTGGTTCTGGCTGTGACGGCGAGGAGCTCACCCCGGGGGAGGGCAGCCCAGCCTCGGCGCAGCAAGGAGGGCACGAGGCTCAGCCAAGACTGTCTGAATGAGAAGGAGCCCCAGTTCCCCACAACGGTGACGGTTGATGTGCACATCAGCAACCCAGAGCACAGCTTCAGGATGGTCCATGATGTCAGGAACCGCTCCCTTGCTCCTTGGGATTACAGGTAGCTCTTTATTTCTTCTCTAGGGCGCAGCGGCTGTGCTGTAGAGGTGGGGTTTGTGGTGAACGAGGGCTGCTTCTCAGCAGATGCTTGGGGTCCTGGGAGTATTGCAAACATTTCTTGGCTCATGCTTTTGTTCTGGTGTTGGGTGAGAATTCTTTGAGAGAAATTGCTTGCAGTGCAAGGGGACATCATTGGAATGCTTTCTAACCATCTTGTTGACGTCAAATAATTATTCCTCTATCCAAAGAAACCTCATTACTCTCTACAACTGCCTGAAAGGAGGTTGTGGAGAGGAGGGAACTGGGCTCTTTTCCCAGAGGACAGGGGACAGGACGAGAGGGAATGGCCTCAAGCTGCACCAGGGGAGATTTAGGCTGGAGATTAGGAGGAAGTTTTTCACACAGAGGGTCATTGGTCATTGGAATAGGCTGCCCAGGGAGGGGGTTGATTCCCCTTCCCTGGAGGTGTTTAAGGGACGGGTGGATGAGGTGCTGAGGGACTTGGGTTAGTGTTTGATAGGAATGGTTGGACTCGCTGATCTGATGGGTCTCTTCCAACCTTGTTGTTCTATGATTCTGTCAGTACACCATAACCTTACATTTTCCTAACTGGAAGAAAATTTTGAGCATTGAAATTGAAATAAAACCAAATGAAAATCAGTAGTCCCCTTGCAATTAATTCTGTTTCTCACCCAGTTCCACTCCTCTAGAATGATGTGGCAAATCAAAGCTCTTTTTTTTTTTTTTAAATCCTTCTAAAAATGTTGAGGATGGGGCAGTTCTTTGCTCTTGCCTCAGCACGAGGATACACATTTAAACAAGGTTAAACACAGTTAACAACTTAGCCTAGAGAAGAGGAGGCTGAGAGGAGACCTCATTACTCTCTACAACTGCCTGAAAGGAGGTTGCGGAGAGGAGGGAGCTGGGCTCTTCTCCCAAGGGACAGGGGACAGGACCAGAGGGAATGGCCTCAAGCTCCACCAGGGGAGGTTCAGGCTGGACATTGGGAGGAAGTTTTTCCCACAGAGGGTCATTGGGCACTGGAATAGGCTGCCCAGGGAGGTGGTTGATTCACCTTCCCTGGAGGTGTTTAAGGGACGGGTGGATGAGGTGCTGAGGGACATGGGTTAGTGTTTGATAGGAATGGTTGGATTCGATGATCCGATGGGTCTCTTCCAACCTGGTTGTTCTATGATTCTATGATTCTAAGGTGGTCACTTCATGGAGATAAACAAGAAGATCCTCCCAAACCGAGTGGTAGGAGTGTATAAAGCCTTTCTGTGTCCCATCCCCAGGCTCGACGAGGACCCCAACCGCTTCCCCCCGCTGATCGCTGATGCCGAGTGCCGTCTCTCTGGCTGTGTGAACCCCCAGGGGCAGGAGGACCGCAGCCTCAACTCGGTCCCCATCCAACAGGAGATCCTCGTGCTCCGTCGGGAGCAGCAGGGCTGCCTGCCCACCTTCCGCCTGGAGAAGAAGCTGATCACGGTTGGCTGCACCTGCGCCACCCCCATCGTCCACCACCAGTCCTAGGAGGGACCAACAGCAGAGGCAACCTAGGGAAGGAGAACTGCCTCGTGCAAGCATCTTCCTGGAGAAACCCTACAGCGACACCCCCCCCTGCACCCCAGGGATTTCGTACGACCTCAACTTTCCAAATCTCAGCAAGTTACTTCCTGAAAGTTCCTATTCTTGTAGTTGTTTATGGGTTTTAGCAGGGGGATCGCCAGGAGCTGGCGATGGAGAGGAGAGAGGGGGATGGAGGAGAGTGGCTCAAGCAGTGCTTTTTGGTTTTTTTCCATTGTGGTTTTTTCCCAGTTGGTGAACCAAGTGAATTATAGTTTCAGAAGTTGTTCTTGGTGGTAAATACCCTAATGTTTGAATCATAGAACAACCAGGTTGGAAGAGACCCATCGGATCATCGAGTCCAACCATAATCAGCCTGCACTGACTCTGGAAGTCCCTGTTCCTGCACTGTCTCCCCCTCTTCCTCATTCCCCAACCCTTCTCCCTTCTCCCTACTCATCAGCGTATTCCTAGTATAAACCTGATCTAAGTTTGACCAGATCTGATTCTCATTGCACTCGGGTTTTGTGTCACTGCTGTTCTCTGGGGAGAGAATCAAGTCCTTTTGCATTGAGCCTTAACAATAACAAAGAAATAATGAATGGTTATATTTTTATATCCTATTTATAACTGTATTTATGGCTTTGTATGTGCTCAGAGTATCCAAGGAGAATGGTAACTGTTTGTATTTATTCAATAACTTATCCACCGAATAAAGTCTGTATTTTATTTAAAAGAACCTTGTTTGATGGTAGCTCAAACCGAAAGCAGACGCAGCAAACGTGTTTGTGCTGCAGTAACACAGATTTCAGCCAAGATGAAGCTTTTTCTGGAGCTGTGATATAGAATCATAGAATCACCAGGTTGGAAGAGACCCATCGGATCATCGAGTCCAAATATGAGTAAGAGGGAAGCGCAAGGTGACTCGTGGCCTAAATAGATGAAGAGACACGAAAAAAAAAAAAGGGCTGAAGGTGGTGAGGTAAGGGGGTAGGGGCAGCGCTGGGGGGTGAAAAACAGCCTTGGGGGTGGTCTTGAGGGAAGGTGAGAGAAGAGGTGGCTGCTTTGCATTGTGGGACTGTAGCTGAGATTTGGGATGGAGATTCCGCCTGGTTCAGGTGAGCTCTTCCAGTCAAGGTGTCATCCTTGGACCACAGAAGTGGCGTCATACAAGGACCCTTCTCTCCCACCAGTTCGATGTCTGGCTGAGCAGGAACTCTCAGCAAAGGCTGCATCGTCCTAGCACTCTTTAACCAGCCAAACATTAAGTGTTGAACTTGAAGTGATGGATGAGGATCTCCCCACATCAAGGAGGAGACACCTCCAGGGCAGAGCTGGCTGCTGAGCTGAGGGATCCTTACGCAGGAATAAAGGAACTGCCCTTTGGGAGTATCTTTCCTTCTCGCAGCTCGACAAGGAGCACAACCTGGAGATTTAGATTTGCTGTTAATCATTGGGTCAGGTTACTGCCTTTTTTTCTCACATTACTTGTCTTTCACAGAATCATAGAACAACCAGGTTGGAAGAGACCCATCGGATCATCGAGTCCAACCATTCCCATCAAACACTAACCCATGTCCCTCAGCACCTCATCTACTTGTGCCTTAAACCCCTCCAGGGAAGGGGAATCAACCACCTCCCTGGGCAGCCTCTGCCAGTGACCAATGACCCTTTCTGTGAAAAATTTCCTCCTCATCTCCTGGTGGAGCTTGAGGCCATTCCCTCTTGTCCTGTCCCCTGTCCCTTGGGAGAAGAGCCCAGCTCCCTCCTCTCCACAACCTCCCTTCAGGTAGTTGTAGAGAGCAATGAGGTCTCCTCTCAGCCTCCTCTTCTCCAGGCTAAACACCCCCAGCTCTCTCAGCCGCTCCTTATAGGGCCTGTTCTCCAAACCCCTCACCAGCCTCGTTGCTCATGCAGAGCTGAGCCAGATTCTCAAGCCTCTGACTTCAGCTTCTACTGTTGGAGGTTTTAAGCCTGTTTCCTTGTTCCTCTGCATTTAAACCAGGGAAAACCATTGGACAAGCATTCTTGTATTTCACTGTGGCTGCTCAGGAGCCACTTTACATCAGGAACACGTGGTGCAGGTCAACCCTGGGTTTCTTCCCCTGATTTGGTCAGAGCAGTCACTGGGTCTAAATGACTCCTTTGGTGCTTGTTTCTGGAGTCAGGTGCATTCCCTGCCCCGCGGGTCACTGGGAGCCAGTTCAACCAGCCCTGGGTAAGCAGGAGGGAAGCTTTCTCATTCAGGAACAAGTGTTTGTGCTCATTGGTGGCAGCAGCTCTTTCGTTATGACCACCAAGCTCTTCATGTGGTGCAGCGCAAACCCCGGGAGGCGTCTGCCCTGAGCTCTTACTTAACACCAGCTCTCCTCTTACAGTAACCGCTGACCAGGAAATCACACCTGCTTCTTACTCCTGACCTAGTTCTCTCTCTCTCTCAACAAACGCAGCCGGAGGGGCTGTCCTCGCTTATTTTGCAAGGAGAAAACCAGCCTAAACTTCTCTCCAAGCATAATTACTTGGGTGTTGGGTTCAAGGCAGCGAAAGAGGCGCAAGCTCCTGTGCTGAGGCTCAGCTTAACCTAAGAGTTGTTCTAAGCAGATAACTGATGGAGTAGCTGGTGCGGAAAGCACAGTTGTAGTTACTCATGGAGTCTCTCCCATGGACTGGGAGGTTGTTCGGTCAGTGCAATCACAGAATCATAGAACAACCAGGTTGGACGGGACCCATTGGATCTTCTAGTCCAACCATTCCTATCAATCTCAGAACTGCAATTTTGCTCTCTTTGGGGCAGAAGGGGATTTTTGTTTTTTCTCTTTTAATTATTAATACCGCACAATTAAGCACTGAGCTGTTGACGCTGGGAGGATGGAGTTAATTCTAGGAATGACACAGTTGCTCCTCCAACATGGGAGCAGCAACATCTCTATTAGAATTCCCTCCCTCCCTCCCTCTCTCCAGGCGCTTCTTCCAAGTTGGGATTCGGCGGCTCCATCACAGCACTGACTCCTCTCCCTCTTCTCCCCAGCAGCTTCCTCCTCCTCCTCCTCCTCCCAAACGCAGCCAGAGAGGAGAAACGAGCCTATTTTTATTATTATTTTGAGGAAAAGCAAAAAAAAAAAACAGGAGACGTGGGTAAAAAAACCCAAACCCAGGAGGGCAGCATCCCTCTCGCCTGCCCTCCCGGCAGGACCAGGAGGAGGAGGAGGAGGAGGAGGGGATGTTACCCCAACCCGGGTTGGGGAAACCTTCTGGTTTTGGCATCCCCCCCAACCCCGGTTGTCCCACAAGCCACATGTTTCTCTGTAAGGCAAGTGCTTGTGCATGGGGATGGTTTCTAAATAAAGTGAGCAACGAGGGTTATTCCCTCCTAACGGCATCATTCTTAGAGTGCAGTTGGCTGTAACTCTCAGCCTGCTTGTTTTTCAGGTGTGGACTTTCATGATGAAGTAGGCGGTCGTCTTTCATGCCCAACAACTTAAGAACATGGCAAAGGAACTCATGCTTCTTGTAAACAGCACAGTCATCTTGCCACCGAGAGCCAGCACAGCTCACAGCGAAGGACCAGCCCGAGTGAAAGGCTTTGCTTGCTTTTGTTCCCCTTGCAGGGCAGCCCCTATATCATTAAAGGGCTCTCAATAAACAGGAATTTGCACTGAAACCTCCAAAACAAGAAAAATCAGGCTTCACCTGTTGAACCTCAAACTGCTAAGAGCTGTGCAAGAGTGCAAGAGGGGCCCGACCCTCTCCAGTCTCCTATCGTGCTCGTTATTAACTGCAGTTATGAACTTTTCCTTGATTAAACAAAGGCTCTGATTAGGTGACCTCATGGCAGGTGCATCAGTTTGAAGTTATTTTGCACCTTTCCAGCTGAACACAGCAATGTGAAGGAAGAACTCTCAGTCTGCGATGCCAGGAGGACTTGCCTTAGGAAAGAAAATGATCCAAACGGACCCGAGTGATCAAAAGCTGCTGCAGGAACAATGTAGGACACCAAGATAGCTGGAGGAGGTGAGCACCAAGTTGGCAGGAATCCAAGTGAATAAAAAGGGATTGTGCCCTAAGGCTTGGTTTTAATTGGGTTGGTAAATGGTCCAAGGAAGAAGGATGCTGCTGGGAGGGCGACTGGAATAGCTCATCAGCAGAAAACGGTTGGCGTTCGGGTACTCCAGCTGTGTCATCTCTCTTGCTGACCTGCTTCTGAGTTTTCCCACACAGCAGCTCTCGCTCAGCTCTGCTCACTCATCTCCGTTACCCGTGTGCCAGCTCCAGGTAACGGCACATCACTGCCCAGCACATCACTGCCCAGCAACACAGGGTGGGACTTACTGGCATTTCAACTGTTAGAAGCCACTTGGGCTGCTGGAGAAAATTTGCCAAAGCTCCTTCTGTGGCAAGGGGTAGGAACCTTGAGAGATCATCTGCCAGACCAGGCACACAGCTCTCGTTCAGGCTTCCTGAGCTGATATTTAGCTCCTTGAAAAGCTGAAAGGATGAGTGTTTTGCTGTGGGTTTTTTTTTTTACAGTTCCCATGGTTAAAATTCTGGGTTAACCTTCTGAATTCAGAATATTTGTGGTTAATATTCTGACCATCTGTGTGACGTTCAGGACCCACAGAAGACAGTAGGGAGGAATAGCTGGAGGCAAGGGTGGATGAGGTCTTGAGGGACTTGGTTTAGTGTTAGATAGGAATGGTTGGACTAGAAGATCCGATGGGTCCTTTCCAACCTGGTTGTTCTGTGATTCTGTGATTCTGTGAAACAGGCAAAGTTGGGATCACGTATACTGCCAGATACCTGTGCATGGGAGAAGTTGTATTAGTGTTTGAAGGTAACTGAAGAAGTGGGAGGAGTTCATTGTTGTGATTGTAAATATTGTGATTAATGAGAGTTAATTAATGTTTCCTCAGAGCAGAGTATATCCCTTAGCAAGTTTGCAGATGATACTAAGCTGTGTGGAAGTGTGGATCTGCTGGAGGGTCGGGAGGCTCTGCAGAGGGACCTAAACAGGCTGGATCCATGGGCTGAGACCAATGGGATGAGGTTTAACACGGCCAAATGCCGGGTCCTGCACTTGGGGCACAACAACCCTATGCAGAGCTACAGACTGGGAGAAGTCTGTCTAGAAAACTGCCAGGAGGAGAGGGACCTGGGGGTGTTGGTCGACAGCGACTGACCATGAGCCAGCAGTGTGCCCAGGTGGCCAAGAAGGCCAATGGCATCCTGGCTTGGATCAGAAATGGTGTGACCAGCAGGGCCAGGGAGGTGATTCTCCCTCTGGACTCAGCACTGGTGAGGCTGCTCCTTGAATCCTGTGTTGAGTTGTGGGCCCCTCAGCACAAGAAGGATGTTGAGGCTCTGGAGAGAGTCCAGAGAAGAGCAACGAAGCTGGTGAAGGGGCTGGAGAACAGGCCTTATGAGGAGCGTCTGAGAGAGCTGGGGGTGTTTATCCTGGAGAAGAGGAGGCTGAGGGGAGACCTCATTGCTCTCTACAACTACCTGAAAGGAGGTTGTAGAGAGGAGGGAGCTGGGCTCTTCTCCCAAGGGACAGGGGACAGGACAAGAGGGAATGGCCTCAAGCTCCACCAGGGGAGATTTAGGCTAGAGATTAGGAAAAAATTTTTCACTGAGTGTGTCATTGGATTAGGCTGCCCAGGGAGGTGGTTGATTCCCCTTCCCTGGAGGTGTTTAAGGGACGGGTAGATGAGGTCCTGAGGGACATGGGTTAGTGTTTGATAGGAATGGTTGGACTCGATGATCCGATGGGTCTCTTCTAACCTGGTGATTCTATTCTCTAATTGTATAACTCAGCACTCCTGAACGTTGCATCTCTATAAATTCTGTTAGTTGGTGGCATTTTGCCAGCGCCCGAGGAAGGTACCACCTCCTCAAGAGGGCAGCAAAAAAAAAAAAAAAAAAAAAAAAAAAGCCTGCATCTTCGCAAACCACTTGTTTGGAACGTTTCCATCTCTTTTAGCATCATCATCAGTTTTACCCTCATCATCGCTTTTAACCCAAGTGTATATAAATAGACCCCCCCCTGCAGTGCCAGGCATCCACCAACGCAAATCCCATGGCCGCTGGGGCAGAAGTGCTGTGTCGGGGCGCTCTGGGGCGCTCCCTGCTAGCAGTGAGTGTATCGGGAGGACACGGGCATGGAGAAAATGACGACTGCAGTAAGCAATACGTGCTGAGCTGCTTCAGTTACCGCCCGACTCACTCACCAGCTTTTCATAGAATCACAAAATCATGGAACGACCAGGTTGGAAGAGCCCTGCCAGATCATCGAGCCCAACCGTTAAATCAGTCAATATATTTCACTATACATGCTAGTAGCAAATATATGTATTTATGTATAAATATTTAAAAAATATCATAGAATCGTAGAATCGTAGAATCACCAGGTTGGAAGAGACCCATCGGATCATCAAGTCCAACCATTCCTATCAAAAAAACTACAACACAGACACATATTGTCATGTACTTCCCATATGCAAACACTTAGACCAATTCCAGCTAATAATGACTAAGCAGAAGTAAATACAAAATTTATAACTTCATTGACAATATGCTTTTCCTTATTGTATTCCTTATTGTATATTATGCTAACTAATTAAATTTGTATCTTTAAAGGTAACCGTTCTAATATTCACACCACACAACTTCTTCGTTGAATTCCAGGGAAGAAATCCTTGGGATGTAGGGAAATCGTGCTTTCTATCTGCATATTTTACCCTGGAACATTTTACAGCTTTCGTTGACATAAAGACCCAAATGGTGATCAGGTCCCACGGAAAATGTGTTGAAATGAGTTGAGCTGGAATTCGCAGACAGCATCGACCCAAAGGTTTCCCAAAAAGTTTCCACTGAGCAGTGGAAACGCTCTCACTGGTTCAGAGGAGGGAGTTTCTTTCCCCCCTAGAAGCACTTGAAGTGTTGTGTTGAACCCATCTCCACAAGCACCATTTTAATAGGAAAAGGAGGTGGATGAGTGAGTAGTTCACACCCTGCTTTTTCTGCTCGTTTATCTTTAGTGTGAATTTTCCTTCACGTATCTTATTTTCTCCATTGGTAAGTTGGTTTTCATGATAGAAACACTCATTTTTCTAGGGGCTCTTGTGCTGCTGCAGCAGAGCCAGATGCTCTGGGAATGTTTACCTATCAAGGGAATGTTAGGTTTTAGCATCTCGTAATTTTCTCGTGTTGTCACAAGTGACTGGAGTGATTCTTCGCCTTATCAAAAAGGCTTTTAGAAAGAAAGGAGAGGACCACAGAGTTAGGTACTGGGTTTTTATTACATAAAGATAAATAAACAGATATATTAGTAGTAACTTTTCCAGCAGCATAAATAGAATCACATAAATAGACATTTCAAAGTGTAAACTGAAGAGGTGTAAAGAGTCCCTATGTCTTTCTCAGCCTGGCACGTGAAGGTGTCCACGTTCTGAATTCATTGAGTTCAAGATCTTTTGGGAAAGTGTCTATTTTTTTTAAACTAACTCTAGTTAATTTTTAGCATATCCTGACAGATTCAATATATTCTGGTAGATTATGATAGATGGTTTGATTCAGTTTGCAGAGTCTGAATCAGGTGCCTTCATTTCCTTGCTGCTGGGCAGGGAAGCTCTCCCCACACCTCCTGCTCTCATGCCCTGGCTCCCCTCAAGCCTGCTGTCGGATCAAGGGAGTGACGCACGTGCAGCCCACGGTGATGATTTTCTTCTCCAGCCGGTAGGATTGGTGGCAGCCTTTCCGCTCCCTCCGGAGGACAAGGATCTCCTGTTTGATGGGGACGGAGTTGAGGCTGTGGTCCAGCTGCCCATTCGAGGTCAAGCACCTGGCGTGGCGGCACTTGGCTTCGGCGATCACCCGGGGGAATCGGTGATGGTCCTCGTCGATCCTGTAAGTTGACAAGAAAGGAAGAATTTGAAATGGCAACAACACTGCTGCTCTTCTGGAGGTGTGACCCTCTGCATCACCGTGGGCTCCCAGGCCCTGTGCCTCCTGGGGATTGCCCGGGAAGAGGCAGCACAACCTCTGCTGCTGCAGGTTTGTAAGAAATGGGACGTCAGCAGGTAAGAACTGCAGGTATTTCAGCATGAAGCAAGCAGACTGCAAAGTGCCCTTGCAAAGGATTTGCTTCAAATAGAATCATAGAATCATAGAACCACCAGGTTGGAAGAGACCCATCGGATCATCGAGTCAAACCATTCCCATCAAACACTAAAGCATGTCATAGGCACTGAAAGACTGGTTTGAAGTGATTTGAGCTTCTCGGCAGGTAAGATCGACTAACGGACCAGATGCTCAACTCCCCTCCAAAACCTGACCTGTTCCTGGGGCCTGATGCTGCTGTTGCTGAACTGCTATTGAATCTGGTGTAATATTAGCTCTTCCAGGGCTTTGTGGTGATTTCTTAGGCAAAGGATGCTTTTGAACATAAAGCTTGTTCCAATATACTAATAAATTAATTGAGTTAAAGAAGTGGTTCACCTTGCCTTCTCTTTGTTGGCCTTAGACCAGGTTTTCGCTCTGTGCTCTTTTATAGGATCATAGAACAAGCAGGTTGGAAGAGACCCATCGGATCATTGAGTCCAACCATTCCTGTCAAACACTAAACCATGTCCCTCAGCACCTTTATCTACCTGTGCCTTAAACACCTCCAGGGAAGGGGAATCAACCCCCTCCCTGGGCAGCCTATTCCAATGCCCAATGACCCTTTCTGTGAAAAACCTCCTCCTAATCTCCAGCCTAAATCTCCCCTGGTGGAGCTTGAGGCCATTCCCTCTCATCCTGTCCCCTGTCCCTTGGGAGAAGAGCCCAGCTCCCTCCTCTCCACAGCCTCCTTTCAGGGAGTTGTAGAGAGTAATGAAATCTCCTCTCAGCCTCCTCTTCTCTAGGCTAAACACCCCCAGCTCTCTCAGAGAGAGAGGAATGATATGGACTGTGGCTACTCTCACATATCCAAAGCTTCTCAGGACTGAAGTGTCCTTATCAAAGATAAGATGTTGTTCTTGAGCAGGGCAGCCAGTCTATTTCTACACCACAGGGCGGTGATCGTACCTGTAATCCCATGGAGCCAGAGAGCGGCTGCTGACATCAGGAGTCGTTCTGGTGTCCTGGTTCATGTTGCTGAAGCTTATGTTGACTCTCACCATTTGGGGAAATTTTGTGTCTCTTGGGGTTGGGCATCCAGCGTGCGACTGCTTGAAGAGGTTCTCCAGCTTGATGTCAGGCTGGATCACCTTCCCGTAGGCAGCACTTCTGGCTGAGAGCACGGCCAGCAGCACCACGAGCACAGCTCTGAGCTGAAGAGAGTTGGTGCAGTTAGGAAACAACACAGCTACAAGCACTCTAACAGCCTAAAGACTCTTCTGTGGGGCTGGGAAATCCGTCCTCGGTCGGCTGAGCCAGTGGTTAAGGCTCAGGTTGTCAGCTGGAGCAGTCATTGCTATATGGAACACAACCTCTTGCTTTCAATTACTGGTTCTTACAGTGTTGACAGATTCTCTATACACTCAGTTGCAATTTGGTGGGAAAAAAAGGATTATAAAAATAATATAATACAGAAGATAATATAATACAGAAAGGCTACAACAACAAGAAGACACTGTAAGGTGGATTTTTCAGTCTATTTCTTGCCTCAAGGGCGTTTCAGTGGCATTTTCACTAACACACTCGTCCCTCCTCGTTGCTGCCCCAAGCTGGGGTTATTCTGCTGTCTCCCCTTTGAGATTTTCTCAGTTATGTAATGGTGTAAGCAGTTGTTTTAAAGGTGGGTGCAGCCTGCCCTTCCTGATAGTCTATCAGTTGTCAAATATGTCTCTGCTAAACTGGGGGGAAAAAACCTGAAAATAATTGCTTACCAGAGAAGCACAAACGTTCGGAGACATCTTCCTTTCTTCTCGCACTGCAGCTGATGCTGGTGGTGGGCTCTGTCGAACTGAAGGTGTCCGGGCACGGTTGCTGCTGGACCTTTTATAAGGGCTTCTGCACTGTCCTGGTTAATTTGGAGTAGGTGTTTTTTTCCCAACCAGAGCTGTGGTTTCTAACCATAACTTAAATTAAAAAGTGTATGTGTATATATTCCATTAACACCAGTGGAAGACAGGATATGGACTCACCCTTTCTTACATCTGCAGATGATCTTCAGCCCTGTCGCTCGACTCATTACCTCAGCCAGGTCGCTCGAGTAGTGACAAAGCTCAATGATGATATTAGAAAACCACCAAAAAATTTGTTCGCCTTGCGGTAAATGAGTACAAAGGATTTTTAAGTACAAAATTTTTAAGTGTGACCAGAGTCGACATTTGGTCACACATAAGCTGATGGACTTCATGGTCTTGACTTGGAATGTTGTAGTTCATAGAATCATAGAATCATAGAACAACCAGGTTGGAAGAGACCCATCGGATCATCGAGTCCAACCATTCCTATCAAACACTAAACCATGTTATCACAGACACTAATGCCCCTGTCGCTGGCAAATCGGGTGTGTTTTCTCTTAGGCTGCTCTGGCGCCTTTTCATCCTGAACTGTGCACATCATAGAATCATAGAACAACCAGGTTGGAAGAGACCCACTGGATCATTGAGTCCAACCATAATGTTGGACAGTTGGCCCCATCCTCTCCGTACTTGTCATGAGTTGTCACTTGTGGTGATGTCCAGCTTCCTTCTGAAGCTTCTCTTTGTCCCTCAGGTTTCCTAGTCTGAGTCAGGCTATTTTTATTCTTCTCTACACCTCAGGTGTGATGTGTCAGTTTTGATCAGAATACTTTGTGATAACAAGTTCCCGTGTTCGGTCTTTCTCCACCTGGAAAGAAAAAAAACCCAACCCTGTGAATATTGGTTTAGAGCTCACCACCTTTTCATTTCACTTCAGGTTCCTTTGCTATGAGACGTGGCTTTGATCTTAAGGAAAGGGCTCTGGGAACTGTGATGGATGTGGTTAATCAAAGAATCATAGAGTTCCAGGTTGGAAGAGATCTCTAGGATTGTCTGGTTCAACCTTTTAAATGATCTATAGCTTAAATGAAATGGTCCAGGACACTGTCAAGCTGAGCTTTAAGTGCCCATGATAGAGGAGTCCACCACTCCCCTGGGGAGATGATTCTGATGTTTAACTGTTGTCATGGTGACGTATCTTCCTCAGGAATCCAATCGGAATCTCCTCAGGAGCAACTCATCCCCGTTAATCCATGTCTTTTCCATGTGGTTCCTGGTACAAAGGAGGTCTCCATCCTTCAGGTCCCAAGTTAAGGAGAAAACAGAGGGGTTCAGGAGAAATATTGTGAGATGCAGGAAAACTGGAGGGAATGGCAGGCACCTCTTCCACGCCATGTAGGTGACAGCACACTACACGTGAAAATGCTAGGAGCTCAAATAGCTTGTGCAGCCCCAGGACACACTCCTTGTGTCCCAGCCTTGTCCCCTGGGTGATCAGCAGTCCCACAGGGTCCCTGAGCCCATCCTGCTCTCTCTTTGTCTGCGTAAGAACAAGATCTTGCAGCTGCGATGGACTCTGCCATGGAAGGAATTCAACCTGCACTATTTTTATTGTGGTTGGACTCGATGATCCGATGGGTCTCTTCCAACCTGGTTGTTCTACGATTCTATGATTTAAATCACTGTGTTCAAGTGGGCAGGTTCCATTTCACACGGTGTTGTCCAGAATCCCTTTCTCCCATCCAGGGGCAGATTTTCACTAAGGGATCATAAGGGGGCTGCAGGTGGAGAGGCTTCAGGCTGTGCCACTTTTCAATTTGGATCACCTCTGCTGCTCTGGCTGATAAGAACTGTATCAATATTTATTCTTCTTTAGGCAGACACCTTGGTGAGCCCTGAGTGCTCATGAGAAGCTGTGGGCTTGACCCTGCAAGAGGTCTTGCCTGCAAGGAGGGATGTCTGCGTTCATTCCACTCACTTACTTTCAGAGGTTTAAATCAACAACCCTCTGGTAAATATTTTGATCACTGGGATGTATGGAATACTCTAGGACAGGTGCTTCTGCGGCATCATTCAATGTCTTATATTAATATATAAGGTATTCTATAAATATAATGTATAAATATACATAAATATAATGTATAAATATGGAAAGATATAAATCTTATATTATATATTAATATAAGATATAATATATATTAATTAATATATAATATATTTATATATTATATATACTATATTATATAATATATATATTTTATATATATTATATATAGTGTATATATATTATATATATAATATATCTTATATTATATATATCTTATATTATATATTAAGCATGTCATGGTTTAGTGTTTGATAGGAATGTTTGGACTCGATGAGCCGGTGGGTCTCTTCCAACCTGGTTGTTCTATGATTCTATGATTCTATGATTCATTTAACACCCTTTGGTGGAGTCTGCCCTGGGCAGTGGTGGAGTCTCCAACCCCGGAGTCATTCCAAAACCATGAGGTTGTGGCACTTAGGGACAAGGTTCAGTAGGCACAGTGGGTTTGGGCTGATTGGATGAGCTTAGAGGTCCTTTCCAACCTGAATCATAGAACAACCAGGTTGGAAGAGACCCATCAGATCATCGATTCCAACCATTCCTATCAAACACTAAACCAAGTCCCTCAGCACCTCATCCACCCGTCCCTTAAACACCTCCAGGGAAGGTGAATCAACCACCTTCCTGGGCAGCCTATTCCAATTTTTTTGGAGTGATGCTGTGAGTTTATCCTTCATTCAGAGCTCGGAGCTCACAGCTCTACCGTTAGGCCAGACAGAAACAAAGCAGGGACATGAAATTTTGGATAAAGCAGCTACTGGACCAGGAACTAGAAACTTAATGCCTTTCCCAGGCAAATATCCCAACCGCTAACCTACAGAGCCTTCTTCCCCCAAGCAAATATTATTATACTTCATTATACTTCACATTATACTTCACAGCGTAGCTAGTTAGGAGAACTCAACATTTCCCAAGGAAAGAGCCTCCAAGGAGAGCGCTACAAAACCCAACACACAGAGAGGAGAGTAGGCTCAAATCTCTTAGGCTGCAGCTTCTCATCTAATGAACTATGAGGTATAATAAATCAACTACATTGTCTTCCTAAGGAGGCTCCTGAGAAGCTGTTTGGAAAGTAGGTGGGTGACTTAGGTAGGTGTTTGGAGAGTAGGTGGGTGACTTAGGAGGAAGTTGTTCTTAGGAGGAAGTTTTTCACACAAAGGGTCATTGGGCATTGGAATAGGCTGCCCAGGGAGGTGGTTGATTCCCCTTCCCTGGAGGTGTTTAAGGGACGGGTGGATGAGGTGCTGAGGGACATGGGTTAGTGATTGATGGGAATGGTGGGACTCGATGATCCGATGGGTCTCTTCCAACCTGGTGATTCTATGATTCTATGATTCTATGATTCTATGACAGACAGACACAAAAGTGTTGATGCTCCTTGTAGCCTGAATTGCAGGGAGATGGAGATTCTTAACAAAGTGGCTTATGTTTTAGAAAGGACAGGGTGAACACTGAGCCCATCCTTCTCTAACATTTCTGTCTCCGGAGATGTCTCTGGTCACTTTGCTCTGGCAGCAGGTTACAATTCGCTAGGAGTGTGCTGTGAGGCAATGCTCCGTGTGACAGCGTCGGTCTGATGACACAGGCATTCTCTCCTCATTGTAGTGACATTTTGAGATGAAAGTGTTGCAAATAAGGTGTATTTTTCACATTTACGTGTGACCGCAAGTTTCACTCACTTTGTGAGATCCAAAGAGGAGTGCAAGTAGTGTAGAATTTAGTTTGTAGTTTCTGGGATAGCCATGACCTACACCAGTTTGTTTAAAAGAAGCTGATGCTTGGTGAGTTAAACACATAATTCAGTTCCCCCCCAAGAGCTAGAGAGGTACAGGTCAAAGGAAACGGCTCCCTCAGAAGGGGTTTTCTCTAATGCCGTTTACTGAAATATCCATTCAAAGTGGGTCAGTTCAATTTCCAATTTTAGATGCAAGAAATCTTTCAAAAGCCTGTCAGGTACTGGAAGGTCAGGTTCACGCAGCTCTCCCCTAAATCCAGGCTCGTCTGCTCTAACTGTGTCAGTGGTTTGTGTTACCTCAGTGCTCGAAAGGCCAGCACTTGCGTGTTCAAATGCCGCGAAAGGAACGCAACTTTGCAATGGCAAAAAAAAAAAAAAAACAAAAACAACAACCCAAACAAAACAAACTTTCCACGGTTTATTCTGAACCCTGGACGCATGCGTTTGCTGTTGTCACAGGCAGGATGACAGGGTCTGCCGAGAAAATATAACCCGTGAAATGCTTCCACCAGGTCTGAATGACACAAACGAAACTTTTGTATTTCTGGTTCCGAGATGTATCCAAGCTCCAAATACTTTTTTAAAATTCTCCCTGGTCTGAAGTCAAAACAAAAATCGAACGTTATTTTTAACATGAGATTAGAATTTGTCCCACGGCTTTTGTTTTATTCGACCCTCCGTTCTCCCTTAAGTAGCCATTTCCTTTCTATAAGCAAAGAGAACTGTACCTTGTGCTTTTCCTATTTTCATGTGTAATGATGTAAAGAGCAATTGCTTTTATAGCCTGAGTGCATGGCTGATGCCACAGAAAACACCTGGAGAGTGCAGAGCTGTGTGCTGTGATTTTCTGTTAAAATCAACTTAAGCAAGAAACAATCAGTGCTGCATTCAACAAGAGCAGCCGCTACTGGGAGATCTGAAACCTGGGACACCAATGAAGACTTACTGAAGCAAAAAGAAAAATCATCAATTATCCAAATCTTTAATTCCAATATTCCAAAGCTTTTAAAAATCAATCTTAGCCCTTCTTGTGGCTCCAGTGGAAGCTTTGTTGAGATTAAGTTACTGCCGCAACAGTAGGTATAAGGTAAAGACCTTCCTTGAGCAGAGATGATACAGGATGAGGTACTTAGTGCCTCTTTTGCCACAGTCTGTGACAGGAAGGAAAGTTGTTCCCTGTGTGTACAACCCCAGGAGCTTGAGAAGCAGAACAAAGCTCCCACGATCGAGGAAGAGGAAGTGGTTAGAGTTTTAATGGGCTAATCAGACACTCACAAGTCTATGGGGCCAGATGGGATTCACCCTAGGGTATTGAGGGAACTGGTGGATGTGCTGCCAAACCCCTTTCCATCATCTTCCAGCAGCCCTGGCTGACTGGGGCAGTTCCACTGGACTGGAGGCTGATGTTGTTCCGATCTCCAAGAAGGGTCACAGGGAGGATCCAGGGAACTCCAGGCCTGTCAGTCTGACCTCAGTGCTGGGAAAAGTCATGGAACAGGTGATCTTGAGAGCTGTCATGAAGCACATGCAAGAGAACTGGGGGATCAGGCCCAGTCAACACGGGTTCACAAAAGGCAGGTCTTGCCAAACCAACCTGATCACCTTCTATGACAAAGTGACTCGGCTGCTGGATGAGGGAAAGGCTGTGGATGGATCTTTCTGGACTTCAGTAAAGCCTTTGACGCAGTTTCTCCCAGCATTCTGCTAGGGAAACTGTCACCTCTGGCCTGGACAGGCGCACACTCTCCTGGGTGGAAAACTGGTTGGTTGGAGGGCCCAGAGAGTGGTGGGAAATGGTGTTAAGTCCAGCTGGAGGCCAGTTACGAGTGGGGTTCCCCAGGGCTCAGTGCTGGGTCCAGCCCTGATCAGTGTCTTCATCAATGACCTGGATGAAGGCATCGAGTGCCCCCTTAGCAAGTTTGCAGATGACACTAAGCTGTGTGGAAGTGTCGATCTGCTGGAGGGTAGGGAGGCTCTGCAAAGGGACCTGAACAGGCTGGATCCATGAGCTGAGACCAATGGGATGAGGTTTAACACGGCCAAATGCTGGGTCCTGCACTTGGGGCACAACAACCCTATGCAGAACTACAGACTGGGAGAAGTCTGTCTAGAAAACTGCCAGGAGGAGAGGGACCTGGGGGTGTTGGTCAACAGCGACTGACCATGAGCCAGCAGTGTGCCCAGGTGGTCAAGAAGGCCAATGGCATCTTGGCTTGGATCAGAAATGGTTTGACCAGCAGGGCCAGGGAGGTGATTCTCCCTCTGGACTCAGCACTGGTGAGACTGCTCCTCGAATCCTGTGTTCAGTTCTGGGTCCTTCACCAGAAAAAGGATGTTGAGGCTCTGGAGTGAGTCCAGAGAAGAGCAACAAAGCTGGTGAAGGGGCTGGAGAAGAAGAGGAGTGGCTGAGAGAGCTGGGGGTGTTTAGCTGAGAGAAAAGGAGGCTGAGAGGAGACCTCATTGCTCTCTCCAACTACCTGGAAAGAGGTTGCAGAGAGGAGGGAGCTGGGCTCTTCTCCCAGGGGACAGGATGAGAAGGAATGGCCTCAAGCTGCACCAGAGGAGGTTCAGACTAGATATCAGAAAGAATTTTTTTGCAGAAAGGGTCATAGGGCATTGGAACAAGCTGCCTAGGGAGGTGGTGGAGTCACCATCCTTGGAGGTGTTTAAAAGACAGGTACATGAGGTGCTCAGGGACACAGTTTAGGGGCAGATTGGAATGGTTGGACTCAATGACCCAAGAGGCCTTTTCCAACGTGGTGATTCTAAGACTCTATGATTTAATCTATCTCATCATTTATTTGCTTTTATGATTATCAACGATGTTAATGACCAGACAGTTTTGTTATCACTTAAAGATCTCTCTCTTAATGCTTTATTTTCATGGCTTCAAAGACATCCTGTGGGGTTACATCTCATAACCAATCATAAACTGCAGAAGAAACCATTTATACACAAATTGGCTCATATTCAAGCTGGTAGGATGGTTTATGCAAGCAATTAACTCATTTTGAAATTCTCTGCTATCTCTTGCATCCTGTGTCTCGCCCACACCTTGGCCCCAGAGACTTGCAGGAGGAAGGGGAGAAGGACTTGGAGTCCCTGCTGCTGCCCAGCAGCTCCCGCCTGCAGCACTTTGCAACTGCCCATATGAAATTTCACTTGATGAGGTATTTGTTTGCCACCCCTGATCTAGTGGGAGATGTCGCTGCCCATGGCAGGGAGAGTGTTGCCGGATGATCTTTAAGGTCCCTTCCAATGCAAACTATTCTGTAATTCTATGATTCTGTCTGTCCGGTTGTGTGAGCTCTCCTGGCTGATGCAATAGAGAGGCGATTCCAGACTATGCGATGGTGAAATCCCTCTCTTCTTGCTCTCCAACACCTCATGAGGACGTGTGCCCAGGTGGCCAAGAAGGCCAATGGCATCCTGGCTTGGATCAGAAATGGTGTGACCAGCAGGGCCAGGGAGGTTCTTCTCCCTCTGGACTCAGCACTGGGGAGGCCGCTCCTTGAATCCTGTGTTCAGTTGTGGGCCCCTCAGCACAAGAAGGATGTTGAGGCTCTGGAGCGAGTCCAGAGAAGAGCAACGAAGCTGGTGAAGGGGCTGGAGAACAGGCCTTGTGAGGAATGCCTGAGAGAGCTGGGGGTGTTTACCCTGGAGAAGAGGAGGCTGAGAGGAGACCTCATTACTCTCTACAACTACCTGAAGGGACAATGTGGAGAGGAGGGAGCTGGGCTCTTCTCCCAAGTGACAGGGGACAGGATGAGAGGGAATGGCCTCAAGCTCCACCAGGGGAGATTTAGGCTGGAGATTAGGAGGAAGTTTTTCCCAGAAAGGGTCATTGGGCATTGGAATAGGCTGCCCAGGGAGGTGGTTGATTCCCCTTCCCTGGAGGTGTTTAAGTGACAGGTGGATGAGGTCTTGAGGGACATGGGTTAGTGTTTGATAGGAATGGTTGGACTCGATGATCCGATGGGTCTCTTCCAACCTGGTTGTTCTGTGATTCTATGAATCTGACCCTGAAATCTTCAACCGTACAGGGACAGGGACTGAAGAGGAGGGAAGATGAGGCAGCATTATTAAACTGGAGGTGATGATGCCCACGAGGTTTGGGGTCTGCCTCTCTGAGCCGATCAGCAGCAAGAAAGCAGCCTTGGCCATGCAGGGCACCACGCGGAGCCCACAAAAGGAGCTCAGTCTTTCAGGAGCAGTGCAGGGTGATGCTGTAGGAAAGAAACTCATGCAGAGCATTGTGAGGTCGGTAGTACGTGCCAAACCAGCAGCCCTCAGCCAGTGGCTGCTTGGCCACCGGTTTGTGCTCTACCACCCACGGCTTTCAAGCCAGATTATGTTCAGAAAGCAAGTTTTACCATCCCTGCGTTCGCTATAGCACAGGGCTCGCCCTCAGCTCTGCCACACAGCTTTGATGAGGCTCACAGCACAAATCCTGGTGCTTGACTGGGGCTACTTGCCCACTGCTGGGCGACATCTGATAATCTCAATCCCTCATCATCTTGCTTTGAGAAGTCAGGCTTCATACTTGGGTTCTTTTGCAGAGAAATGACTCGTGGCCACAACATTTTGTGTGCAAGAAAGTGTCAGAATTCATAAGTATTAGAGAGTAAGTGACTCAGAGTGGTTTTGAGGAGAGCAGGAAATGTACGGTGGGAATACTAATTTTCAAGATCTTGCACCTCACAGGGTTTGAATGAGTCTTTTTTTTTTTTAGGTAAGAAAAGGAAATTAATCTTTTTTCCAAACATATGCAAATTCTGACCTCAGTGCAATGTAGTTTCCAGAACTCTACCAGGCAGGGATTTCAGAGAAGAACCACTGCTGAAGGTCTTTTCCCCTGAGATGCTGCCTCACAGAGGTGGGACGGGGGGCAATGGGCAGGTGACAGAAACTCCCTGTCCTGTTTTAACTCGAATGCCTCTCAAGCAGACCTGCTCCTTTCTGTGCTGATGATGCTGTGGGGGCAAAAGGAACAGACGTGTGCCAGACAGAGCTCTCAAGGAATTTCTCTGCTGAAACGGACAATCCCTGATGCTTTAGCAGCTCCGTTTTCAGAGCGAGCCGGCTGTGCGGAAAAAGGGATTGTGGTCCTCTCTGTGTTTCAACCAATATATGATCCAGCATGATCAATTACTTATAGAATCATAGGATGGTTTGGGTTGGAAGGACCTCCAAGCCCATCCAGTCCCACCCCTGCCCTGGGCAGGGACACCTCCCATGGGATCAGGGGCTCCAAGCCCCATCCAGCCTGGCCTGGAACCCCTCCAGGGATGGGGCAGCCACAGCCTCCCTGGGTAGCCTGGGCCTCACCCAGAAACTTTCCTCCTAATGTTTAATGGGAATGGTCTCAAGCTCCACCAGGGGAGATTTAGGTTGGAGATTAGGAGGAAGTTTTTCACACAGAGGGTCATTGGGCATTGGAATAGGTTGCCCAGGGAGGTGGTTGATTGACCTTCCCTGGAGGTGTTTAAGGGACGGGTGGATGAGGTGCTGAGGGACATGGGTTAGTGTTTGATAGGAATGGTTGGACTCGATGATCCGATGGGTCTCTTCCAACCTGGTGGTTCTATGATTCTATGTGATCAGTGTTGTTTGTAAAGTCCAGTCCCTCAAAGGACACCATCCACAGCCACAAATCCATGGAATATGCGCCTCATGCTCCCACCTGCTGCAGGACATGAATGTGTCACCAGATCCCACAGCGACACTGACCCAAATCACATGATAGGAGTCAGGTCCTCGACACCTGTAATTCTCTATTTCTGTGGCCACACTCTGGCAGTGCAGTCTGGGAGCAAGAGGCATGAAGCAAAGAGCAGCTGCCCTGTATCAACACGAGAGTACACGGACTGAACCTTAACTGGAAAGAGTTCATCAAAACCATCCCCACGGCAGATAGACGTGAAGAGCAAATAAGGATGTAAATAGTTTGCTTGAAAAACAGTTGATCAGATAATTCACTTCTTTCATCAGATAATTTATTTACGAAAGATGGTTCAAGTTACTCTGCCCGCGTGGAGTTTTATTGTAGCTGCGGCTCATAAAGCTTCCAGATAAGGAGCTGTGTGGCCACAGTTCTCACAGCTGCTGTTCATACACCCTCCTCATCGCTAATGGGTCAGTCGAGTTCGTTAGGAGAGGTGAGGGAGCAGCACACAGGCCGAGGGCTTGCATGGACCAAGAGAGAATGCAGCAAACAGATTTTGGTATTTCTGTGCTTTCCTCTTTCTTCTCTGGAATTAAGAAATGTCTGGTTTCTCCACCAGAATCTTATGGTAATGGGCTGTGGGCTACGGTACAAATGTTTGAGCAGGACAGCACACGAGGACCTCTCGTGGGACACCAGGAACTCGTGATGGAGTTGCTTCTCCCTTGTCATTTCAGACCAGGGATACCAACACCTGACATATCAAGGCATTTCTTTGCATTTTGACTCTTGTGTTGCCAAACACTCTTTCCCTAATGTGTCCAGGTCTTAGACGTTTATACATGAGTCTGTTTGCTCTCTCAAAGGCAATAGAAGCAACTCTCATAGAAGCAACTAGTTCAAAACTAGTTTTCAAGATGATTCCTTGCATCAATTTCTGCTTTTAATATGGATGGAATTCTCCTTGTTAAAGGTGCCTAAGAGAAACTGTATTCCTGCTTTTACAAAATACTTTTGCAACCAACCGATTGAGAATTTTAGACTAAGTCTTTAGAGAGAAATAGGTAATCAGGACCATGGGTGGATGAGGTCTTGAGGGACTTGGTTTAGCGTTTGATAGGAATGGTTGGACTAGAAGATCCGATGGGTCCCTTCCAACCTGGTTGTTCTGTGATTCTGTGATTCTAAGTTGAACTGAAGAAGTAATATGCGAGAAGTTTTAGTGACTAATACCAAGCTAGAATCTCAACACATTTTCAGTTTCATGAGCATCATGAGATGAATCTGTGTATTAATTTTACTTTCCATCCGTACGTTGCAATAGCCTGTTTGGTTGTGTACTGGGACACTGTTCCTCGGCGCAGAATTAAAACGCCAGTTTTATACTTCTATAACTACTCCACAAAGAGCAAAAAAGATGAAATTATCACCTGTGAACTAAAGGGAGTATTGACGTAATTCTGACTACATGTTTAACGTGGTGACAACGCAGAAACAACCATCTTTGCATCCAACCCACGCTTCAGAATGTTTTCACCCTTTAAAGCAGCAATGCTTGAAATGAAATCTCTCTGGAGAAACTAAACCTTGAAATAAGATGCATTCACTCAGGAACAGAAGAAGCCATCGCACTGGACAAGCCCGATGAGCTAGGAGCTGCGAGATTCTGCAGGAGAGAGAATAAAAAGGGAGGTTTTGCTTGGCTATTTGAGAAACTCCTTTACCAGCCCAGCAGGGAAGCCCTGGCAGAGGCTGCCCAGGCCAGTGGTGGAGTCACCATCCCTAGAGGGGTTCAAAGACCATGTCACCGTTGTACCTAGTGACATGGTTCAGCAGGCACAGTGGTGTTGGACTGGATCATCCTACAGGCCTTTTCCAATCTTAATGATGGATGATTAAGTTATGGACGATTAAAGGTGGGTTTTCTGCTTGCTCTTCACACTACATGTGTGAGAGAAGGTCGTACCAACATGAAAGGGTTGCTTGCACGACTGTAAGGAAGCTCTGGTTTCCCTCAACCAACCAATTAAGGATCTGCTAAAAGTTCTTCCAAAGTAGGAGCTGAAGTTAGTCTCCCTTTTTTTTTTTTTTTTCCACATCTCCTTTTATTTTTGGCTACTGTGAAGACTGAAATATTGAAATGAAATGTCTCCCCTTCTATCCAAGGATCAAAATCCTCTTGCTGCTTTCTGCCTCCTCGCACCAGCTCTCTCCTCACCTCCCCACAGAGACACATTCCCACTGCCTTCAGGTCCCTGAGAATGCTCAAGGGGCTTCTCTAGGCTGTCTCAGGAGCTGGGATTTAGCTCTCAGAGGAGCAGTGCAGGAGACATGAGATATCACAAGATTTCTGTGGTGCACGAGAGCTGATGGCTGATAAGGAACTTGTGCGAGGCAAGCGGAAGGAGGCAAGTGGGCAAAGTACCCAAATGTCTCATCATGCCAAGCTGAAGCCTCTTTGCAAAGGATTCAAGCAGAGTTTTACCATATAAAGTCACATTAAGCAAAGTGAATTATTAATCACACGGTGGGGCAACTGCTCGTCTGTCTTATTTACTGTCCCGTTAGCAGAGGGGGCATTGGCAGAGGCTTTCTGCTCGTGCACAGGCAACCTCTGCTCCTCCAGGAGAGAGAAAAGTGTGTTTCAAACTGAATTAAATGTCCTCATGTTCTGGTAGAACCTGGACTTGGCTGAAGGAAGAGCAGATAAATGGTAGTTGACCGAGAGGTGGGTCTTGGTCCTTGTTCTTACGAGAGAATTCTGAGGGTAAAGGGAAGAATGGTGATGGTCTTCACCTTGTACAGCAAACACTGACAGTGCTCACCCCTGACAAGGATGCTCAAAGCTTTTGGGTGCTGAGTGCCTGCTTTTGAAAGACTGAGGTGATGAAGTGGGTTGCATCAGTCTCAGGGTCGTCTTCTGTTTTGATTTTTTTCAATATGAATATACAGACATGTATATTTATTTAGTCTAAAACCCAACCTTTTGAAATGAATGCCAGGCCTCCTGAAAACTGGCGACTGTGACAATTAATGCCCAATAAAATCACATTTTATTTCACCTCCAGAAATATTTTGCAGGACGTTCTCAAGGTGGATTTATGCCACATCACTCTTTATTGTGAACAAGGGGTTTGCTTCATGCAGAATTGCTGAACAATGTTTCTAAAGCTGTTTGGACTTTGAAGTGCCTGCAGTAAAGACAAACTGGGTCAATTTCATCGTTTCTAAAGACAAAGGAACTTGGTAATTTCTAAGAATTAGCTCTTTCCTGATTTTACTCATCATTGCCCCTTGTTATCTCTTAATTGTTTGGCTGATAAAACGCAACGAGGAGTTTGGATTTTGCTCAAGGCAGAAGAAAAAGAATCACATTAGCAGTGATGAAGTGAGAAGAGACAAGATGACAGTAAAATCATACGTGTGTGAGAACACAGCTTTCTCCAGAGCTATTTGTCTCTCCTGTGCCAGGACCAAGCACGATGCTCTTGTCTTAGAGAGCTCAGCAGAGAAAGGAGTGAGATATTTTCCTGCCCTGCTTAGTCCAAGGTAGAGATGGACACATTCTGGTCAACGACCACTGTCATTTCTTGCTTTCCAAAGTGTTTCTAGGGGGATCAAAATGCCTTTCAATTTCAGTGGAAAGCAAAACAAAACAAAGTAAAACAAAACAAAACAATGCAAACCAAAACAAAGCAAAACAAAATGTTCTTCTTCATTTTGCATGATAACTTAAGATGGAAAAACAAAATGGATTTTTGATCTTCAGTGAAACATGATATTCAAATCATCATAAACCAGAATTATTAGATTTGACTATTCAGAAAGGCCTTTCCTGGTCTTTTGTTGTTGGTATTTTTCATTCATTTGGGCATTGGAACAGGCTGCCCAGGGAGGTGGTTGATTCCCCTTCCCTGGAGGGGTTTAAGGGACAAGTGGACGAGGTGCTGAGGGACATGGGTTAGTGTTTGATAGGAATGGTTGGACTCAATGATCTGGTGGGTCTCTTCCAACCTGGTTGTTCTATGATTCCATGGTTAGTTTTGATTTGTGGCAGTGGTAAGAAAGGTCTTGGTGGAAGCTCTGGGTAACATTAAGTGCTGAAATACAGGAGTAACAGGAGTATGGGAAAGGTTCCCTCTGCCCATTTATTCAAATACAAGGGATTCTTACCCATGACTGACCTCAGAGACACCTCCTCTGTCACAGAGTACTTCTGAATGAAGATGAATTGCCTGAGCAATTCAGTCACCTTTTTTTTTTGCCTCAGACAGATGACACAGAGCCCTTGCTGGCCCCACAGGCCCTTGGCAGGAGGGGACAGTGTGACCGCGGTGTGCCCCGAAGCATCCAGCCCTTGTTTCTTTCCTTGAGGGTTTCATCCCCTGCTGGTGTTTGCCCTGTTGAAGCTCGAGCTGCTGAGGGCTTGGCCCAGGTCTGCTGTGACTCCTTCCCTCCACCCTGCCCCAGAGACAGGTCTGCACTCTCCACAGGCTAGTGCTGCTCCTGGAGAGTCAGACACCAGGGGAGGGTTACGGATGGGGTCATGCTCCTGGATAACCCCAAAAGCCAACTCCTTGCATGGCAAGAGGGTATTAGGGGCAGTAGGCGCTGGCTGAATGTGAGCTGCGATGTCCCTGCCACCCCCTGCTTTGCAGCTGCTGCTGGTGCCATAGGACTCGCTTCTTCTTGGTGCGTTGAGGAAGCCCTGGGTCTCCCATGAAGAACTCGGTGTGTGACTGGTACCTGCTGGAGCTGTCAGAGCTGACAAGAGCTAAGCTTCACTGCTGCGTGTCCAGCGCTGCTGCCACCCCGCGCCTGGCTCAGCAAGAGCCTGGGAGAGACCCATCCCCTCCTCTCCACCCGACGTCTTGAAGATGGGGATGTACCTGTCCTCCTTCTGGGAAGGGCTTGGAATACAGAGCTGTGGTGGAGGCCGAGTGTGACTGAGGCTGCACCAATCCAGCAGGTCTCAGGAGCAAAGAATGGGCCCTGGCACCAGTTGTTTCTCTAGCAGAAATACATCTTCTACATACAGTGCTGAAACTGTTGGATCTTCTGTTAAGCCTGATATTCCTTTTTGATGGGTCTGTATTTCCAGACATTTCCGGCCATGAAAAAAGCAACCTGAGGGGTTGAGGACTGCATGTCTCAGCATTTGCTTCGCCCACTGTGTTAGGAAGCCCTGAGAATCAAGCCGTGTGTATCTCCCACCTAACTCAGTGCTGTGCCCTGCAGGCAAACCCTGCGGAGATCTGGTGTTATTGCAGTGCTGAGGCCGAGCAAAGCAGAGCTGTGTAGAGCAAAGATGTGGTGAGATATGGGGTGTTAAAAAAATGCCTTTTTGACTCATCTCCAAGAACCATTTCCAAGTGGCAACAGCTTGCCTGAAGTGCTAAGAAGCCCTCAGGGATTTAGGAGTGAAATGCGGTAACTGACTGTGCAGCGGTTAAGGTCCATGAGCTGTCAGTGATGACACAGTCCTTGTTCATGATGAATTGTGTATCTGCTATGAGATGAAAACCTGGAAATCGTGGAACACTTTGTCTTTGGACCTGAAAGTACTAAACCTTTTAGATTCAGTGGTGCCAGTTCATGTGTCTCAGAACCCTGATATGATGTGTGAAGGGCACCTAATAGCCTGTGTCCTTTGTTCTGCCTGTCGCACTCACGTGATCCTGGACAGACTGTCCCCTTGTGTGCTGCCTCTGTGTGCCTGGATCTTCCAAAGGATATTGGCCATGGAGACCTGACAGAAACGAAGTTGTGCCCCAGTGCATCCCCGTGGGGAAAATGCAGGGACTGGGAACATGTGGCACTTCAAGAGTGGTGAAGCACGGGCAGAGGCTGCTCGGGGCAGTGGGGGAGTCCCCAGCCCTGGAGGGGTTACAAAACCACATAGATGTGCACCTTGGACTTGATTTGGTAGGCACAGTGGTGTTGGGCTGATGGTTGGACTGGGGGAGCCTAGAGGACCTTTCCAACTATAATGACTCTATGATTCACTCCACGGAGCATTGCTGCCCTGTGGCAGAGGCCCAGGCTGGCTGGGACACACTGATCATAGAATCACCACTAGGTTGGAAGAGACCCACTGGATCATCGAGTCCAACCATTCCCACCAATCTCTAACCCATGTCCCTCAGCACCTCATCCACCTTAAAGAACTCCAGGAAAGGTGACTCAACGCCCTCCCCAGGCATCCTGTTCCAGTGCCTAATGATCCTTTCAGTGAAGAACTTTTTCCTTATGTCAAGTCTGAACCTCCCCTGGTGGAGCTTGAGGCCATTCCCTCTCGTCCTGTCCCCTGTCACTTGGGAGAAGAGCCCAGCTCCCTCCTCCCACAACCTTCCTTCAGGTAGTTGGAGAGAGCAATGAGGTCTCCCCTTCTCTTCTCGTCCTTCTTCTATATAGTTTGTATCCTGCTCCCCCTCCACCCAGCAACATATGAGACATCATGGATGATGAACATAATAAGCTGACATTGATATACACTTGTTCATTTATTTATTGATAGTTTTATATCTTTTGGTGGGAGAGGGGAAGGGAACATTTTGATTTGATGTCTGAAGTTAGGCATCTAACTTGCTTGCCTGTCCCAGAGACCAGGTCAGGCCTTGTCAGCAAAGCCTTTTTCAAGTTATTTGTCTGGTTTTCCTCATTTGCTGCAATGTGGTGTGGGTGGGAAGAGTCAGAAGATGCCCTGCACAGAGATGTGTGAGGTGATGTGTGTGTTGTGGGCTAAGCGGCTGTGGGACAGTTGACATGGTGTTTCCTGTGGGTCACCAACATTTACCTTCTAGATTATGATTACTTATAGCTCCTTTTTGCATTACATAAAAGACATGTAGGCACAGCACACTTTCAAGGATTTGGTAGCTTTGTTCTTTATTCTTGTTTGCTTGTTTTTAACTTTAAATCCAAATGGCTTGGACTGGCAGTGCTCAGTAGAATGGGGTGTGTGGAGGGATGTTTGGTACAGTTGTATAAACATAAATACAGAAAGAAATAAAAAAGGTTATTCGCTAGGCTGAGAGAGCTGGGGTTGTTTATCCTGGAGAAGAGGAGGCTGAGGGGAGACCTCATTGCTCTCTACAACTACCTGAGAGGAGGTTGTAGAGAGGAGGGAGCTGGGCTCTTCTCCCAAGGGACAGGACGAGAGGGAATGGCCTCAAGCTCCACCAGGGGAGATTTAGGCTAGAGATTAGGAGGAAGTTTTTCACACAAAGGGTCATTGGGCATTGGAATAGGCTGCCCAGGGAGGGGGTTGATTCATCTTCCCTGGAGGTGTTTAAGGGACGGGTGGACGAGGTGCTGAGGGACATGGGTTAGTGTTTGACAGGAATGGTTGGACTCGATGATCCGATGGGTCTCTTCCAGCCTGGTTGTTCTATGATTCTATGATCCTATTAAACACCTGCTTATTAAAACCAAAACCTTATCCCAAACCTTTTCAGGTGTCTCATCCCTGGACGCAGCTCTGGAGATGGCGGGAGGGGTAGCGCAGCCGTCCAGGAGGAAGGGCTGATGTGGTCGAGCTGAGGCAGAGGGAGGCACATCTTCCCAGCTTGATGTTTTCAGCACTGCTGTAGCTGGTTGAAGGGGACCAAACCTCGGAGGAAGATGGGCTTGGTTCCGTTTGACCAGCCAGAGCAGAGCATAGCTCCTGACCACGTAACTCACTCGGCTTCACCACGCGTCGCCTGCAAGGAGAATTAGACAGATGAGACAGGAGCAGCGGCATCAGACACGGATTAGAGGGACAGAAGGATGGTTCAGCATTTAGGAGACCAGTTTAGGAGACCTCACCACTCGCCATCTCAGATGTCTTCCAGTACATCCATTTTGGCTGAACATGCACAGGGTCTGTGTGAAGGCCCATGTCCTGGCTGGTTGTCTGAACTGGGGTGACTTTATTATTAATGCTTCAGTCAACCATGTTTAAGCATAGGGATGAGCTTCAAGACCCAAATTCTGGACGCGTGTTGAGATGTTTTGTGCAGCCTGGGCCTGCTTTGGAATCCAGTTACAGCACACAACCTGACGTGGATAATGAGGAAGCTCGGAGGATTGGCATTTCACCCCTCCTAAGCCACAGCAGCCTCTGTCTGATGATATCCCTTTTCTTCCAGCTGCTTCCTCTCTCTCAGTTTTAATTCTTTCCTTTTTTTTTTTTTTTTTTTTAACTTCTCTGATTTTTAAATAATAATGAAAAGGCAAAGTGGGAGGGAGGAAAGGAGGAAAGACGCTTCCTTTGTCAATTGAAGAGAAGTCACCTGCCAGTTGTCAGTCAGGCATCGCTTGTGGGATTGCCCCTGGGAGCCCTCCAGCTGTACCTGGGAGGCTCGGCGAGGGGACAGCTGCCATGAGCAGCAGGGCACGGGCAGCTTCCAGCCTGGACAAAAGCAGCATTTTTCCAGCCCTGTGCATAGCCCCCCCTCTCCGTGCGCGGGGATTTTCAGGGATTCTATAGATTTTTCTCTCAAAACCATTTTAATCGGGAGGGAGGATCTTTCCTCTTTAGTTTTTTTTCTCTCTTTGCACTCTCAGGGCTCAGAGCTCCTCTGCTTGCTTCCTATGAGCCCCTCACTACAAGGACTTTATGCACTGGAGCACGTCCAGAGAAGGGCAACAGAGGTGGAGAAGGGACTGGAGAACAAGTTCTGTGAGGAGTGGCTGAGAGACCTGATGTTGTTTATGAGGAGGCTCAGGGGAGACCTCCTCACTGCCTAAATCTACCTGAAAGGAGGACAATGGGAAGAGAGGGAACGGCCTCAAGTTGCACCAGGGCAGGTTCAGATTGGACATCAGCAAACATTCTTCACCAAAAGGGTTCTCAAGCGCTGGCAAGGTCAGCACAGGAAGGTGGTGGAGTCCCCGTCCCAGGGGTTAGAAATACAGAGAGATGAGATGCCCAACGATCTGGTTTAGGAGTGGGCAGGTACGGCTGGACTAGAGGATCTCAAAGGTCTTATCCAACCAAACAATTCTATGAGTCCATCGTACCTTCTCTTTGCTCCATCAGGGATATTCATTCACAATCTAAACATAGGAATAGGCTGGAACAGGCTGCCCAGGGAGGTGGTTGATTCCCCTTCCCTGGAGGTGTTTAAGGGACGGGTGGACGAGGTGCTGAGGGACATGGGTTAGTGTTTGATAGGAATGGTTGGACTCAATGATCCGATGGGTCCCTTCCAACCTGGTTGTTCCATGATTCTATGATCAGCAACTCAAAATCCACATTCCCTATGGATGTTTCTACCTTGCAGCCTAAAGAACTGCTCCCGCAAGCCTTCAGCTTCCCTCCCTGCTTTCCCCCATTAGACTGCTGCAAAGTTCGTAGAAATTGGGAAGAATTAGGCTTCTCCTTAAGCTGATTGATAATTTTACCATCAGTCAGGGCTGAGTGCAGATACCAGAGTATGGAGGGAGGAACATCGTTAGAACCGTGGCCTTGACCCCCAGCCGGGCTCTAAGTTTTCCTAAATCTTAGCCCCACGCCTGCGGGACTGGTTTGCTTTATTTCTTCTCATGTGTCCTTGCAAGTGTGTGCCTGTAACTCAATCCTGGCCCATGCTGAGAAGCAAGAGTTACTGCCGACTGCAGGCTCCAGCGGAACAGGCGTGTGCAGGCTGGGGACAGCTGCACAAAGCAAATGAGCAATGGCATTACACTCCAGATTTGAAACCCAAATTTTTAGTCAGTCAAGATTAGGAACAGGTTCAGTCGACCAGCCAGAAATGCTGATTTCATTTGCCAGCACTTAAGCATCTGGTACCGTCTGAGAAACCACAGGGGGTCTGAGATACCCCCGTGTGACAGACAAATATGGCACAGGACACGCTTGAAGAAGAGCTAAAAGGCAGTGGACTATTCCTACCATGTCGCTAAAGTTAGGAGCATCACTTTAGGCAACTAAATAAAGTCTAGACCTCCACAGACTATGATGTCTTCAATGAGCTAGAGGATAAGAGACCACTCAGTGCGGAAAGCACTCGCTTTCCCTGGGACCTATGGGATGGAGCAGCCCCCTCCCTCTTCCGGTTCCTGATCCTCTGAAACTTGGGAGGCTTTTTGTAGGCTACAGCTTTGTGCATCCTTATTTATTAAGTGAGGACTGGTTTAGTGTTTGATGGGAACGGTTGGACTCGATGATCCGATGGGTCTCTTCCAACCTGGTTGTTCTATGATGCTATGATTCTATGAAAGGAAGTGTTGAGTTTGAGACATGGGCAATGGGTTGATCAGCAAAGCCAAGGGGAGAACAGGGGTCAGGATTCACATCCCTGCTTGCTCTTTCCACCGGGTGTCTTTTTGCCTTGCGCAGTTGTTACAATTAAAGACAAAAAGATCATTTTCCACTACTCTGTAGCTCTTCTGAATTAGTCTTCATAACCCGCGAGTTAGATCTGTAGAAGAAGGACAGGGTGAAATGTTTGACAAGCACCTTCCTGAACTAACCCAGGAGACCACGGGGCTTGGGGCAGACGCAGGAGCCTTGGGTTTGATTCAGACTGAAATTTTGCAAAGCATTTTAGTGACTGAGGAACATAAATGTCATCGGTTTCAAGGTCTAGATAAGTACATTAACCTGTGCTGGGTTATAAACACAGGAACTCGGTGGTTTCTGCTGTATGTAGCACAGTTGCTGGCACAGTTTTGACCTGTGTCGACTAGCACCGGCCTCAACAGCTTCCAGGCTCACCTTGGGAATTAAGGTAGGTCAAGGACCATTCCTAGCAGCGAGTTTGAAGATGACCTTCTATTTAAGAGGGCAGGAGATCTGAATCATAATGGTTTTGCCCCTTGATTTGAGGGCAAGAACACAGGCCCTGTTTAATGAACTAATAGTGGTGACGACGGAGAAACTTGGACTTGTAGATACCAAGCTGCAGGACTTTATATCCCACAAAATGCTCATGGGATTTACTCGCTGTTGTTTTCTGGTCCTGCTTCAGTTGTGTTGCAGCAACGTAATGGTGCAAACCCAGCTTGAAGTTATTGTTCTAAGTGTAAACATTCATCAAACCCAAAATGTGAAACCTAGAGTCTAAGATCCGAAATGTGAGCCTCCCCGAGATATTAACAAAACTGCTCGTGTACAATTAAACTGAGGAAAACGAGTAAATGCTGATTTAGGCACAAAATAGTGGAAGTAACACTATCACCCAGAACAATTTTGAGCTGTATTAAGACCAGATTTTCTAGCTTTGTTATTTTTAAAGCTGCTGGTAATTGTGAATTCTGATTTCTTAGGTTAAATAAATGTTCCTGGAAAGTAGGAGTTTTTTTTAAAAATTAACTTTCAGTTTACGGTTGGACTCGATGATCCAGTGGGTCTCTTCCAACCCGGTGATTCTATGATTCTATGGTTCTAAGGCCTCTTGGGAGTATGAGGCCAAGGGATATAAGCTACAGTTATAAAATTAGGTGGCTCCAGCATCACCTACAGCAGAATGTGGCCGACCTCAACTACACAACTGTCCTTGAGACGGGACAAATGCCTGGGTAGGAATTTGCTGGGTTACTCTGTCTGGTTGGTAGCAGAAGCCCTCATAGCCACTTAAAATTCAATTGTGAGCACTAATCACTGCAGCACAGGCATATCCTTAACCTTCGAATTAGATGAGATTTGTTGAGAGGATTTTGGGGCTTAATTCCCACAATTTCCCACAGGAAATGAGGGATGGAAAACTTTTCCAAACTTAGCCCATAATGCTGACAAACATCCAGATCACTGTGGGGCATCAAAAGTTTTCCTAAATTAAAATTAAGACTGATTGAAAACTCCCTAGAGTTGTGACCATTTGGCCTGTAATGGAAGAAGGAGAAGGGGAGAAGACGAGAAGAGGAGGCTGGAGGAGACCAAGCTGGAGCCTGGAGAAGAGGAGACTGAGAGGAGACCTCATTGCTCTCTACAACTACTTGAAAGGAGGTTGTGGAGAGGAGGGAGCTGGGCTCTTCTCCCAAGGGACAGGGGACAGGACAAGAGGGAATGGCCTCAAGCTCCACCAGGGGAGGTTTAGGCTAGAGATTAGGAGGAAGTTTTTCACACGAAGGGTCATTGGGCATTGGAATAGGTTGCCCAGGGAGGTGGTTGATTCCCCTTCCCTGGAGGTGTTTAAGGGACGGGTGGATGAGGTCCTGAGGGACATGGTTTAGTGTTTGATAGGAACGGTTGGACTCAACGATCTGATGAGTCTCTTCCAACTTGGTGATTCCATGATTTTATATTGGAAATGGTCTGAGCTCTTCAGCTCCATGGAAGAGGATATTCAGGATATCCTGGAGAAACCCTGATGGAGAGTGAAAGGCAGCTGGTCTGCACTCTTGCAGCCTGAGAAAAAAAATATACTGAAGCTGTTGCTATATGGTGCCATTACAGCAGAGAATTAAGCAGGGCTGAGAAGAACATGGGTTGTTTGCGTACGTGGTAAGACTCTCCTGTGTTATAAGGCAGATTTAGGGAAAAAGCCCATGGCTTTTGAAAAGGCTGTGTGCCTGCTTTGATCCATGGTGTCACCTTAAATGGGAGGTGACTTCCTGCGGCTCGTTCTGTCCATTGCTGTACCGAGACAGTGCACTGAATTCATCTTGTTCAATCCACGACAAGTCCTGCATCTGAACAAGCATTTCAGTCCCATTAAAGAAGATCAGTGAGGCCCTGGCTCAGGCTGCCCAGAGCAGGGGTGGCTGCCCCATCCCTGGAGGGGTTCCAGGCCAGGTTGGATGGGGCTTGGAGCCCCTGATCCAGTGGGAGGTGTCCCTGCCCATGGAACAAGAGCGGATGGATGGGCTTTGAGGTCCCTTCCAACCCAAACCATTCCGCGGTTCTATGATCTTGTTATGAATTACTTGGACTAAAGAGGAGAGTTTTGTAACCGATGTGAGCTGTAGAGCATGTTTAGTTCCTCCTTTTGCAAGTCATTCGTGTCCAGCGTTTCATTCTTTCTCCGTGTCACTAAATTCAAAGCATTTTCCAGAAGCTCTGAACGGATGACAGCTATTTGGGCTACCTGAGCTGCACTGATTTTCAGAATGACCTCGAAAAGCACTTTCAGGACAGTATAAATATCATTTTGGTCAGGTGGAGCCTATAGGCAGATGAGTGATTTTGCTGGAGAAAGATGTGCAGAATGCATCTTCACTAAAAATTTGCATGGGTTCAGGAGCTTTCAGTCTTTTTCAGTTAGCAGATCCCAGTGTGTTTTCCACGGGCACCAAGGTCACTGTGAAGTGAATAGGAGCTGCCTGGCAAATTCAAATTACAAAAAATGCAGTCACAGAAAAGCGTTTGTCTCCTTGCAGTAGCTGGAAGCAGAGGACTCTGGCAATGTCTCCCTGAAACCACACACTTCCTTACATTCCATAGCAGCCTAATCCATATGGGGATATAAAGAAGCATGTCATTTCATAGGAGAAGCTTGGATTGTGACCTCTGAGCAGCAGGACATCTGTCCATCCTCACTGCTGAAGAGGTAGTGCTGCTCCTTAGACGTGTTCGGAGCTGCCAGTCTGCTTCCTCCTGGGAAGAGCAGTGACAGCACAAACCCCTCTGATTCCACTGGTGCCCTTGGGCAGTTTGGGGTGTCTCAGAGGTGTATCTTCAGGTGGTTCGGATTTTCCAGTGCTCATCATTTGCAAGAACTTCCGCGTGTGCCACTGCACAGTGCTGAAGGCTGGAGTCTGATGTGTGGCTATGGAGGTGCACATCGGACACGTCTTGGGTTTCTTTCAACAGCCACGAAATCCTGAAAAACTAGAGCTTGCTGCAAAAAACAAGTCACACGAGTGAGAGGCGATTGATGATGTTCTTTCCTTTCACTCTGTTATTATTATTATTATTACTATTATTGGCTGAGAAGCTGGTCCTACAAGTGCAGGGAGATCCCTGCGAGAAAGACCTGCCTGACTAAGCAGGCAACACACTCAAACCCATCCAGCAGCTCACTGGAGCACAACCTGCTGTTCAGAAGCTTTTAAGATGCTGAGTTGTAGAATCATTTAGGTCACGAGGGATGTCTGGAGTCCTCTCGTGCATCTCCTAACTCCAAGCCTGGCCAGCTTAGGGCAGGATGTTCAGCACCTAGTCTAGCTGAGCTTGAATGTCTCCAAGGATAGAGATGCTTCAGCCTGTTGCAGCCTCTGCCGCAGGGTTTGACCAGCCTCATGGAGAAAAACCTGTTTGCTGGCATTTAATTGGATTTTCCTATGCTCTAGTTTGTGTCATGTCCTGGTGCACCTTTGAGAGGAGCCTGTCGCAGAGTCATAGAATCATTAGGCTGGATAAGGCCCTAGAGATCATCATCTCCAACCATACCTGTTTACTACTAAATCACGTTTCCGAGCACCTCATCCACCCACTTTTTAAACACCTCCAAGGACGGTGACTCGGAGGTTAGGACATTCAGACAGATTTCTGTGTTTGATGGTAGAAATGAGCCCTGGAAGTGAAACACAGGCTACTCTGGTGTCACTCCTGTACTAAACGCTTGAGCTGAGGCTATCGCACACTCTTGTCCTTGACGGAGCAGGCAGGCTCAGGAACACTGGACAGGCTCAAAAGGAGTTATGGCCATGTTTGGGAAACAGCTGGTTGGAAACAACTTATTTTTGTACCAAATTCACAAAGATGATCTGTTTCTAAGTGGAAGCATATCCGAGCATGGAAAAGGGGAGAGAAGTAATCAGACTGGTGATACACACAACTAGTGCCGCAAGTCCAGAGTCCAGGAAAAGAAAATAAGCTTTCATCCTGTATCTTCACTTCCATAAGGGCCAAAAGACTAAGGAAGGATCTCAGATGCTGAAAAGCACTAATCAAAGTTGGAATAACCCCTAACAAAAAGACTCTCTGAAGGCAGACCCTGCTGGGAGGCTGGTGGCCACGTGCCGACTCCAGACTGCGGAGCAGCCCTCCACGTGCTCCTCGGAGGCCGCACACCTGCCTGGAGCTTGGGGGCCTCTCTAGGCATTTTATTGCATATTTCCGAGGTTGGGTCAGAGTTGCTCTCCATGCCCTCTGGATTCTCCATCCTCCCCTGGGGCAGAGGTGTTCTCCATGATGCCGCTTCAGCAGATTTCCCTTCTGCAACTTTCCCCAGTATCTTATCTTACTCATTTTTCACATCTTGCGTACAAACACCTCATTTTTTCTCAGCCTATGAAATAATCCTCATTTATGTGCACTACTCTGGTATAATCTGAGGATTGGGATTCAAAAATCTTATCTAGGTATAAATTGATCGAAGATGCTCTAATCTAACCCAAGCAAGATTTGTATTAAATTCTGTGACTTCTGAGGAACCACAGGTTGGGAAATTAGAGCTAAACTACTAGAAGTTAAGAAGCTGAATGGGGCACATACCTGAGTGCAAAACATTGACAGGAATGGCATTAAGAGCCTGCAATGAGGGAAGCCAATAGGATATCAATGCATCCATTCAGAGCCACTATCTTTCTTTTCGACTAGCCAAGAACATTATACTCATTGTGAGCAGCAGATATGTAAACTAAGAGCAGGCAGATCATGCCTTATGGGGCATGAGAGTAACCCAATCATCTGAGATGTATCCAGAGCCACATCAGTCCCTGCCTGGTGTGAGGAAGAGAGGGAGGAAAGAATGGGGCAGATGTCCTCCAAGGGTCACTGTCACTGGGATAGTTTGTCACTAAGGATGAGATGGGAGGTGATACCCCCGGAACAGGCTCTCTCACACGCCTGGCATTCACGCACTCGCTCCTCTGGGCTCCTCGTCAAGTTTCTTTTTCCACCCTGGCTTGCAAGATGAATGCTTCCCTGGGAGCAGTTGTCACGGGAAGGTTGGAGGCTGCTTAGCCTTTCACTTGCCTGTCTACAAGCACACGCACAGTGAGGTGCGTTGATCACAGAATCATAGAACAACCAGGTTGGAAGAGACCCATTGGATCATCCAGTCCAACCATTCCTATCAAACACTAAACCAAGTCCCTCAGCACCTCATCCACCCGTCCCTTAAACACCTCCAGGGAAGGGGAATCAACCCCCTCCCTGGGCAGCCTATTCCAATGCCCAATGACCCTCTGTGTGAAAAACTTCCTCCTACTCTCCAGCCTAAATCTCCCCTGGTGGAGCTTGAGGCCATTCCCTCTTGTCCTGTCCCCTGTCCCTTGGGAGAAGAGCCCAGCTCCCTCCTCTCCACAACCTCCTTTCAGGGAGTTGTAGAGAGTAATGAGGTCTCCTCTCAGCCTCCTCTTCTCTAGGAGGAGTAAATAAAGATTCATCCCACTGACTGAAAGGAGGAAGGTGGGAACCATCCTGGAAGCTAAAAGCTGTGGCTGTTTCTCTCCCTAATCCTTCTGAATAGTCCATCCCTCTCTGCACGGGTGGAACTTACTGTCTCGTTGTTCCCTTACCCACATCAAAAAGCACCTTGCATGAGGCAAAACTTCATGTACAGCCTTTTCCTGCCTCTCTTATAATTCTCCTGTGTGATTGTGGGCAAATCAGTTAACATTCTAGCCTTGGGACCCAAACTGATTGTCTGAGGGTACATTTGTGGAGAAGGGCTAGTTCGTTTGGTCTAAAAACGGTCCAAACCACAGCTTCTGGGAGGCGGAACGTTCAGCAAAGCAAGTTTGCAGGTGTCAGCAGAACTCAGCCTCTGTCTGGGCAGATTTCAGCACTCGGGGTTTGGGGCTGTGTCAGATGCCTGGTTGTTCAAGCTCTGGTGGGTTCCACGAAGGTGTCTCGGAGCTTATTGAGTTTGGGGCATAAAATATAATATGGAGTTCTCTGCCTGAAGTTATGGGGAAAAACGGGCTCGGTGAGATCCTCTGAGACATACGGTTGCTGATATTTAATGTCTTGGGAAAGGGCTCCAAACCCCATCCAACCTGTCCTTCAGCATCTCCAGGGATGGGGCAGCCACCGCTTCCCTGGGCAACCTGGGTCAGGGCCTCCTCAACCTCGCAGGAAAAAAATTTCTTCCCAAGATCTCATCTTAATCTCTCCTCTTTCATCTTAAAACCATTCCCCCTTGCCCTACCCCTGCTCTCTCTGATAAACAGCCCCTCCCCAGCTTTCCTGGAGCCCCTTTCAGCACTGGAGGCTGCTCTAAGGTTTCCCCAGAGCCTTCTCTTCTGCAGGCTAAAGAAACCCAACTCTCTCAGCCTGTCCTCACACAGGAGGTGCTCCAGCCCTTGGAACATTTTCATGGCCCTCCGACTAGTCTCCTTGTTTAGCTTTTCTACCGTTTTTAACTCAATATACAAAGGTATTCACATTATGGGTCTGGAAGTTCTATTTTCTGCTTTACCTGGTCTAATACATGGTGCTTTTAAACTGACATCTAGTGTTTGGCTTAGCCCCCTGTTATTTTATTTATCCAGTCTGATCTTCCACACCAGAGCAGAATAAGTGCCCTTGAGCCAAGCCTGTTTGTCAATAATCTCAGATTGCAGGTGGGGAAACAGGCACAGAGGTAAAATTCTTTGCCTGCGACAAACCGGAGAGCCTGTAGCATCATCCATAGAGGTCTAGCATGACCTCCCTTGCCCCTTAGCTTTCCTTTTCCCCCCATCTCTTGAATGAAAGCAAAGTTGGAGAATAAAGCAGTTTAGGCCAAGTGTCCCTTGAGAAGCTGGGAGAATTTCTGCTATTGGCATGAAAAAGGGACGAATCTCCCTTGTCTTTTCTGCATCTAAGAATGTTTAGCTGGAGATTTTTGGATCATCTCACACGATGAGCACTTCCTCAGCTCGGAGCTTTCTCCTGAAGTCCAGGGGCTGTGCTTCGAGAGCGAGTGTGAAGCGTAAGGCCCTGGGGAAGGGGACAGTGCCCTTTTATATCTCTTTTGGTTAGTTCCTCCCCATGTGGTCCAAGGGCAGGGAGTTGGGAGGATGTGCTGAGCCTGGAGGAGGATAAACCCACTCTGGGCTCTTGGCAGCTTCAGACATGCATTCCCAGTTAAAATAAATAAGCATTACTTTTAGCAGGCTGGGAAGACAAGGAACTGTCATCCTTGGGGGGCAAGGACCCACGGTGAGGGCCCAGGAGTGTATCAAGAGGAAACCACCTCTCTCTGTCGACTCCAGAAGGAGCCAGGGTTGACTGTGCCCTTCGCTTAGGCTCTTCTCTTAAAGGGTCAAAGGGTAGTGGGGATGAATTTGGCCCTAGGCATGTCTGTACCTGTGCTTGTGAAAAGGAGAAAGCTCTTCGTAGTCTGATAAGGATTCTGTAGTGATAAATAGATCCAACCCAGTGTGGAGGCAGCTGAGTCAGAGCACTGGTTTTGGTGGAAACGTGCTGGTAACCACTTATTTCACAGTAAGAATTAAAATCAGAAGGTTGCTTCCCTGCAAGGTGGTAGTCAGACCCGGGCATCAGGAAGCTCCTCAGGAGCAATCTGTGACTTCCAAAGGGATGACATGGAGCCTGCAGCCTATGCTGCCTGGTTGAGATCCTACACGCCCTCCTCCACTCTCCCTGCACCCCCTGGGACACTGGGGATCTGCCTGAGGAGCTGAGTGATCTGGCCAAAAGGGCACCAAACGCCAACCCTTCTGCCCTGGTGACCCAAACCCTTTATTCGAAGATATTCTTGAAAATCAAACGCAAGCCTTGGTTTTGTCTGCCTGCAGCTATCAACATGAGCACATGCACTTTGAAGGGATGCTTCAAAGCCATCCATGGGCCACATCCAGGCAGTGTGGGCTGGTCCCTGGGAACTTCCAGCGACTCTGGGGTCCTGTTTGCACCACGGGGACACCATCTCACCACCCTTCTCTTCTCCATCCTCGGCATCCACTGCCCAGCCCAAAGATCCTTATTTTCCCTTAGGATGCTTCACACAACCTTAAATGTGTGACAGTGGCGCTCTTGCCCGTGCTCTCTAGGCTTGGCCAAATATACCAGCAATTTACATCACAGGAGATGTTGCATTAAAATAAAAGTAAATTTCAGACCTTACCTTCGGCAAAGAAGCAGTTGGTCTCCTCCTCCTCCTCTCCCAGCAGCACCCCAGGGCCGCTGCCTGGGCTGGCATCTTCCACAAGGAGTGTTTTCCTCCTTTTCAAGGTTTCCTCAGGGAAGCAGGAGCTGCTGTAAGAACTGCTGCCCAGCAAGTAGCCTACGCTTGGGGATGCCGAAGAGTCTCCTCCAAAGGCTGAGGCTAAAAGCACACTTGGAGCCGTTATACTGTTCAGCCCTCTGCGTGTGCACGAGCGTGTTCGGGGAGGTGGGCATTTCCCCCTCTCCTCTATAGTGCTGCCTCCATTTTTTATCTCCTCCCTAGTGACAATCATATTAAATTCCCCTCTCCTCACTCACTTTTCTGCTGCCTGGGCTGCTTCCCCTGACCTTGCACCAGCATCCTCACAACTCCCTCACTGGCTCCACTGCTCACAGTCATTCTGTCTCATCCTGCTCGGGGCAGACCAGTGTTCTGCAGCCCTGGCACCAGCTCTGTTGGCTCTTCACATGCATCTTCCTTGGCTCTCCTCCCCACCCTGCCTCGCTCTCTCCGAAGACGCCTGCCTGCCTGCCATCCCCGCATGGTCCCTGCCCTGGCAGGCTGGCACAGTCCCTTTTGTAGCCCCTGCTCCCCGGGCCAGCCCACCGCATCGCCCCGTCCTCCCACCTGCCCGTGTCCTTTACAGCCTGCGGTGGCTCCAGTCCCTCCTGTCCACCTCAATCACCCCACTGACAGCAGCACACTGAGCGGCACCGCTTCAGCTGTCCTGTGCCGGGAGGACGCGTCTTCATTTTACCCCTTTTCCGACGCTGCCGCTCAGTCTCGTAAAAGAAAACCACCCACAAAGTTTTCTGAGAATAGAGGCTTCTATTGCAAGTCCATCAGTTTGATATTTGAACGGATGAAGGGCTGCTGGGGCAGGAGCAGGGAGTTGGAGCTGGTCTGAAATGCTGGAGGGGCTCCTTGGATAACAGAGGTGGTTGGCAGGACAGGAGGAGTCGGGCATTTGCAGGCACTGGGGTCGGACAAGAGGGGCTGATCCCAGCCAGTTCCACAGGTCACACTGGTTCAGCTGGGAATATGGACCGTGCCCTGGGTCCTGCCCTCCCCTGTGTCTTTAGAAGTATGCCAGTTACTCTAACTGCCTCTTCTTTTCTTCCCCATCAGTGCTGTGTAGGAAACAACATCCCCGGGAGGCTGGAAGTGATTCCTTTTGTACAGGTGGGTGTTTGCAGAGAGGTTTTAACCACAGTCTTGTCTGGCAGACAAAATTAATGGTGTGTCTGAGTGCTGCAGGTGCCTCTTACATCCCCATCCTGCCCTGGGAGAGGGAAATGCTGCCCAAATGTTGCTTATTGATGGGAAACTGAGGCAGGGGATGACAAACACAAGTTCAAGAGGGAATGGCCTCAAGCTCCGCCAGGGGAGATTTATGCTAGAGATTAGGAGGAAGTTTTTCACACAGAGGATCATGGGGCATTGGAATAGGCTGCCCAGGGAGGGGGTTGATTCCCCTTCCCTGGAGGTGTTTAAGGGACAAGTGGATGAGATGCTGAGGGACATGGGTTAGTGTTTGATAGGAATGGTTGGACTCGATGATCCGATGGGTCTCTTCCAACCTGGTTGTTCTATGATTCTATGATTCTATTCTATGATTTCATAGCACAGCAAGCGGCTTGAAAAAATCCTGCCCTTTACTCTGCTCCTAAACTGTTAAATATGACTGGCTGGTGCCCTGGCCCCAACGCCAAATGGCCTGGATTGGTATTATCAGAGCCTCTTAACCTCCAAAGCAGGTTTGCTGCATCCAACTGCCTGTTGGGATGTGTCTCATCCCATGCAAACTCCTAAACTGTGCCTGGATGCTGACGGGAGAGAGCAGCTGCCTCAGCCAAAACCACCCTGAGGATGTTCCTGCAACGAGGACCAAGTTCCAGCACTCAGTGGCGTTGACTGCTCCTGTTTAATTTGCTCTCTCAGACAGTCTCAATACAGAATGTCCTTATCCACAGAGCCTGTTTTTTGTCCCCATTCTGCTACTTGTTTTATCCCAGGTGAGTGAACCTCTGGCAGTCACTGCAGGGTTATACAGTCACTCTGCTTTTAACAGGAAAAACATTCCCTGCTAAAAAAACCCTGAGCACAATTTGGAAGCATTTTTCCCCACAAAATAAAAATTACAGCAAAGAATGATGTTTTGGGAGAAAAAGGGGGAATTAAAAAATGATATATCTTTTCAAAGGGTATTTTGGTTTAGGTCTCACAGGAGCCTAAGGACAGGGGGACAGGTTTACTCTGCAATTTGCTTCTTTTGCTCTGAGGAAGCTGAAGATGTTTCCAAATTCCAACCTAAGGCCAAAACAAAAAAAGAAAAAGGACAAAAGAAACAGAACAAGAACAAGGACAAAAGAAACAGAACAAGAACAAGAACAGAAAAAGAACAAAAGTGTGAAACTAAGGTAAGTACTTAGGGAGATGCATCGCACTGCTCCGGTCACAGAAGGCACAAACCTGGCCCCTGATTTTTTGAAAAAGGATAAAAACAGGTTCTTTTGGCTGAATTCACAACCACGTGCAAGTTGTCAGACCTCACCTGGCATAAACTGCCCAAACTATGCGCACTTCATTTCTATTTTATTTTTATTCAGTACTTAAAGGCACATTAGGATGGGGATAAAGGCAGTTCTCTCTACAGTGCTCCATGCTGATTGCCATTCACAAAATAATTGAATAATTGACCTCATTGCTCTCCATAACTCCCTGAAAGGATGTTGTAGAGAGGAGGGAGCTGGGCTCTGCTCCCAAGGGACAGGGGACAGGACGAGAGGGAATGGCCTCAAGCTCCACCAGGGGAGATTTAGGCTGGAGATTAGGAGGAAGTTTTTCACACAGAGGGTCATTGGGCATTGGAATAGGCTGCCCAGGGAGGGGGTTGAGTCACCTTCCCTGGAGATGTTTAAGGGACGGGTGGAGGAGGTCCTGAGGGACATGGGTTAGTGTTTGATAGGAATGGTTGGACTCGATGATCCGATGGGTCTCTTCCAACCTGGTTGTTCTATGATTCTATGAGTCTACGCAGTGTATGACTGTAAACTTCTCTGGCAACTGTTCCTCCTTCAGCGTTTGAACCACTGTTGCTTTAACCAAGAAGAGACTTATTTCTGTGTAAGGTGACCGGTCTCAACAGGAATGAGAAAATCATAACCATCCCTATAGAAAAGTATATTGAATTATTAATACAAAAGACCTACCTAAACCCTCTGTGTGGAGACAGCACCTAATTGTGCCTGTATTTCTCCTTCCAGTGTAGGACATCTATTCAATAACAGGTGACTGAGGGCAAACCTGATCCTTGAAAGGGTTTATAAATATTCATAGAATTATAGAACAACCAGGTTGGAAGAGACCCATCGGATCATCGAGTCCAACCATTCCTATCAAACACTAAATCATGTCCCTCAGCACCTCATCCACCTGTGCCTTAAACACCTCCAGGGAAGGGGAATCAACCACCTCCCTGGGCAGCCTATTCCAATGCCCAATGACCCTTTTTGTGAAAAACTTCCTCCTAATCTCTAGCCTAAATCTCCCCTGGTGGAGCTTGAGGCCATTCCCTCTTGTCCTGTCCCTTGGGAGAAGAGCCCAGCTCCCTCCTCTCCACAACCTCCTTTCAGGTAGTTGCAGAGAGTAATGAGGTCTCCCCTCAGCCTCCTCTTCTCCAGGATAAACACCCCCAGCTCTCTCAGCTGCTCCTCATTCAGACGCACAAGATTCCTATTTTAGGGGTTTTCTTCAATGGTGGTGAAGAGATTGCTTTTTCTGTCTGTACCTTCCCCAGGGGGATGCAAAGAGGATGGAGTGGAACAGATCGTCTGCCCCTCTGGCTGCGCCTTCGTCCACGCTGCCTGGGGAAAAGTGGCCAGGAACAAGGAAAGTTGTGGTGCCTCACACCTGCTTGCATATTTGTGGGGGTGGAAAAGAGCAGATGTCCAGAGCTGCCAGTTCTGGGAGTCCTGCAGGAATGCGGGACAGCTGATTGAGCTGGAGAGGGCTGGAGGGGAGTGTGTGTGCCTGCAGGCTGCCTGCCAGGGTAGGTGATGGGGAAGGGAGGGGGAAAGCTGGCCTGGACTTCACAATGAAAAAGACTGCTTAAACCTGGAACGCTTTTAGGATCATAGAATCATAGAACAACCAGGTTGGAAGAGACCCATCGGATCATCGAGTCCAACCATTCCTATCAAACACTAACCCATGTCCCTCAGCAACTCATCCACCCGTCCCTTAAACACCTCCAGGGAAGGGGAATCAACCACCTCCCTGGGCAGCCTATTCCAATGACCAATGACCCTCTGTGTGAAGAACTTCCTCCTAATCTCCAGCCTAAATCTCCCCTGGTGGAGCTTGAGGCCATTCCCTCTCGTCCTGTCCCCTGTCACTTGGGAGAAGAGCCCAGCTCCCTCCTCTCCACAACCTCCTCTCAGGTAGTTATAAACAGCAATGAGGTCTCCTCTCAGCCTCCTCTTCTCCAGGATAAACACCCCCAGCTCTCTCAGACGTTCCTCATAAGGCCTGTTCTCCAGCCCCTTCTCCAGCTTCGTTGCTCTTCTCTGGACTCTCTCCAGAGCCTCAACATCCTTCTTGTGCTGAGGGGCCCACAACTCAACACAGGATTCAAGGAGCAGTCTCACCAGTGCTGAGTCCAGAGGGAGAAGAACCTCCCTGGCCCTGCTGGTCACACCATTTCTGATCCAAGCCAAGATGCCATTGGCCTTCTTGACCTGGGCACACTGCTGGCTCATGGTCAGTCGCTGTCGACCAACACCCCCAGGTCCCTCTCCTCCAGACAGCTTTCTAGACAGACTTCTCCCAGTCTGTAGCTCTGCTCAGGGTTGTTGTGCCCCAAGTGCAGGACCCGGCATTTGGCCGTGTTAAACCTCACCGTTTGGTTTAGATGCAGAGATTAAGTCCTCTGCCATTGGGAGATACCCAATGTCGTTTGTTGACTGAGTTGCTGACCCCTTCAGGCTTGGCCCAATCCAGTGACTGTCAACAGATATCATGAGTCCAGTGCCAGCAATCAGAGCTCCAACCCCTACAGTCCCTTGCACAATTGCCGGGGGACAAGAGGGACAGTAACGTCCAGAAAAAAGCCAAGAAGCAGCCTGGTTTACACCCAACGTTCAATGAATCTCCTAACAAGGTCTTTTGAACCTTGGAGTTTCCTGAACTCGTCGTGCTTGAATTTGGTTTGGAGGCATCTGAACAGAGCAAAGAGGACAGAGGTCTTCAGGTCCTCCCAGCGATGTCAGTAACTCATGTGGCAAGAGGTCCTTCTTTCCTGTATTAGGGGCTCCCCAATTTAAGGAATTTGAAACACATTGGAGATGTCACCTGCTTTGAGTGAGGAAAATGGCCAACGAGATATTTATTGCTTTTACAGACTCATTATCCAAGAAGCCAAGAAGCCATTAATCTCATGATTCCTGCTGTTATCCTTACTGACAGTGACCCTGAAGACCTCAGGTGAATCCCCCGGAGTTCCCTGTAAGTCTAGGGCAGAGCTGCCTAGTGAGCCTGGGAGATGCAGCTTGCAGGGTACCTGCTCTGAATTAGTGGTGTTGCCACTTTTGGTCTCCAGCTACTTTTAGAAAGGAACTGAGGAGAGAGATTTCTGAGGCCAGTAAAGGTGGGTCAGGCGAGACAGCTGGGAAGGCAAGAATCTTACTCTCTTTGCTTGTCTTACATGACGGAGGTCGGGAGCACAGGGAGGCTGCTCCACTGTGTGTCCAAGGACTCATTTCAGCAGCAAGACTGCTTTTTCTAGCCATTGCCCAAGCCAGAAAACTACTGACACGTAGGACTCTGCTAACCTTGATGTTTTGCGAGTACCTTAATTTCTATTTTTGGAATAGGCTGCCCAGGGAGGTGGTTGATTCACCTTCCCTGGAGGTGTTTAAGGCACAGGTAGATGAGGTTCTGAGGGACACGAGTTAGTGTTTGACAGGAATGGTTGGACTCGATGATCCGATGGGTCTCTTCCAACCTGGTTGTTCTATGATTCTATGATTCTATTTATCAGCTTTAGAACAGGAGCAGTGGATTCCTGCTTCCTTCTGTGTAGAGAGATGTCTTTCCGTGCAGTGCAGCTCCATCTGCCGTCCAGGCAGGACAAAAGATCCTGGAGGAGCATTGTTCAGTTCTGGAACATATTTAGGTAGTACAAGACAAGCGACGCCTTAGGATGCAGTGTCAGGCTTTTGGAAAAGAGCCTGCAGACAGGCAGCCACACACAGGGGTTGCATCACCCTCTGCATCATTTCTGAAGTCAGGGTGAGACATTTTCTGTCCCTGACTGACAGAGGACAAAAAAAAGAAACCCTTCCTCCAAGTTCCTCCAAGTGAATTTAGTCCCAAGACCAGAAAAATCAAGCTGGATTTTAAAAAAGAAGATGGTTCTGGTAGTAGGGATACATCCTTTCTGGGCTATATCACCTAAGATACACCTGACACCAAGAAAAAAGAAGTAGTAAGTGTGCTATAGCCAGAGTACAAAAGATGGAGCACTCTCCCTGCTAATTCAAGGCTTCCCAGGATTATTTTAATCTTCAGAATTTGTTAAATGGTAGATCATCCTTTTGTAGGAGTTACATTTCCAGGCATTCCTGCCAGATTCTGATAGCTCTTTCTGACTAATAAATACCAACATTGAAGTCCTGCACTAAAGAAGTTCCAAGTAATTCCAGGGCTTCGTCCAGCACTCATGAGAAGAGTTTATCTCATCACAGTCTCCCCTGTCCATCTTTGCCGCTGGGAGAGCAAGTGCCAGGGTTCCTTAGGAGCCCTTTGGGTTCTCAGCATGGCTGAGCAGATCCCGAAGCCCAAACCTCAAGCCAGAGTCCCTCAGGGCAGGCAGTTACCAAATTAACACCCCATGGTGAGAACAGGTCGAGAAAGCTAATTGAGCCGGATTTCACAGAATCACAGAACAACCAGGTTGGAAGGGACCCATCGGATCTTCTAGTCCAACCATTCCTATCAAACACTAAACCAAGTCCCTCAAGACCTCATCCACCCGTCCCTTAAACACCTCCAGGGAAGGTGACTCAACCATCTCCCTGGGCAGCCTATTCCAATGCCCAATGACCCTCTGTGTGAAAAACTTCCTCCTAATCTCCAGCCTAAATCTCCCCTGGTGGAGCTTGAGGCCATTCCCTCTCGTCCTGTCCCCTGTCCCTTGGGAGAAGAGGCCAGCTCCCTCCTCTCTACAACCTAATTTCTGGGCATGAGGTTTAAATTGGGATCGCGCCGAAGGTTGAGTGACTTAAATAAAGCTCCTACCACTGGGCTTGTGGTTTGGAGCCCTTGCACATGCCCTTTGCTGCGTCTCCCCCTCCAGGGCTGGGGGCAGCGTTGCTGGTCCCCAGCTGTTGCCCTGGAGGTTTACACAGCTGCCACGGGGAATGGGGGGCGAGGGCTGGGGGGTACAGCCTGGCAAGATCCTCGGTCCCGCACGGGGTCAGAGGTGCACACGTCTGGGCTGAGAGAGGAACAGGTGGATAAAGGGCTGGTGGTGGGAACACTGGCACTTTTATTTTTACAGACCAACAGATCATACGCCTTGTACACACACATTCAGTGCTGGAAAACGCAAGACACGACTGTCTGAAGTGCATCTGGCTGGACTGAACCATCACCCCTCCCTAAGAATAAGGGGATCATCTTGCCTTGGAAGGTTGACTGTTCATTCAGTTTGTATTTCATAGAATCATAGAACAACCAGGTTGGAAGGGACCCATCGGATCTTCTAGTCCAACCATTCCTATCAAACACTAAACCATGTCCCTCAAGACCTCATCCACCCGTTCCTTAAACACCTCCAGGGAAGGGGAATCAACCCCCTCCCTGGGCAGCCTATTCCAATGCCCAATGACCCTTTCTGTGAAAAACCTCCTCCTAATCTCTAGCCTAAATCTCCCCTGGAGGAGCTTGAGGCCATTCCCTCTCGTCCTGTCCCCTGTCCCTTGGGAGAAGAGCCCAGCTCCCTCCTCTCCACAACCTCCCTTCAGTTGCAGAGAGCAATGAGGTCTCCCCTCAGCCTCCTCTTCTCCAGGATAAACAACCCCAGCTCTCACAGCTGCTCCTCATAGGGTCTGTAAACTCATATAAAGCTTCTAAATTAATCCTTTACCTCACGCACTTAGGTGAACAGGCTGTGATCACGACTCCCGTCCTCGTGTCACCTCTGTGCTTTTGTTTTCCATTTTTTCTCCTTTGTTGGGTGGATGGGTCTGTGTTGCAGCAGACACAAGGACATCTGGGTTAGAATTGTATGGGTAACCAGTTATTCTTGTCTCTGGCAGTACTGAAAAGCTGAGGAAAAAATCATGCTGTGGTTTAACAGATGCATATTTTTAAGATTGGGTAGGAACAGGCTACTCAGGGATGTGGTTGGTTCACCTTCCCTGGAGGTGTTTAAGGGACGGGTGGATGAGGTGCTGAGGGTCATGGGTTAGTGTTTGATAGGAATGGTTGGACTCGATGATCCGATGGGTCTCTTCCAACCTGGTTGTTCTATGATTCTATGACTTAGGCACCTACATTGCTTTCTTATAGTCTATAAAGTTTGTTGCTCATCTATGCTTGTGGTTTTCACTCCTGCAGGATGGACAATATCCCCAAGAAGCAGCTCACTGACTGGTACACAGACGCAAATCCACCTCAGCCGAGGTGCATCGGGGGCTCCATCACAGATTTAGGGCTGAGAAAGACCATTCATGCTCTGCTCAAACCCACTGTGTGATGACAGCCTGTGGAGCTCCACAAAGGGTGAATGAAATCCCACCCCAAAGACTTGAGGGTGGAAAAAGATCTCATTTTCTGTTAAGTGGCTGGCTTTACGCGTTTCTCTGCACAACTGGGATCATTGTAAATTGCAATTCTTTCTTTCTTTCTTTCTTTCTTTCTTTCTTTCTTTCTTTCTTTCTTTCTTTCTTTCTTTCTT